>CM070519.1:26659951-27089949 GCA_036346375.1 Guadua angustifolia
CTTGCTCGGCCTGAGCCCCCATCGTGTTTTTTCTGCCACCTCCACCTCCACCTCCGGCCAGGGGCCAGCGTGAAATGGTTTGCTCATTATTATATTTTAGCCATTCAGCTAATTGTTTTTACTTTTGTCTCTAGGACTTCTTGCGCATCTTTCCAACTAGTTTGTGCTTTACACCATTTTTTGTATCAATCGAACTAAAAAAATTAATTTATTTATTTGAAGAAAAAAATTGTTAGGATTCAGACATTGTAGAACCTTGATTGTATATACTTAGAATTCAATTCTGCTGCTTATTAAATGCAAAGCTTTAATGTATACGTGTCTTTGGTTGTTTTTCATGCAGGAAACAACTAGACAGTTTGTTAGTAATTTCTTGCACGTTGATTGATAAGCCTTGGAAGCATGGCACATGATGATAGGAGTTGGATGCACATGGATAAGGCATCAGATGAGTCCAGTGCTTCTATTAGCCCATGGTTCATGTATACACTTACATTTGAACAATGTATGGTTTCAAGTGAAGTGAAGCTGTTTCTTCCTAGATCACTGTTACTGTTGAACAAAGTTCTAATTTTAGAACTTTTTTCCCCGCAACACTTCCTGTATGTAGTGCTGCCAGTGCATACCCTACAACAGTCATGCTATCATTTTTTTGTTCGGTTCAAAAGCAGCAGATAAGCACTTAAAGTTAATCTCTACCAGGTACCCGTGAATAGTTACTTTCAGGCCCCAGCTCCCAGGCCACGAGTCCATCCGGTCCATCACATTCGGTGACCTAAATCACGCCGACGCCTTCGTTCCCGTCCTCCAGTCTCCACGCCGCTGCCGGTAGCGAGAACCGCGATCGCCTCCGCCCGCCCTCTCTGCGGGCCTCCCCGACTGTGCCCTTCGCGCGCGCCATGGACGACGCGATGAGCATGCTCCTCCTCCGCCACATCGTCCCGCTCACTACAGGAATCTACATTATTTTCGTTGGTCAAAAAAAGACCAACATAAGTAACTGAGTAATTTCGTCGGTCAGGTATAACCGACAAAATTACAATTATTTTCGTCGATATTCTTGTCAAGGCCGACGAATATAATTGAGTCAACGTGCCTGAGGAATTCAATAAAAATCGACTATTTTTATCGGTCTAGACGGATAAAAATAGAACTATTTTCGTCGGTCTAGACGGATGAAAATAGGACATCTGATATTTTCGTTAGCCTACATCGATGAAAATAATCAACGTGACAGTGGTGTTTATTTTCGTCTGCTCCGGCCGACAGAAATAGCAGCCGCATGCCAAAACGCCGCTACGCTCCGCCAAAACGGCAAAACGTGATCGATCGAAAAAAACTAGCCGCTCCGCCAAAACGCCGCTCCGCCGCCACGCTACACGCCTCCACGTCGCTCCGCCGCCAGTCCCCGCGCCACGCCTCCGCCGGCCGTCCCCGCTCCGCGCCGCCATCCCATGCCGTCCCTGCGCCGCACCGCATCGTCCCCGCGCCGGGCCGTCGCCTCTGCTTCTAGGGTTCCGGCATCGCGTGCCCTCCGGAACCTTCCCCACTCTCCCCAGCCCCCGTCGCCGCCTTCTACGGCACCGGATCTAAGGAGGGGGTAATCTATTTCGCCGCCCACTTGCGGATTCCTCTTGCTCCCCCTTAACGCTTGGTTGGTCGCCGGCGGCGGAGAGCTGCCGAGACTTAGGGTTCACGCGGTTCGTTCAAGCTTTCGGGCTCCAGGGTTTATCCGAGTTCCTTGTGCTGAATGTTGATGCTACCTCACTTGCTAAAGTAGGATGCTTTTAGTGGTTAGGGTTTGGGGGTGAACATCAGTGAAGTAGGGGGTTTCATGGAGATACAGTAGCCATTATCTGCTAAGTGGTTGCTTCCTTCACACTGAGTGCTGTTGTTGGGGTGCCTGACGCAACGTGTTTGTTAAATTCTATATTCCAAGTTTGTGCTAAATGCTAATATATAGAAACGATATATGTAGTGTAAATGGGCTGGTTATGCAACAGTTTTTCTATTCTTCATTGCATTTGCTTTGTTCTTTTGAAATTAGTAGATCCTGATGCAGTGCGTGTGTACACATGAATGCTACATATGAACTTGTAACTATTGTGTTTAATTTTTGTCATGTGCTGATTTTGTTACAAATATATTTTAGGTACTTGAAAGTGTTATCAAGTACAGGTGGAATGCGTTGCCGACTGAACAACGTGATGGAATAAAGAATTATATATCTGAAGTTATTGTTCAGGCAAGTATTAATATGTTACTTATGACAAATCTTTTATGTCATTTTGCCCATAAAATAAATCTGATTAATGTCTACTTTTCTTTTCATGTTCTTCACACGCTCTACCAGCTCTCCAGTAATGAGGTTTCCTTTCGACAAGAGAGGCTTTATGTAAATAAACTCAACATTATATTGGTGCAGGTAAGCTATACTGTTTTGGTTGCCAACCCAGTTTTTTATCATCTGAATATATGTGCTTTTGGCAAGTTCAACTGACTTGTGTTCTGAATTGTTGCAATACAATAGGTTCTGAAGCATGAGTGGCCAGCCAGATGGTCATCCTTCATTCCTGACCTTGTTGCAGCCGCAAAGAGCAGTGAAACGATTTGTGAAAATTGCATGGCTATATTAAAGGTAAGTTGTGTTTCTACTTGTATCCGTTTAGTTAACATCCGTGCTACGTTGGCTACACTTCATGCTTTTTTATCGTGAATCCCTGTAGGATTCATATTTGAGTCACCATTGGTATGTAGACTATTTGTAAGTTCTTCCAGAAAGATCTTATATCAACTGTATCTATTCGAATAATCAGTGCCTTATTTTTGCCTCGATGACTATTAGCTGGAGACACTGCTGAAGTTCTTTCCTATGGCTGCTTATCGAAATCTTACACTTCAGTGCCTAACAGAGGTAAAAAAAGACATCTGTTTCCTGTGTTCAATTTCAGTGTTTCCTACAATTTTAGTGGAGCAATGGGAAGATGCATTTTATCCATTAGTTTGAGTACCAGGGTAATCTATCTATCAATTTACATGAATGGGGCAGTAAACGGGCCTATTACATTGAAGAATCATGTTTCTTTGTTGGCTGAATACCGTTTTGATTTCCTTTCCTGATAAGTGGAGCTATCTTCATTGGAGTGGAAACTGTAAACCTCATTAATTTTTAACAATCGAGTTTTCTAAATGTGAGGCATGCATTAGTTAGGAGAGTAATTGATCAGGTTAAGAGTTCGGATACAGTTTTAGCTGGAGTCCTTTGAGTAAAGGCCAAGTCTGCCATGTCCAGTCATTGGAAGCTTTCTTTGCTTTTAAGAAAATTGTTGTTTTGAATGCTAATGGATTTAAATCAATCTCTTTATCTATTCTGCTCTTCAGTACAATGATGCTGTGGATCAGTGGAGATGAAACATTAACAATGCATTTGTAGCCATTTCCTTTTCCTGTTTAGACAAATGCAACACATAGATCAGATTTCACGTCCATCCAGCTTATCAGACAAATTGTTGAATCCATGCCTTGTTGATTGAATGCCAATAGCTGATTTATTACCATATTTTCTTCGCAGTATTACTATAGAGTATCAGTGGTTAACCATGTGACTCTCTCTCAATACAGAAACTGAGATCATTTCATGTAAAGATGTTGGTGCTTTCTGCAATTCCAGAATTAGTGAATACATGGACATCGGGGTTTGGTTTCAACCCTATCAAAGAAGATGAAAGGAAACAGCTTGATACCATAAACTTGATGTTGTTTCCTAGTACATCCTTGTTAACAAAGAGTTTGGAGGATGATACTGACGCTATTAAATCAGGTTAACTTTTAATCTGCTTACTATTTGCAATATTTATGCTTTCTGCTTCACAATGTGTATTCATGTCTCTGATATGAGATCCCTTAGAAAACCAAAAGACGAATGCAAACCTGCAGCATGGCATCACTCTGCCAAGGTTTGCTCTTTTGGCATTTCAATGCTTAGAACTTTTCCATGATATCTTAATCATTTCAACTGCTGTAATGCTATCTTGGCTTACCATGATTCCTCACCCGAGATTACCTGTGAACTGTGGTTCCTAAGAACGAAATACAAAACTTGCTTGTTCTTTGCTTGCGTACTATATGGCTGTCCTTAATTAATTAAACACGCAGTGGTGAACTCCCCAAATAGCTGTCCCTGCTTAACCGACCGAACACCGGTGTAAATCAGTGCTTAGCCCTACCAACTTCACTTCCTGTACCTGTCACTCTAGGCTTTGCTTGACTGCTCATTGCTGTAGATGAAGGGATCAGGAACTGATGATAGGACATGGGGATTGATTTACCTGCATAGTTGAAGGGCACTTGTAGATTGTGTAATATAAAAGCTTTTACTTCGTTACAATATTGTGTTGAACTATTTCTTTGTGTTTTTTTATTAGTACAAAAATATTGTTTTTTGACATCTAGATACTAATTATGCTTAGGTACTAATTATGTTTTTATTAGACCCATTATGTATTTACATGTAGACAATGATTTGTTAGATCTAAGGACCTATTTGTAGTATAGTTACTGTAAAATGATTTATTATTCTAAAAGGCTGTGTCATGACTAATAATTCTATTTGAGTAGTTGTATACTTGTATATTCCTGTGTAATTTCCTTGTTAGCTGCACGACCGTTCTACTTGATTAAATGTACATTCCTTGTGCGTTGCTTCTAACCAGGAATAAAAAATTCAGCTAGCGAGAGTGAGCCAATACAAGGAAAACAATCAGGCTGCATTGCAAAAGTATGAACAATGGGAAAATGTCTTGAGTACCAGAAAAGGACAAAAAATGTTTGAAACACATAGAATCGGGCCAAAATTTGGTCACATTGGGAAAATGTTTTAAAAGTACTCACATCATAGACAAGGTTTTGATCAAAATAATATCCAAGTCGTGTTGCAATGTAATTGTTTATTTTCAGATCTTCTGGGACGTATACCAAGAATATCATTTCTGATTATGTTCTAATAAGATGTTAAGCAAACATATACTACGTACAATATATTTGGTTTTAATTCATGTCGAAGAAGAAAACATAAAAACTTTTGTAATCGGGAGAAATAGATGTTTTATCTTGTAAAACAATTTTCTTTTATTGCTTGACCTTTATATTTTGTTACCAATTTTATTTTTTGTAGCAATGCACGGGCATTGAACTAGTTAACATGTCAATTTCATGCTTAAGTGATGCAACCATTTTTTCCTTTGTTTATCCATTCCTTGCATGCTTTGGTAAGATCAACTGAGTAATTGTTTAGTTTAACTTGAGCTCATGGGCTTTGTCGAGTCCTTTCACCTGATCTGGTAGTATTTACAATATGGCAGCCTATAAAATTTCATCTTGTATTTATTTATGCTCAAAAGAATAAACCATGCTTTTATTCAACAGGAGGATACAATTTGAGCGGAGCGTCTGGTCTCATGGCATGGTCAAGTCAAGCAAGTCTACAATGTGGAACAACCTATTCTCAAGTCACTAGTCAATAGATTAGTTCTGTCATCGCAATCTTAATTGAGAAATTTAAAGTTTTCGTTCAGAGATTACTATGAAATTATTCTATTATTTGTCTCTTTTGCTTCATGTTTGTACATACTGAAAATATTGTTACAAATGCTCTTATATATGATTTGATGGCCATAATTGATATTTTTGTTCGTGCAATTTCTAATTTGAGTATATTTCTTTTGCAACAATGGTATATAAGCAAATATTATTGCAATATACATTGACGCCTCGTTGCGAAAAAATGAATTGCTACAGATATAGATCGTTGTTATAATTTATTGCAACGAAGTTATTTCATTGCAATACATCATATTGCCACGAAAATTATTTCGTTGCGACCTCACTTATTGCCATGGATTGGTTTTTGTTGCAACTATTGTTTAATGCAATGCCTAAACGCGTGGCAATAGAGACCTCTATTGCCACGGCAATAAAAAATATTGCCACGGTATTAAGGTCATTGCGACTACTGTCTAATGCAACGCATGAGAGCGTGGCAATAGAGACTATTATTGCCACGGCAATTGAGACTATTGCCATGTCAAACCGTCATTGCAACTACGGACTAATGCAACGCATATTCCCGTTGCAATTACCATTACAATTGCAACAAAACATAAATCGTGGCCCAAACTTTGGACCACGCAACTAATAGCCACGCCTGCCAACGATTGTGACATTGTGGCTATTGGTAGATATTGCAACGAAATGGGCTCTATTGCAACGATTTCTCGCCGTTGCAAAAGCCCAGAATTCTAGTAGTGATATCTAGGAAGCCTAGCAAGTTCATGTAGACATTCTTCGTGATATGTATGAAATCTAGTGAGTGGCGGACCTCTAAGTCTTTCGAGTAAGGTAAGTCCCAAATATTGACTTCTTCCAAATGGGCTTACCTTGTTCAGTCGGGACAGGTTTGCTACCAGGACCTTTTCCAAATACTACTTTCAGATCCTTTACCAAAGAAAATACAAGTGTCCCCATCGCGATGCAGGGCTTTACGTTCTCTTCTGTCCCATCAAAATTCTCACCCTTCCTCCGTAACGGATTCTTCATATGGAGGAACCTACGGTGGCCCATGTACACAACATTTCGAGAGTTGTTTAGGTACTTGTGGTCCGTATCCTCTAAGCAATGGATACAGGCTTTATATCCTTTGATAGATAGGCCCGACAGGTTACCAAGTGCAAGCCAGTCGTTGATGGTTACGAATAGCAATGCACGTAGAGTGAAGTGCTCTCTTTTGTACTCATCCCATACACGTACACCATCGTTCCACAGTCTTAGCAGATCTTCAACCAACGGTTTGAGGTACACATCGATGTCGTTTCGGGTTGCTCGAGCCTTGGATAAGCAATGGCATCATAATGTACTACGCTTCATACACGACCAAGGAGGAAGGTTGTAGATACATAGAGTGACGGGCCAAGTCTTGGATCGCTTTGCTCATCTCGCCGAACGGGTTCATCCCATCCGTACTGAACCCAAACCTTATGTTCCTTGCATCCTCAACAAAGTCCGGGTATGTTCTATCGACTTTCCTCCACTAGGAGCCATCAGCAGGGTGCCTTAGCCTTCCGTCGTCCTTACGGTCTTCTTTGTGCCAACGCATCATCTGGGCATGCGCTTTGTTGGCAAATAAACGCTTCAACCGGGGGATTACAGGGAAATACCACACCACCTTAGTAGGGGGTCTCTTCTTCTTATGTTGCCCCTCTACCTCACCTGGGTCATCACGCCTGGTCTTATACCGCAAAGTTTGCACACCAGACAAGCTTCCAAATCCTCATACTCATTGTGATAAAGGATACAATCATTACGACATGCATGTATCTTCTGTACCTCCAACCACAAAGGGCAAACAACTTGTTTGGCATCGTACGTAGTTTCGGGCAGTGTGTTCCCCTCTGGAAGTAACTTTTTCATGAGGCATAACAAGTAGTCGAATCCCTTATCAAACAATCCATTGGTCGCCTTCCATTGCATCAGTTGTAGTGTGGTACGCAACTTTTTATGGCCCTGTCGACAGTTTGGGTACAACAGTGTTCCGTGGTCCTCCCATAGGCGCTGGAATTTTTTGTAATGTCTTTCATTAATGTATTCTCTCTCTCCATCAAGCAGCATCTGGTCTAGGTCATCATTACCAGACTCCCCCAATGTATCTTCGAAAGAACCGTGTTGGCCAGCGTCCGGGATATTGTTGTCCACCTCTTCTTCTTCACCGTCTTCCTGTATAATCTCTTCTTCACCGTGCTTGGTCCAACAGGTATAGTTTGACATGAAACCTCTAGTGAGCAAATGGAAGTGAAGGTGGCTGGATTTTGGCCACTCCTTCTCATTCTTGCAGTCTATGCATGGACAACATATGTAGGCTGACGTCGTGTATGCATCGGTCGCTCGAAGAAAATCTTGCAAACCCTACAAGAACTCCAGAGAGCATCAGTCCATGTACATCCATCGTTATTCCATCTACATTATGTTACATCAAGGTAACTATTAGCTCATTTTTCGATAATGAATTATTGGACATTTCCCAAAATCCAAATTAAACTAGTATTTTCTTTATTTAAAAATTATTTAAAATTTTAGGTTGATAAATTTAATTTTAGGTGAAATTTCATTAAAAAGATAATATTTTTAAAATGACAATATTTCATCACATATTTTTCCTATAGAAATTATTATTTTTAAGACATCTATATTTTCAAAACGACTTTATTTCATTACATGTTTTTAAAAGGACTATATTTCATTACATGTTTTTAAAAGGACTATATTTCATTACATATTTTTCTATAAAATGATTATTTTCTCCGGTTTTCATACTCGACAAGTTTTTGAAACCTACCAAAAGAATTGGTCAATCAAAATCTAGATTCAAAATTCTTCATCGATCGATGCAACCAAAACCTAAATATTAGCTAGATCCACACCTTCAATTTGAGCTACAGCATAATCTAAGCAAAATCTAAACTTACACAACAAGTTTTTGCAACCTACAAAAAGAATTGGTCCATCAGAATCTAGATTCAAAATTCTTCATCAATCGATGGAACCAAAACATAAATTTGAGCTAGTTCCACACCTTCAATGCGAGCTACATTATAATCCAAGCAAATTCCAAGCTTACACAACAAGTTTTTGCAACCTACTTGAAAAGATCGAGCTAGATCTCTACATTCATAATTTTTCATTGATCATGGGAAAAAGATCAAATTTTCTTCATATTTTAAGCAAAGAAGAGGCTCCATTTAACACCAAATGTAGTGAGGAATGATGTTACTAACCTTAGTTACCTTGGTTTCGAGTAAAATGACCAAAATTTTGAAATTTGGGCAACACCTCCCCTCCCTTGAAGCTCTTGGCCGAAGCTCCACTGTTCTTGTCGCGCGCACTGAACTGTTCTTGGTCGGGCAGAGAGCGGGAGGATGAAGGATTTTAAATTGGATTTATTAGTCCCGGTTGGTGCCTCCAACCGGTTCTGATGCTCTAACATCAGTACCGGTTGGTGTCTCCAACCGGTACTAATAAGCCCCCGAGCCAGCTGGCCTGCGGTGGCTTTTTAGTACCGGTTCATTATTGTAACACCTCGACGCCAACGCTCCACGGATGCTACCAAAAGCCTGATTCACTAGCGACACCCCTCGGACCCACACATGTCTGAAGGGTTACCAACACACGATAATTCTCCACAACAAGATCAATTGAACTGAGAATTACCGAAGAAGGCATAAAAACCTAACACCTATATGAACTTGACTGCAATCAAAAACTAAACTCTAAAACCGGCTTAAAACTAAGTCACCGAAATTTACAAAATTTCGGCATGACCTCTCTAGAAACTAGGACATCCACTCAGCAGACAGAAAACATTGCAGATAATATGATATCATTCTAGCAGGTCCTTAGTTAACCAATCACACATCCAATAGACAGTAATAAACATCACCACGACGAACAGCACATTACAACCTTATTAATTACAGCTAGACTTTACAAGTTAATTTAAATGAGGTGGTATTGACTGAAGTCTGTATGTGCTACTACTCCCATCCCAACGAGCCAACTTCAAGGTACCTAAAACAGGAAACAAACAAGTGTGAGTCCAGGACTCAGCAAAGTGCAACAAGTAGAAAAGTAAGGAATTCGACTCAAGTACAACTACTTCAAGACTTAAAGCAACAGTTCCTTTAATTGACATTCGTAATAAAAGAAGCAGTTTGAATTTAAATAAATCCAAAACGCAGGAACATAATTTCTTCACTATTAAACATAACCATTAATTAATTGAAATCATCCAGTAAAAGAAGTAGTAGCTAGTCCCACTTACCACATCCAACTCGGAAACATAACTAAACATTACTCATGCCTCAATAACATTCCAGGATGAGTCCACGACTCAATCCTCAATCTGTCATTTCCATTCTCATCAATTAACATTTATCAATTACAACACATAATGCAATGCAATGCTTTTTTGCATTCATGCTCAAAATGCAACCTTCTTTAGCCTATACCGGTATAGCTGAGTGCCCACCCATCAGTGTGCACCCTCAATCCCAACCATCCCGTGGCGGGGCCTACTCTTACTGACTCGCTCCCATACAACCACGTGTACGGGACTACGCGGTAGGACTTTCGTGCTCACTACATGTGAGCACAGAGGCCCGCATCAGAATGGGTCGCCTCTTCCATCATGAATGCACAAATGCAATTGACATAAACAAATTTGCAAATTACATTCATTTCTCACAGTTGCATAGCCATAGACAAATACATAAACATCAGCCACTTCTCACATCCATAAATTACCATTCACATTATTATAATAAATTTCAGGAGTAAGTTCATGGTAACACATCAAATCATTTCTATCATACGGATAATTCATAACAAGGTGGGCAATCATTTCGCTACCAAACAACCCACATCACAATTCACTTGCATCAACATAACCATTCTCATTCGTACAATTCGTAACCAATGCTATAAATGGGAATTGAATAATTTACTTACCAATTTGCTAACATTCATCCATCCTCATCACCATACTAAGAACAACTTCTAGATATGCTATTAAACAGATCCACATCATTAGAATTTTCATAATCTTATCGCAACCAAAGCATTTAACACCCTAATAACGCTCTAGGGGTTGCACTTGCCTTTAAACTCGGCGAGAAACTGACGGCCCATTGCGGCGCTAGAAACCACCAACCCTAAAGAACAGCAACCCAAGATAGGGCAAGGCACAATTGTCACAATCACAACTTAACAGAAATTAAAGGAGCATGGTTAAACAAGAATATACTAGCACACTCCTCAATATGGGACTTATACATTTCAAGATTAACTATGACATTAATAACTCTAGGTCCTTCACCATTTTAAGCACATCTTTTTACACTTATAAATCACCTTGCAAAAAAAAACTACACACCTAAATCATGAGCATATAAACTGACAATTCAAGATCATCGATCGGATTCTATGTCTCAACAAACTGAACCATGCAGCCTTATGATCATACTGCGATAGGAAAAGGTAACAACATCAGCATGACCTCCCAAGAGTAGGGAAAGTCTGAAATGAGAACACATACCATAAATATAGCTTTAAACAACAAACCACAAAAATTGGTTAACTTAATAACACATGGCCTACCCTCAATGGCTCAGATGAATAACAGAAAACAGGTTAATACTCTCTGATGCGATCGGATTCATACACATAAATTAGCAATGCATCGATTCTAGCATTTCAAAGCCCATCTCTCAACCTTGCATACTTAACTCACTGCGATACCAATAATCTAAACCTTCTAGGCATTTCATCAATCACTAGAAATCTAACTTTTATCGAGTGTGAAATGTAATGGCCTACGGGCCGTCGGGAAAAAATAAGGTGGCCAACGGTGCATCTTTTTTCCGACAGTAGAACAAAAACGGACGGCTATTAGAAGATTTACTGATGGGGCTTACCACAAACCGACGGTTGGTGGAAAACCCTCAGTCATAGTATGAAATCACCGAGAGGGTACAACAATTACTGTGAGTGCAATGCTAACCGTCAGCCATTACAAACAATCACCGAGTGGAAATACATTTAGTGTGTGTGTAAAGATAACACTCGGTTATTGCAGTGATTTGCCGACGGGGTACAACTTTTAGCGAGGGTACAAATCAAACACTGGGATATTGCAAAATTCATACGAGGCTAGATGAAGGTGATTTATATATGAAAAATGTAGCTCTCATTGAAATCTACAACTTTGTTATTAGAATAAGAGTTAAAAGAAGTATTAATCTTACTTCTAGCAATTGAGCTCAAAAGAAGTATTGATAAAGCGTCATGAGAATAAGAGTTAAAAGAAGTACTTATCTTACTTCTAGCAAGAAGACAGTTGAGGTGAGTTGGTTAGGTGGGAGAGGTTGTGTTCAGGAGGTTGTGAGTTCGAATCCAAGGCATCATGTATTTCTAATTTGAAGATAAAAAATGTTCGACTTAAGAGATTGTGGTGCAAACAAGTTGTGAGGTTAGTCCCTAGATTTGAAATTATTTTTACATTTTTTACACAAAAAATCCCATAAATAGTTGTGAGAAATTACTAAGGGTTTCTATACCCCGTCAGGAAGAGAAAACCTCACACCTATGTATTTACCGAGTGCTATGAAAACCCTCATTAAACTAATAACCGAGGGTACCGTCGGGAATCCCACGAATGGCTGACCATGAGTGGCCGAGGGGAAGTTACCGACGGTTTACGCTCGGCCATATACATGGCCTACGGTATTTTGCAATGGCCGACATATTTTTCACACTCGGTAAAAGTTGGAAATCTAGTAGTGTTCATTGACAGGGCTCAAAAAGGATGACATTAAACAGAATTTAACATGTTCATAGCAAGCACACATGCATCCAGGATCCAGGATCCACTCAACTAATTGCATCTCAAGACAAGGATTCTAGCTAGGCATTTGCACAAACACTTGGCATGCAAGTTGGACCCCAAGAAGAATATACCTCAAAGACTACCTCATGGAGCCATGGAGGAAGGGGAGGTGGAGCAGGGGCACCAAGGCAAGGGGAGGCAGCCGAGCCAGGAGGTAGAAGGGCAGGGACGCCGGCCAGGAGAGGTGGCTGGAGCGCCGGCTGGCCAGGAGGAGCTGGGCGTCGCCAGGGGAGAGGCAAGGCGCCGGCTGGCCAGGAGGAGGAGCTGGACGTCACCAGGGGAGAGGCAGGGCGCCGGCTGGGGAAGGAGGCAGGTCTTGTTGGCCAGAGGAGGAGCTGGGCACAGGAGCAGACCTGAGGCGGCAAGAACACGGAGCAAGGGCACGGGAGCTAGCCTGGGAGTTCATTTTTTTTCTTTGCTTCTCTCTCTTCCCTTCCAAGTATGCATAGACCACACTTATACATACATACATACATACATACATACATACATACATACATACATACATACATACATACATATATATATATATATATACTTGCACATAACCAAATTGAGAGGATTCAATGAACAAAAACTAAGGGGAAAAGAATAAACTTCACAAACCCCAGAGACTGAAATTTAATCATCTCCAAGAATCTGACATTTCAAACTCGCAGTGAAAAGAAAACCCTTTTTGAGTAAAACTTGCCGCAAAAACAAACACGGCTCGGTGAAATCCCCTTTTCCTGAAATGCATCCGGCAAAACTTAGAACTTCTCGCTAAAATCCTTAAAACTGCGAGATGCCCCAAAAACCCTGGAAAAACAATTTTGGGGTATTACAATTATACAAACCGGTACTGATGTTACATCATCAGTACCGGTTCGTGCCTTGAACCAGTACTAAAAAGCCATCGTAGCCCAGTAGCCGTTGAACCGGGACTGTTGTAACTATCAGTCCTGGTTCGAGCCCAACCAGCACTGATGGGCCGGTATCAAAGGTCGGTTCTGTAGTAGTGGGTATCCGGAGAAATGGCAAAGTCAACAGTTACTTGAGCTTAAATTTGGTGTTTGAAACAAACTCGTTAAAACCTTAACGGAGACTATATCGCTTTAGCTCTTGGAATTGTATATGTGGTACCGGTCCATTACCAAAGTTCCGTTTTGAATTAAATATAATAATATATATTTATCAGTATACATGTTTAATTATATGTATTCCAAATTTCTCTTATAATATTACTCCAAATACACAGTAGTACTATAAAATATAACATATAATTCAATTGACGATATTATCAATTTCGATGATATGACTCATGTTGTATGGAATCAAAACCGGTATTAAAGTCAGTATTAACCGGTATCAAGACTGGTATAATACATAGAGTTATTTTGTAGTGGTTTATATGACGACATGGTACATGCCAGTCATTACGGCTGATGCATCTAGTACAGTGGCTGAATCACCTAAAGTATTTTCAAGGACCAATTACTAGTAGCCATGCTAAACAAATCCAAAACCAGGTGAACGTTAACTTGAGATTTATTTATAGTATTAATGATGCAGCAATATTTCCAATTAAGGGGTCCTTCATCTCGATTTGTTTGTGCTGTTAGACATATGAATAACACTACTACATAAATGTCTATATAAGGCATCTCATCACAGACGGTTTTTGCAAACCATCTATATTAAGGCTAATCATAGATGGTTTTACACCACGACCATCAGAAGCTACATGATGTGTTAAGAACCATCTGTGATAAGCCTATATCATAGACGTTCTATCTAAGAACCATAAGCCAATATCATAGACGGTTCTATCTAAGAACCATATGTGATAATTCACAGATGGTTCTTTGTAACATCCCAAATTTTACTTTCTGGATTTACTGTGCTTTTTCCTTATTTAATTGGATTTATTGTAATTTATTTAATCCTTTAAGCATTTATTCTAATTGAGCCTTACTGTTCTTTTAATTCTTTTGAATAAAGTATTAATAATCTTTTATGGAAAATATTTTATTTAGGTTCTATTTGTCTCAAGCTATTTTTTGGAATTTTCCTGGATTTTTGTGAATTTTTTTGCTATTTATTTCGCCTTATTTGAATTTTGAGAATTATTTTAATTCGAAAATGTATTTTAAATTGTCGGAATACTGCTTGGGCCGAATCTCAACATCGGCCCAACATCGTGTGCATGTAGACCCATTTCCTGTTAACCCTAGCCGCCGCCTCTCCGCTGCTCGATCACGATCGGCGATCGCCGATTGTCGCATACACTTGGCCACGAGCCGTTGGATCGTGCTGCGTGTGCGCCTGCGATGGGGCCACATCTCCTCTCCATGTCACCGCCGGACTCCGCCGTCGCCTCAACCTCCTTCACGATTTCCGCAATGGCACGGACACCCAGGCCGCTTATTTAATGTGCCGCAGCCCCTCCTGTGTTCTTCATTTTGCGCCGCACCCATCCGTATGCTGCTCATCGTCTGAGCCGCCGCCGCCTCTCTGCACGAGCTCGCTGAAGTCCCGAAGACATCCGCCGCACTTCTTCGCGCTGTTCCGTCGCCGCCGATGATCCTCCGCCGTCGCCCGAGGCACCTCCAGACTCACCTCACCACGTCGCATCGGGAGAGTTACTTCATCTCGCTGGAGAAGCCCTTGAACGCCATCGGCCACGTCTTCTTCCTCTACTCCGGTGAAGTTCTTCCGCTGCGCCATCGTCGCTCCACTGAACCTCACCAGCCGTTTGATCGTGCATCAACGTTTTAGATCTCGCCACGTCGTCCTCGCAACAGTAAACATCTCCATCTCATCTTGGCCGTTAGATTGAATCGGACGGATTAGATTTAACCGTTTAGATTTTCTTTCATCTGCTATCTGTCGTCGGATCCAAATCCTAGGGGTTAGATCTTGCCACGTAGCAGCTTCGCCGAGAACTAGATTTGATCTCAACCGTAGGTTCGGAATTGGGCAGTTTAGATTGAATCTTATAGCGATATGCCAGATTAGATCATAGCCGTTCGATTAGTTTTGTGCGGTCTAGATTGTTACACGCGTCGCACACCGGGTCATGCTCTGAGGCATCTCACCCGCGCATGCTGGAGTTGATCCACGCCGTTAATTTTGAACCGAACGGTTCGGATCGCACCGCACAGTAGCCAATCCATGCGTGCCGTGTGGCAGGAGTAGTCTGACCAGACACGTGATCCCGATCGTCCGTTTGAACGGACGGGCCCGATTGAATCACGTGTGCACGAATCTTGAAGCAACCTGGTCGACTCCGCTGTGCGGTGACGTCATGCTGACGTCATGGTGGGGCCCGTGTGTTAGCCATGCCAGCTGATACATGCTGATGTCAGCAGCTGACATCATCAGTGGGTCCACATGTCAGTGACATGTGTGCGCGTGGATCGGGACCACGGTGGACTCAGTCCATGGACCGGCTGACGTCAACGTGACGCAATAAATCAAATTTTCTTTAGAAAAATAATTTGGCCGAAATTCAATTCCGGTGCTGATGTTAGCTGACGTCATATTTCCGAATTTTCAATAGAAAAATAAATAAAGTAATTCGGTTTATTCTTTTTAATTGATTTTCAAACTTCAAATGGCTATAACTTTTGCGTTTTAACTCCGATTTGAGTGATTTCAATTTCTAAAATTTTGTAAAATCAAGATCTTTCTGTTTATGAATTTTATTTAAATTTTAGACTTGAGTTTCTCTCAGTTTTATTTATTTATTATTATTTGTATACGTACGCATAGACGTCGAAGTGCCCGAAGGTTTCGAAGGAGAAGTTTTGACCCAGGAGCAAGTTCAAGAACTAGAACCAGTACTTTTTGAAGACAAGTTATGCTTTGATCATGTTGAACCTACTTTTGAAAATTATATTGATTCAAATTATTGCATGCTAATTTAATAGAATTGGTTTTGAATAAATTCTGGGATTAGTTAAATGCCTAATTGCTGTATGCCACCTTGTCGTATATAATTGTAGGCTATGAATCCCTTGTCACCCTAGAATGGTTTAAATACTAATTGTATTTATAATTGCCAATGTGGGTAATTAGAACGCAAAGTAGTTTGCTTAGCCGTGCAACGAGTCATCATCTTATGTGTAAATGATTAATTCTGATTAATGATTATGGAACATGTTTATTAACTTGTGTGTCGGATGTTGTCACACAATGGTGGTATTGTTGATGGCACGTGGTGCATGGTAATATCAACTGGGGTGGGAAAATGATTTAGACTGAGGCAAGTGGCAAGATTGTTTCTGGTGGGCCAAGAGTGGCAACTGGGTGGTCGTATTTAGTTTTATTTTATGACATGTTGACAGGATGAATTTTTGGTTAGTCTTGCCTTGGTCAACCTAAGGACTTAACCTTGCAAGCCTTTGAACTGAGTTTAACATGCAACCACAAGTCTGGAATGGGACAGACCTAGCTGAGTAAATTGTGAAATCTATTCTTTGGTACTGTCGTGGTGGTGTGAGTTCCGGGTGTACGGGTGAAAACTCACACGGCGCAAGAGGGGGGCCCTGTTGTGGAGGTGTATCCCTTCAGTGTTGAAACCTTAGCGGGCAGTACTGGGTTTAGACGGATCTTTGGAAATGCTTTGTTACGGTTACTTTCCTTTGTGGTATTTGACTATATCTTGTGGGTAAAGTGTATAACCTCTGCAGAGTGTACAACCTATTCGAATAGCCGTGCTCACGGTATTGAGCATTGCTCGGTGATTACAGTCAAGGGTTGAACTTTCATGAAAATAACTTGGTGTGTGGAAAATACTTGGGTTGAAATTGGTGAACTTGACTTAGGTTCTAAAATGCTTTACTTGTTTTATATTTGTGAAAGTTATTACCTTTACTATTGTTTTACTGCTTTGCAATTTATTACTGTATTTATCAATGTTGCTTTCCTGCATATCCTTTGTAATAAGCCATGCATGTAGAATATTAGAACTGCATCCTGTGCATGACTTGCTGAGTGCTCAAAGTACTCACTCTTGCAACAACACAACCTCAGTTGAAGAAGCAATGCCTGCGCTGGAAGAGGAGTTCCAGGAGGAGCCAACTAACTAAGGAGCGAGCCCAGTCAGTTGCCTTTGGCTGATTGGTTGGCGCCACGAGTTTATTTTATTTCCGCTGCACTTGATACTTTGATAAGTCTTCACCCTGCGAGGTGTACTTTGTAACTTGACCATAAGGTCGAGCAACCAGTTTGATTATTTAATTAAAGTACATTACTATTTCATTGAGTATGATTGTGATATGTACCGATGTTGAGACAGTGTGCACTATCGTGATCCTGGACTAGTGCTGAATACACAGAGGGTCCGGATTTGCACATTCGGGTCCTGACATTCTTCAGTCAATATCACAAACGGTTCTATCTAAGAACCATCTATGATATTCACAAACGGTTCTTCAGCCAATATCACAAACGGTTCTTAGATAGAACCGTTTATGATATTGGCTTATTACAGACGGTTCTTTAATATAATTGTTTGTGATAACACTCCCTTAGTATATAACTAGGTCCTTCGCACAGATCACTCAGTTACTAACTCCAGCGCTCAAAACCCTAGTCGACGCGTTGTCTGTCGCTGACACTTTGTCTCCCATCGCGGTGCCTCCCCCCGACCTCACGGATGCCCCAGGCCTCGACGCGTCCCCGGTTGGCATCTCCCCCCACGCCCTCGACCTCTCCTCATTGGCAAGCTCTTGAAGCCGGTTGCCCTCAACATCCCCTCGCCGGTGGCTCCACGCATCAGTCGCCATCGACCTCCCCTCACCGGTGGCTCCACGCAACGGTCCCCCACCGTGTTCCCCTGCACCGCCGGTATAAAGGTAAATATTTGAATTTGGATCTTGTTTCCCTCATAAAATGCCAATAATCCCAATTGCAATTGATGTTGATTGACACATGATTTGCTTATTTGTGAATTATAATTTTATTGATGATCACTACCCTATATTTTGGTGCTGTTAGTTATTAATATTGTTGTAACACCCCGGCGCTAAACACGCCACGGATGCTACCAACACTTTGAATAACTAAGGTCACCTCTAGAGAAAAGACAGGAATTAACCTCTCTTAAACTGGTTTAAAACTAAGCCACCGAAATTTGCAAAATTTCAAAGACCTCCCTAAAACTAGGACATCCACTCAATGCATAAAAGAGCAATAGCAGTTATATAATATATTAAACACTTAAAATAGAATCAAACCATCTAGCAGGTCCTTAGATAATCAATCACACAACCAAAAAGAAACTAACAACTCCAGCACGACGAGCAACACATCACAACACCATTATTTACAACTAGGCTTTACAAATTAATTAAATGCGGTGGTGATGACCGGAGTCGTGTACGTGCTACTACTCCCATCCATGCATGCCTACTTCAAAACCTACAAACATTAAACAACAAGCGTGAGTTCAAACTCAGCAAAGTACACGAGAATAACAATTCCAATCTATCAGAAGTAAAGCAAGAGTTTGACTATAAGAGCTAGTAATACAAATGAAACAACACTCGGACAAGACGCATTTATATCCATTTAAAACAATAACTCAACCATACCAAAAAATTACCGCAATCAAGTCATCAGCTTAATGATAAAACCACTCAACGCCAAAGAGGTAACACTTGACTCTAAGCTACAACGTCTCCCGACTCAACCACCCCTTGTTGTAACTCAATTCATTTTCATCCATTTTTATTTGAGTTCATAACTCAACTACACTCTCCGATATTCATCCAACATACTTAGCAAAATAGGGAAATGCGCTAATCCATCAAGTTCAATTCAATCTCCCCTATTTGGGTTGAATCCACGACTCGACCTCCAATTACCATAATCACCGCCCACATGACACACCATTTACCATAACACTCATTATGAAAGATGCAATGCACATGAATGCTCATTTCCATGCACGCATCAGATCGCCAAAGTGCCCACCCGTCGGTGTGCACCTCACGCCCCTTCCATCCCGTAGATGGAAGATGCCTACTCTTCTTGTCTCGCTCCCATTCACCTCGATGAATGGGACTACGAGGTAGGACTTTCGTGTTCACTACGTAGAACACAGAGGCCCGTGATCAGCATGGGTCGCCTCTTCCATTATGAATGCACAAATACAATTTTTTTATGAATGAAATGCAACTTTTCATTCAATGCATACACAAACACACCATATCCACATACACACACATAGCCAATTCTCACATTCATAACCATAACTTCACACATACACAACATAGCCCAAATTCTGACATTCATAACCATCTAATCTATTCGCACACATACTCAATTCCATTTCCCAGATGGGGGACAATTAAGTACGAGTACCCACATACCCCATACTCGCTACTCACAGCAATATTAACAAAGGTACAAAGTGAACTTACCAGATTAAGGCTTACTAGGACCACTAACTCAATAGTTAATCACGCCCTCAAGGGACGATCACCAATATAACTCATACTTGCGAAAATCAATAGAAATTAGCCATGAACAGCTAAATAAATAACAATGAACAACTCAATTACACACACTCGATGTACTTGCCTTTTACCGACGCAGGCACCAACGCGAGGTCGAGACCCCAAGCAGACACTCTCCTTGAGCTTGCACTATCGGGCTGCCATCTAATGAAGTTAAAGAGAAGGGTAGATTAGGTAAGGGAGCAAGAAGATCACCATCTTCGCTTTTAACCTTCTCCTACTACCCCTTTTTAATTACCAAACACTAGAGATAAATACTAATCACTGCACCAATGGAAGTTTGCATAAATATATATATATATATATATAATCAACATTTCAAATAACTAGAGAATCTATTTTTGAGTAAAGATCAAGACTAATCTAATAGCATGTTTGCATTTGTCCGGTGTTCTATTTCTTTCAAATAGTAGATTTGATAACAAATAACATGCAAATATGTATGCATTACAAACTAACAACTTGAATGTAATTATACCAAAATAGGATCGCTAGTCACACTTCACCACTAAGTCGAACTTACTTGGTTACATAAAGACACGCACATTCCAAATTTCGAAAAAAACTCTTATTAAAATGGGGCAAGATAACATCCTACTAAATCTAGGATGATACCCATCTAGCGTAATAATTATAACTTAGACAACCCTACCCCACTTCTATGTCATCATCATGAATATGTGTAACATCAAATATATTTATGCACACTACTCTCGTCATGAACATGAGCATATAAACCATCAATTACACATCACCAACCGGATTCAAATGTAAATATTGCTAATTCCCTCTTTAGAATTTAATTCTCTTATTAGCAGAGCATCCATATATATATACAGCTATTACTCTCTTGGAGATGAACACCAAACATCATTCCACAACATGTAAGGCATTCATGCATACAGAGGACCATACTGCTCATATTCACAATCTATTTTGGCATAGAGCAAATTCTATTTATGCCTTAAGCAGAATGTGCAGACCCCAAACACAGTGAACTACTCACTACACTTTATTAATCGAGACCTTAAAACTGCAATTCCACCAAAGACGTACATGCATTATATGCAAACAAAATTCAGCAATACTTTGAGCATTATACTGCAACCTCAAAGACAAATTTCATACTCCGATAACACACCAAACCTCAAAATGCAAGATCGATTCCTCGGTTATAACCAAAATGGATTCCATATACTTCAATAGCTCAAACAGAATCCATTACACATAAAATTTTATTGGGGAGAAGTGAGCTGCTGGCAAACATGAATGAAAGAAATTAAACCTTTGGAGCATTACATCAAACACCTTGACTACAACAATTTACCCACACAAGAACTTCACCTCCACTTACCACAAAGGAGGAGAGGAAGGAGATGCCAGCCATGGGGGTGAAGCAGGGGGCTCTAGGGCGGCGCCGGCAATAGGGGCGACGCCGGTGGGTTGCTTGCTCAGGCCGCCGCTTCACCGAGCTAGGGAGGGAGGCGGCCTGTTCAGTAGGGCTCGGCAGAACTCGGCCAAGAGGAGAGGCGCAGGGGAAAACGCACTGGGAGCTCGACCAGAGGGACGCAGGAGGCGCGCCGCCGGAAGAGGAGAGGCACCGGCCTGGACTAGAGGTCGCGGGGAGGAGCTGACCGGGAGGAGCGCCGGCTGAGTGGAACCGCTGGCCTGCTGCTTCATTTCTTTTCGGCTGGGAACGACACAGCCACTCGGAGAGGAGTAGGGAGAGCTCAGGCCTTAGGCGCCCCTCAGCCACACAGAAGAATCGGGGAATCGGCAGATGCTGGAGCAACAACAGCCACACAAAAGAACCAGGAGAAAGAGGTTAGGTGGAGGAGTAGGTGGAGAGGGGAAAAATTCCCAAAAGACCCCTCCAAACCCACAACTTTTAGCCCTAAACCTCCCAGGTGGACCAACCACCTCTGAGATTAACTGCCAAACGGCCCCGGCCAGACGGCGGAAGGCCCAAAATTTTGGGAGCGAGGCTTCGCAATATTACACTCTCCCCCCTTTAAAGGAATTCGACTCGACCAAGAATGCCAACTAAAACCAAAGTCCACAAGGGACTTAAACTCGCTGCCAACTCAAAACACCCACACACAAAACTCCAACTGTTACAAACAGTAAACCAAAACCTCAAATCCAACGATTAACAAAACGATTTGACTTAATTCAAATAAGTGCAACTTCTCATGCAAGAACTCACCAAAGTCAATCAATAGGCCAAAATCCCAAATCATACCACTCGCAAACTAATCGACAAACTTAGACAACTTTTTGTTGACACTATAGCGCATTTACATCCTAACAACCAATAATCCTCCTGATGAATAGGATACCAACCTCTATGCTCTACTCCAAACCCATACTCGATTTTGATTGCTATATTCTTAACTCCTTTTTCAATTGATTGACCTCTTTATCAAAAGGTCCATTACCGACAAATACCATCGAAACAATTAGTTCACTAAAACACAATTTCCCTTCCAACCATATCTCCATAATATAATTTTTTTTATATTCCTTCTACTAAGATTACTTCACCCCAAAGGACCACTGCCTAGGGTAGATGTTCATTACAGAACACCACACATCAAATTATGAAATCCTTCACTACAACCATCCGAACCCAAAAGGTCACCATACAATAGAAATGGTGACGAAATACCATCAACTTCCAAGTAGTTCACTAATAAGGGTTAACAAACACCATCCAGGAACCACATCAAAAGTATAATCCTCAATTATTATCCACCCAAAATCCCTCAATTCTCTTTAGCAAAACTAACCACTTTCATCCCTTTCAAGGAAAACTCAACTTTCAAGAGAAGCACTGCATTGAACTTTTACAGCTGCAATCCCGATGACCAAAGAAAACTCAAGTCTCATGATTATACCCAACACTATACCATAAGCATTCACATTCTTTAATTCCGGATATAATGAAAAAGAAATACAACTCTTTAAACCAAATGAACCACATGCATCACCTTGAAACCCAAGCATTAAAATCTACCTGAGAGAGGATCTTGATAGAGCCCAACATCACACACAATCTTCTTCCAAAGCCAATTTTCTTCAAGAGAAGACCCAATTCTCAAACATCATATCAGTCACCTTTAACACTCTTAAATCGATACAGTAAAATTCGCCTCGGGGAGAACTACAATTAAAAGAAAACCCCATGCAAATCGCTGACAGAAGCTCTCATAAAACCAAAAGATAACTCAGCATACTTTGATCAAGGCAAAGCCTCTCACGCTAACCCAAAATCAACATTTTGGAGGAGAAGACAAAATTTCCAGGTCACACATCCAAGCACGCAATCACCACTCTTTTCATCCAAGAAACGGGAACTTACTCCCAACAAATCCACTTATGAAACCTTCCAAAAATAACTCGGTTCCCACACCAAAACACGATCCAGCCTTACATTTTCCGAGCGTAAATCCCACAAGAATCAATTAGGCCATCTCTCTTAACCAAAGCAAAAGACTAACGTGGTTCGATTTAAATAAAATATTCGAATTCCATCAACCGACATTACTTCGTGACGACTCTTACATCTTCATTATCAATCCTCAGAGCCAGAGGAAGGTTCATTTCAAATCCCACCATTTCTAGTACTTCCAATGCTCTAGCCATTAAATGATTCATTTTCACCAAATCCTAAAAGTACATGTGTTTGAACGGAAGTTATAAAACCCAATTCTTCCTTTACCTTCCTTCTCCTATTCATATACCCATCACTAGTCAATTTTCCATAGATAACTCCCAGATATACATTTTCCCAAGACAAAACCCCATCATTCATACATCCATTCCATATACTCATTCTTTAATTTCACACCGATTAAATCATTTTGTCGATCCACCCTTTAATTGGCTCATACGCAACATAAATCAACAACTCTCATGTCTTTATGCCAATATGCTTCGGTACTTTACATCAACACCTTGCTATAATAAATTCATCCACAGAAGATTCTAGACCCTCTCAATCATGATCAATGTTAGACCTACCAGAACACAAATCTCGCACTTCCAATCAATTTTCACGATTCACCACCATTGTAATAACTCTAATCAACTTTTCACTTTAAAAATCACCTACCATTCCAATTAGTCATTCTGCACCACGCAATAAATTTGGGTGCCTTTATATAGTCAGCAACTCATGTTAACAGAAATATCTAGCAACTCATCATACACTTAACATCTTAAACGTCCCTGCGTCACGTACTCAACCTTCGAGGAAATCCACGATTCTTAAGTATGAGTAACAATAAAAATCATCTTTCTTTCCAGAGAAACCCAATCATAAATCACAAGAGAATTCGGCTCCCGAATTCCCAAACTCTGACGGAGAACAACTCTTTAACCAAATCTCCAGACTTACAACTTCCGAGAAGGAGGATAGATACAAGGGGAAAAACGAAATGATCCACCACGTCCTTCCCGATAAAACTTTAACATCAGAGATCCACACGACTTAAGTTTTGCACCAAATAAACTTCAATATCTTTCTTAAATGGAGAGAACAACAACTACAATAGTTTTCTTCACAAGGCAACCCACGATAACCAACAAAACCAAAGAAACCAACGAAACCAAACTCCAGAACAGTAAAAGCAATCCGAAAAGATTCATCACCTTGCCTCCAAAAGAATGAAGCCAAAAGAAACCGACCTTCTCCACTCACACTCTAAACTATGCCACAACAACCAACGACCCTCACCTCGAGAGGTTCTCATACTTCAAAGGGGGCTTTAACCGATCACACCAACATCCAAGACCCTTGACACAGACCAAGGTATAAGGACGAGAACATAATGATTCAATCAATCCATCTACAATCAAAGCAATATGCAACAATAATTTAACATGCAATCATCAAAGCTTAAATGCAACATTTAAGCGTAATGCAATGATACCCATCCCTTCCTACTGTGCACCAGAGTGTGTCAAGTTTTAATTAATGAACCACGCAATTCCAGAGTTTTAAGGTTATTGCCCTGAGGCCAAATTTTAAAAGTAGATACCTATGCCATGTTTCTAGTTCCACACAACAACTTTTAGTTTACTTTAGAGTAACATTGCTAATTTCACATACCACGGACCTGAAGCCCGCTCTGATACCAACTGTAACACCCCGGCGCTAAACACGCCACGGATGCTACCAACACTTTGAATAACTAATGTCACCTCTAGAGAAAAGACAGGAATTAACCTCTGACTCTTAAAACTGGTTTAAAACTAAGCCACCGAAATTTGCAAAATTTCGGCAGCACCTCCCCTAAAACTAGGACATCCACTCAGCAGACAAAAGAGCAATAGCAGTTATATAATATATTAAACACTTAAAATAGAATCAAACCATCTAGCAGGTCCTTAGATAATCAATCACACAACCAAAAAGAAACTAACAACTCCAGCACGACGAGCAACACATCACAACACCATTATTTACAACTAGGCTTTACAAATTAATTAAATGCGGTGGTGATGACCGAGTCGATGCATGCTACTACTCCCATCCATGCATGCTCGCTTCAAAACCTACAAACATTAAACAACAAGCGTGAGTTCAAACTCAAAGAAAGTACACGAGAATAACAATTCCAATCTATCGAAGTAAAGCAAGAGTTTGACTATAAGAGCTAGTAATACAAATGAAACAACACTCGGACAAGACGCATTTATATCCATTTAAAACAATAACTCAACCATACCAAAAATTACCGCAATCAAGTCATCAGCTTAATGATAAAACCACTCAACGCCAAAGAGGTAACACTTGACTCTAAGCTACAACGTCTCCCGACTCAACCACCCCTTGTTGTAACTCAATTCATTTTCATCCATTTTTATTTGAGTTCATAACTCAACTACACTCTCCGATATTCATCCAACATACTTAGCAAAACAGGGAAATGCGCTAATCCATCAAGTTCAATTCAATCTCCCCTATTTGGGTTGAATCCACGACTCGACCTCCAATTACCATAATCACCGCCCACATGACACACCATTTACCATAACACTCATTATGAAAGATGCAATGCACATGAATGCTCATTTCCATGCACGCATCAAGATCGCCGGTGCCCACCCGCTTCGGTTGTGCACCCTCACGCCCCTTCCATCCCGTAGATGGAAGGTGCCTACTCTTCTCGTCTCGCTCCCATTCACCTCGATGAATGGGACTACGAGGTAGGACTTTCGTGTTCACTACGTGTGAACACAGAGGCCCGTGATCAAGATGGGTCGCCTCTTCCATTATGAATGCACAAATGCAATTTTTTATGAATGAAATGCAACTTTTCATTCAATGCATACACAAACATACCATATCCACATACACACACATAGCCAATTCTCACATTCATAACCATAACTTCACACATACACAACATAGCCCAAATTCTGACATTCATAACCATCTAATCTATTCGCACACATACTCAATTCCATTTCCCGGATGGGGACAATTAATCTGAGTACCCACATACCCCATACTCGCTACTCACAAAGAATATTAACAAAGGTACAAGTGAACTTACCAGATTAAGGCTTACTAGGGACCACTCGAACTCAATAGTTAATCACGCCCTCGAAGGGACGATCACCAATATAACTCATACTTATGAAAATCAATAGAAATTAGCCATGAACAGCTAAATAAATAACAATGAACAACTCAATTAAGCACACATTTCGATGTACTTGCCTTTACCGACGCGTGCACCAACGCGAGGTCGAGACCCCGCACGACACTCTCCTTGAGCTTGCACTATCGGCCGCCATCTAATGAAGTTAAAGAGAAGGGTAGATTAGGTAAGGGAGCAAGAAGATCACCATCTTCGCTTTTAACCTTCTCCTACTACCCTTTTTAATTACCAAACACTAGAGATAAATACTAATCACTCATACCAATGGAAGTTTATATATATATATATATATATATATATATATATATATATATATATATATATATATATATATATATATATATATATATATATATATATATATATATATATATATATATATATAATCAACATTTCAAATAACTTGAGAATCTATTTTTGAGTAAAGACTGAAGACTAATCTAATAGCATGTTTGCATTTGTCCTGGTGTTCTATTTCTTTCAAATAGTAGATTTGATAACAAATAACACGCAAATATGTATGCATTACAAACTAACAACTTGAACAGAATTATACCAAAATAGGATCGCTAGTCACACTTCACCACTAAGTCAGAACTTACTTGGTTACATAAAGACACATACATTCCAGCTCGAAAAAAAACTCTTATTAAAATGGGGGCAAGATAACATCCTACTAAATCTAGGATGATACCCATCTAGCAGAATAATTATAACTTAGACAACCCTACCCCACTTCTATGTCATCATCATGAATATGTGTAACATCAAATATATTTATGCACACTACTCTCTGTCATGAACATGAGCATATAAACCATCAATTACACATCACCAACCGGATTCAAATGTAAATATTGCTAATTCCCCTCTTTAGAATTTAATTCTCTTATTAGCAGAGCATCCATATATATATATACAGCTATTACTCTCTTGGAGATGAACACCAAACATCATTCCACAACACAGAAGGCATTCATGCATACAGTAGGACCATACTCTGGATCATATTCACAATCTATTTTGGCATAGAGCAAATTCTATTTATGCCTTAAGCAGGAATGTGCAGACCCCAAACACAGGCACTACTCACTACACTTTATTAATCGAGACCTTAAAACGCAATTCCACAAAGAGACATGCATTATATGCAAACAAAATTCAGCAATACTTTGAGCATTATACTCGCAACCTCAGCACAAATTTCATACTCCGATAACACACCAAACCTCAAAATGCAGTACTGATTCCTGAAGCTATAACCAAAATGGATTCCATATACTTCAATAGCTCAAACAGAATCCATTACACATAAAATTTTATTGGGGAGAAGTGAGCTGCTGGCAAACATGAATGAAAGAAATTAAACCTTTGGAGCATTACATCAAACACCTTGACTACAACAATTTACCCACACAAGAACTTCACCTCCACTTACCACAAAGGAGGAGAGGAAGGAGATGCCAGCCATGGGGGTGAAGCAGGGGGCTCTAGGGCGGCGCCAGCAACAGGGGCGACGTCGGCTGGCTGCTTGCTTGTGCTGCTGCTGCTTCACCGAGCTAGGGAGGGGAGGGCGGCCTGGTTCGGTAGGGCTCGGCAGGAACTCGGCCAGAAGAGGAGAGGCGCAGGGGGAAAACGCAGCTGGGAGCTCGACCAGGAGTGGACGCAGGAGGCGCGCCGCCGGAAGAGGAGAGGCACCGGCCTGGACTAGAGGTCGCGGGGAGGAGCTGACCGGGAGGAGCGCCGGCTGAGTGGAACCGCTGGCCTGCTGCTTCATTTCTTTTCGGCTGGGAACGACACAGCCACTCGGAGAGGAGTAGGGAGAGCTCAGGCCTTAGGCCTCACCACACGTAAGAATCGGGGAATCGGAGATGCCGAGCAACAATGACCACACAAAAGAACCAGGAGAAAGAGGTTAGGTGGAGGAGTAGGTGGAGAGGGGAAAAATTCCCAAAAGACCCCTCCAAACCCACAACTTTTAGCCCTAAACCTCCCAGGTGGACCAACCACCTCTGAGATTAACTGCCAAATGGCCCCGGCCAGACGGCGGAAGGCCCAAAATTTTGGGAGCGAGGCTTCGCAATATTACAATTGTTATGTTGCAACGATTTGTACCACGGATCATTCAAATTTGTCATTGTACTTCATAATTGATCAAGAAAGAGGAGCTTGCTAGGGCATAGCTTTGAGTAAAACTGGTAGATTTGAAATTGAAACTAATTGACAAGTTCAAACACTATCACTAGTTAACTGTAATGTATGTATGAGACTAATGAAAGTTAACTGTATATGTCTAAGATAAGCTTTTCCCACATGTAAATAGACTTGCGTAATAAAAAAATCTACCGAATTGAAAGGCATGCAAACAAGTTGAGGTAGACATCAAAATTGGCAACATTAGCAAAGATCCACTAATTTTGTACATAGAGGACAGCCTCTCTAGTGGAGGACTCGTTGTCTTGAGCATTTTGGTTTGCTATAAAAAAGGAAGCTAGTTGTTGGAAGAGAACCAAAGCTTAGTAGAATAATATACACATTTGACTATTACTTGTTACATTGGTTGGCACAGAATAATATCCTTTCTACAAGTTTATAATAGACTTTGCTTGTTTGTTATCAACTTGTGATTTTGAAGCATCATCATGTGAGGCTTGTATATTATAATTCATGTATGGATGTTATGCATTATGCACTTTTATAATTTCCTTGTTTATATAGCTTACTCCTAAAAGTTATTCAGTGATTAGTCCTTACGACATGGAAAAGCTGTTAGAAGCTAACCAAAAACTTGTGGTGGAGATCGAACAACTAAAGGGCAAGTCTGAGTTAGCTGAAAAGATTTATGAGATGAAACAAGAAATGAAAGTCTAGATGACAAATTGCAAGATATTAAATCCCTTAACATGGCACTCATCAGTAAGGACCGCAAGACGAATGCAGAGCTAGAAGAAGCCAAAGGTGAGCTTATAGAGGTAATATAAAGGTTTCTAGTACTGAATTTGATGTGGTTACTGATAATATACCAACATTCCCTTTTCACAACAACATGACCGCTTTTAATTTGTAGGGATTAAGAGATATGACTGAAGATCAATCGGTTATTGGTGTCAAACAAATCAGCACAGTACTGGAGTTGTGGAACTTCAGAGAGAACCAAGAAGCCCTTATTGCGGAAGATATGGCACATATGATGGAAGACATGAAAAAGTCCTAAGGTTTTCTTGTCTTGCATCAACTATGAAATAATGTGGTTTCTCCATATACACTTGTTGATATTTGCAGTATATATCACTTTTTGTTAATGTATTGGCACCTGAACTATGAATTATTGAGTTATCATATTTGTGGTAAGGTCTTCTTGTCTTAAACCATGAAATAATGTTTTTTCCCTACCTCTCTTGGCAGAACTTCCATGATTAGTATATGCTGTTTGAAATTTTCTTCTCTTTAGATATTTCTGCAACTACATTTATAAGACACAACCAGTTATAAAATTTGCAATTGAATATCAAAACATCCTCTATGCATTGAGGCAATAGCTTGCCTAATGAGGAGTGTCTTAAAATATGAATATTTGTAGCACTTTCATCACCTTTTTATTCTAATGTTGATGGATTCTAACACAAAATCTAATTCCATTAACAGTTTATCCTTAAATAAAGCAGAGCAAGAACTTTTAGGATGAACTATTGATGGAATTGGATATTGCATTGAATCCATCAATATTAGAATAAGAAGGTGATGAAAGTGCTACAAATGTTCATATTTTAAGAACCTCCTCATCAGACAAGCTATTGCCTCGATGCATCTAGGATGTTTTTATATTCAATTGCAAATTCTATAACTGGTTGTCTTGTAAAAATTATTGCAGAAATATCTAAAGAGAAGAAAATTTCGAACAATATATACTAATCATGAAAGTTCTACCAAGAGAGTTAGAGGAAAAACATATCACAGACAGTTCTATTTAAAAACCATCTGTGATAATCTATCACAGATGATTATAATTAAAAACCGACTATGATTACTTGTCATCAGAGATGGTTCTATCATAGAACCATCTAAGATATTTTCTCATCACAGACGGTTCGTAGATAGAATCGTCTCTGATAATATATTTTACTGATGGTTCAGAAACCGTCTGTGATATGCTTTCTTATCACTGCACAGGTTTACAAACAGTTCACAACCATCAGCGATGAGGTTTTTGAACCATCTGTGACAAGCCTTTCTGTAGTATTGAATAAATATGTAATTAAGGTTTGTTTTTGGCCCACCAAGAGTCATATTACGAATTTTATTCCAGCGATAAAAACCATGAACATGGTAAGTGTTCCTATACCTCGTTCTTGTGATTCCTCACAAATTGCACATAATTTGCGGTACCGTACCTTAGTGCGTAGTTTGTGTGGATTAGTATTTAGGTTTGTAGACTAGTAATTGTCTCAGATAGCAGGATTCACACTACTACAGAATGGTACAACACTATCACTTCATCTGGGTCGGTTCCTAATTTTTTAGGAAAAAACCAATTATGATAGATGATTCAGTGAGGATGTAATAATTGGTGGGGAATCATCACAATCAGTTAGGATAGAACCAATTGTGATATAGCTTTAGGCACGGTGTACATCACAATCGGTTCCCTCCTAAGGATTCACATGAGCTACTACAAAATGGTTGTGGGTACCCGAAAATATGAATCGACCTTCGCTCGTGCATTGGACTTAGAGGTGACATCCATAATCCACTTAAGTGTATGTCCACTGTCACCCAAAAGTCCTGTGCACGGAGTATTAACCAGATGGCCCAGTCCTAAACAAATATGAGCTACCTAGTTGCACCGTAAACACTTATGCAACTAAGAGAGTTTCAATTTTTTTTCGATAAACATATTGGGATTGAAACTATCCCATCAAAGCATAGCACTCGTCGTCCATCTTAGAACCTTGGTATCGTCCACACCCACCGAGGGAGGTGTGTTGCAATAGACAAGGAATGACAACCGCTTGAGTTCATGCATTAGACGGTTGAGAGTAATTCCAGGTACCCAGATATGTGTCTAGTGCTAGTTCCCAAGATCAACGTCTAGCGCCCACATATCCGGCATTCGAGATGCATCATAATGCATTCACACATGTCTAAGCAGTTGGTATAGCATAAACATAAACTAGAAGCTATTACAACAACTTAATATTAGAAGTACATGGCCGACCGACCAAATATTACATACCAAAGTAGAACGCATAGAAAATTAAACATAAACAAAAAGTAGGATAGCAGTATGCCCATCTATAAACCCATAGGCAATCGACTAGGAAGAGCCCTAGTTCATCGATCCAAATAGTCATCGGGCTTCAGTGTAAAGTACAAGTCATCGGGGTATTCTTCTGTACCTTCATCTATATATTATAGATTAAGCAACAGTGTGTACACATATACACTCGCAAGACTTTAGTATATGGAAATAAAATGAATGCAATGTTTGATCAAGGATAACAAGCCACAACACTAAGTCTCATTTTCAGCATAAACTAGATTTTATTTGCAAATGAATGTTTCATCAAACGGTAATGGAATTGTAAAGAGCATTTGATATGAATCTAATAACAGTAAATAAATTTTAATAACATCATTGCACAGCCCTCTTTGGCTATAAATAGTGAGTAAACACATCCATACTTGTCTCACAAGTTTACCAACCCGTTCTAACACCGTTTCCAAAAGTTTTGGTAAAAACAAGGCTATACTTGACATTATTTTCCCAATTTGCTCATGACTGCGAGTACAGCTAATTAATTAGATTTTAATCTCTACATAGAGTTTGCACTTTACCCACATGACACATTCTAGCAATCATGTCCACCATGCCTCGAGATATGTTCTATACCCGATTTGCATGTCTATGACGAAACCATTCAACTAGCTAAAGCTTAACTTTGCACGAGCCCCTATGATGTCCCTTGCCATGGTCCGAAGATCCGGACCTACACACACTATACCAATGATGGTTTACGCCCCATTAGGTCCTCTCCCTATAGCAAGGCATACACCGTTGTATTGGAATACTTTTGCCCCCAACACCTCGGTGAAGGGAGCACCTACGAGTGACACCGTACACCAGAGTGCCCTTACTACTTCAGCCTACCAAAATGCAAGGTTAAACTTCCGCTAATCTACTAAGATAAGGCTATCCCATACTAGCACATGTGGTTGCATCAATTCACTTAGATGATAGCATCAAGTTCGGTTCTTAACCGACCTAGGCGAGAATCTCCCCCTAACTACATGCGAGAACCCTCCTCGTGCCTCAAGTTTAAGTAGTAACTCACCACATCTAAACCATAAGTTGTGGGTTGGATTTTTACCAAAATACACGGAGACCACAACTTGTCTCTGTACCTTTCCAAATTGCTCAAGTCTAGAGAGAAATGTGTCCCAACATTTAAAGAACGTTCTAAGTAAGCAAGTCTAAGCATGTACATGAGATATTTCGCATTTAATACCAAAAATGACACTAAGTAATGTCTAACCATATGCTAAGGTTACAATAGCAGTGTAACATTCCAAAATTTTGAGTTTCGAAGTGTTCGAATTTCAAAATTAACCATTTGCATTTTTTTCTCGAATTAAATCTAGCTTAATTTGAATTTTCCAAAAACAAAAGGATTTAATTTGACTAATATATCCATCAAAATAAATATTTCTAGTTTTTATTGGGTTCCTTGTGCTTCAAGGAATTTTTCTGTATTTTTGGAGATTTTTCTGAATTTATTTGCTATTTATTTGAATTTATTTGCCTTTATCCGGATTTCTGGAATTTCATAAATTCGGAAAATGTTTTTCTTTTCCTTTTTCCTTCCCGGGCCGAATCCCTCCCCACGGCCCGTTCCTGTTCATCCTTCCCCGGCCCAGTTTTGTCGCACCTGGCCCGCTCCAATTCCTATCATGCTGGCCCGGCCCAAATCACCGAGAAACCCTAGCACCCCACTCGTTGGATCCCGATCCAATGGCTGTCGCTTGCCTACGTAGCCGAACTCTCTTGGCCGTCGGATCGTTGCGCCATGGTTGGCCTCGATTGCGCCACGTCGCTCCACCGCGCCGTCGCCTGTTCCTATTCCCTAGCCACATCACCGCCTCGTTCTCCGCACTCAGCACGCCCCCTGGAGCTATTTAAGCTCCCGAGTAGCCCGTGAAGTCTTCTCCTCGAACCACCAAGCCTCTCGGCTGATCCGTTGCTCCTTCACCGCCCGCAGCACCGTCTTCTTCAAGTCCGGCGACCTTGCGCTGCTGCCTCACCATCGCGCTCCTCCGCTCCACCGTGTCCGTCTGATCAAGATCGCGCGTCCCAGATTGCGCCATGTCCCCGCCGCCGTGATCGTCTCCCGTGGCCGTCCGATCCGGAGCCTCGCTCGAATGTGTGCCGCGTGGCCGTCCTCGTCAGCGATGCCTCGTTGCCCGTGCCCGCATCGTGTCACCTCCGCGTGGCAGTCGCATCAGCGCCACTCGGCTGCCACCTCAACCCTAACCGCCGCGTGGCCTTCCGCGTGGGCCGATCTGCCGTGTCGCCCCTCGGTCGCCTCATGAACCCGACGTACCGTGGACCGAGTCTATGACTCGTGGGTCCCACCTGTCAGCCAAATTTCTTTTCTGATTTATTCAATTTCCCTAAAATCCGAAATCCCAGACAATCAGATGGTGCCACGTGTCACTATCTCTGATTTTTTTCCGATTTTTCTTACCCGAGAAACTTCCAGGAGCCCGTTCTCCTCCGTCCGAGCTCCGATTCTAGTGATTCAAATTTCTAAATTCATCTAAATTCATGATCTATCTTCCAGTTCCATTATTTTCAATTTTTGAATTTTCTTTGAATTTATTTTATTTATTTGTTCTCGTTTCACGTGTAGACGACGCAATCGAAGCGCAGGCAAATCATCCGGCAAAGGTAGAACCAGCAGGTGGCATTAAAGGCAAGTCTTCCTTGAACATGTTGATCCCAAATTTTATGAAAACCTTATGTTGTTTTAAATTATGCATGCTTACTTTTACGTAAAGTACTTTAACCATGGTGTTACGGTTTAGTTAAATACCAGCTTGTTATACCCTCATTGACATTATTTATGACGAACCTTTGTCACCATAGATAATACTAGCTAACCTATTTGGTGAAAACCAATAGTGTAGCATGGGATGGTAGATTTGCTTAGTCTAGCTTAATCGCTTCGGTAATGTGCCATTATGGAAAACCTTTTCAATCATTGTTCAAACTTAATTATGAGATTGTAGCAATTGGTATTGCTATTGTTATTTAAATGAATTTAATTGGAAATGGTTTAGACCGGGGCGGATGGATGTTTGGTGGGTGCTTGATGCACGAGACCTTGTAAAGTGAATGTTCCGCCCTAGTCAATTAAGGACCGAAGCATGTGTTACCATGGACCAAGTACTACCGTACAACCACAAGTCTATATGGGTACGACCTGGCTAATTAATTTGTGCGTCTCGTTATTGGCTTCGCCATTGGGTTGAATGTGGGTGTCGGATGGAGACACTCGCCAGGCGCAAGAGGGGGCTTCTGTACTGAGTGGCTAGAACCCTAGCAGCGGTGAAACCTTAGCGGGCGAAGTTAGTAGTGGGGTCGTACATTGTAAAGGCCTTGTCATGATCTCTCTGCCGACACACCAAGGGAAGTGTGTTAATTGCATGGCGACAAGAGTTGATCATGTCTTGTGGGTAAAGTTATACACACTCTGCAGAGTTAAAACTACTTAAGTAGCCGTGCCCACGGTCAAGGGCGGGCAAGGTACACTAGCACATTGTAGATCTTATGGTTTTGTTTTAAATGAAAATGATGGTATGGGAATCCATGAGTGGATGTAACTCTCGGATTATGGTTTGGCGGTTGGAGCCAGTCAGGTGGTTGGAACCTGTGTAGTTGTTATATTAAATTCAAATTACTACTCTATTATCGTTTTGTTAAATGATGCTTTATGAATCTTACTATTGGTATTTAAAGTTAAACTCTGCTTTACGCCAAATGAACCATATTATGCCTTCAATTGTTCAGCCATGCATATAGTTATCATGCATTATGTTTCCAAGACTTGCGGAGTACGGTGTGTACTCACCCTTGCAACTTCCCAACTTTTCATAGAGGAGTGTGTTGAAGCTGAAGGTGACTACGAGTTCTATGCTTGTGGTTGTGATGAAGGCGATCCAGACTACTAGGATGCGTACCCCAGTCGATTGCCTGTGGCATATGGATTGGCTCACTCTGCTGCTACTATTTTATTTTCGCTGCTCTTATTGAACTCAAGCCACGAGGCTGGTTATTTGTAATACTTGGCCATAAGGCTGATACTCTCTTTGCTTAATTATTATTGGTTGCTTCGTGATATGATTGTGTTATCATCACTGTTTCCACTGTGTGTGCTAGCTGTTCCTGGACTAGCATGGGTATACACAGAGGGTTTGGATTTGGAAATCCGGTCCCGACAGCAGGTATTAAGTGTTAAGGTAACGACAATGCATTCAACAGGAAGTAACTACCGATACCCACAACATATTAATTTAAGATAAGCATATGCGCATGCATATAGTTTGATAAAACAACATAAACATTATAAAATAATGGGATCAACATGATCAAAGGAGGGTGCTTGCCTTGTTGCTCGTCTTCCGGTATGTAATCGGGGTCGTAGGTGAGATCAGGGTCATAGGTGAGATCATCGTCGATAGACTCTAGAACGTCGGCGTCTACGTGTTATGTACAAGAACCGCAATAAATAGCAAACAACAACTTGTCAATAAGGGCAAAAAAAATCAGATGTAAATACCACATGATTCTTACCAAAGAAGAATAGGGTGGTTTAGAGTTTCAGTGTTACCACTTTACATGATGGTTTCATTAGTACTTCGCTTGGGAGAGCCCTTTTCATGAATATGCTACATTCATTCTTCGAATTCAAGAAGCTAAATTTATAATCATGTATAAGGTTATTTACGAATTCAAGAGGCTAAAATTATGTATTTTTTATTTATAATTTTGAGTTAAAGAGGATAATATTATTTGGATTAATATAATTAAGACATTAGTTGAGGTGTTATATCTTAATAGTGCTTAACCCTAAATGCTTTTCCATACTTAAGACATTAGTTAGGTCTACAAACTTTTAGGCTACTAGTTATACATTCATGGATTTAAGATGGTTCTCGATTATTCATATTATGGGTTTTAGCGATCATAATACTTAGCGTTATATTTTTAACAGGATTCAGATGGAAAGCAAGTTGTAATGAGGTTATTTCTTTGGAATAGGATAGTCTTTGCTCTAAATAGCATTTCTAGGGTGACCTTTTTAATATTTGCATTTAGACAGAATGTTTTATACATTGCTGAAATAGCATAAATGGCTTTATAGTTTATGCTAAAAGAGATTAAATTTTATTTTAGATTTGTGACTGTACTTTACAATATTATTCAACCATTTTTCTAACAATAGAAGCGGATGTCCCAAAAAGTGTTTTAAAGTTGGTTTTGCATCATTTTGCTTTTAGCCGCGATAGTTTTCATATATGTGAAGAATAGAGTCCTCTATGAACATATTTTAAATTTAAACAACCATGAAATATTTTTTCATAAACAGAAATAGAATCATTTTTCAAGGACCTATGATTTGGTTTTATCAAATTTGAAGTTCAATTGCATAATTTATGATTATTTGAACTTTGCATGTATTGAGACTAGTCTATTTAACCATATGATGCAAACTATGTTAAAATTTAAATATTTCAATATATTTGGAACCCTTGTGACCTCTGGAACTTGGTAAAATTGGTTTCATTATTTTTAGACTTGATTTGTGAAATTTTCATATTAAGCACACTTTAGGCTTATATCATATAATTGAGTTCATTTAATTTACACAGGCCAAAACTAAAATATTTTTCCATATCCAGATTCTACAAGATTTTATACAAATTTAGAACTTTGTCTCATTAAATTTGCAGTTCCCTATCAGAAGTTACAACCATTTGAATCAGTTATGGTTATAAAATTGCTGAAATTGAAAAACTTTCCAAATAGGGAAAGTATGTTTTCCATTATCAAGGCATATTCTGTTTATGGAAAGCACTTAATTAACGGTTAACTGCCTGACATGTGGGTCCCAATGGCAGCGACTAAGCTCATGTGTGAGAGAGGTTAGGCTGATCGAGCGGACCTGTAGTTCAGGGAAACAGAACAGAGGAAGGAGAAGGTAGTCTCGCAAGTAGCAAGGGAGGGCCCGAGACTGCGAATGGGTAGATCGGAGAGTGGGAGGGGGGCTGCACAAACCTCAGGTGCCAGACAATTGGGGTTGTACGGTAGTGAGGTGTGCTGGCGGCGGAAGGGGGCAGCGCTCGGTGGAGTTGGTCGCCGGAGAGGAGAAGGGGGGTGCAGAGATGTGGCGGAGATGGGGGAGAGTGTCGGGACCCGAATATGCAATCCGGACCCTCTATGTATTCAGCACTAGTCCAGGATCACGCTAGTGCACAGTCTCAACATCGGTACATATCACAATCATACTCAACGAAATAGTAAAGTACTTTAATTAAATACTCAAACTGGTTGCTCGACCTTATGGTCAAGTTACAAAGGTACGCCTCGCAGGGCGAAAACTTATCAAAGTATCAAGTGCAGCGGAAATAAAATAAACTTATGGCGCCAACCAATTTGTCACAGGCAACTGACTGGGCTCGCTCCCTAGTTTGTCGACTCCTCCTGGAACTCCTCCTCCAGCGCAGGCGTTGCTTCATCTTCAACAAAGGTTGTGTTGTTGCAAGGGTGAGTACTTTGAGCACTCAGCAAGTCATTCACAGAATGCAGTTCTAATATTCTACATGCATGGCTTATTACAAAGGATAGGCTAGAGTTCATTTGTAGTAAAAGCAACATTGATAAATACAATAATAAATTGCAAAGCAGTAGATCAATAATAAAGGTAATAACTTTCACAATTATTTTACAAATAAAGCATTTCACAACCTAAGTCAATTTCATCCATTCCAACCCAAGTATTTTCCACAAACCAAGTTATTTTTATGAAAATCTAACCCTTGACTGTAATCACCGAGCAATGCTCAATACCGTGAGCACGGCTATTCGAATAGGTTGTACACTCTGTAGAGGTTATACACTTTACCCACAAGATACAGCCAAACACCATAAAAGGTGAGTAACCATAACAAAGCCTTTCTAAAGATCCGTCTAAACCCAGTACTGCCCGCTAAGGTTTCAACACTAAAGGGATACACCTCCACAACAGGGCCCCCCTCTTGCGCCATGTGAGTTTTCACCCGTACACCCGGAACTCACACCACCACGATAGTACCAAAGAATAGATTTCACAGTTTACTCAGCTAGGTCTGTCCCATTCCAGACTTATGGTTGTATGTTAAACTCAGTTCAAAGGCTTGCAAGGTTAAATCCGTAGGTTGACCAAGGCAAGACTAACAAAAAATTCATCATGTCAACATGTCATAAAACAAAACCAAATGCGACCGCCCAGTTGCCACTCTTGGCCCACCGGAAACAATCTTGCCACTTGCCTCAGTCTAAATCATTTTCCCACCCCAGTTGATATTACCATGCACCACGTGCCATCAACAATACCACATGTCACATTTTCAAAAACACATTCCATATCTCATTAAGTCAATATTAACTTTAATATTCTAGAATCACGACATCACGACAAAACCACGTGGCAGGGCTAAGCATACTACATACAGTCTAATTAACCCATGTTGGCAATTTATTAATGTCCAACTATTAATCCACAATCTAGGGTGACAAAGGATTCATGGCATACAATTATAGACGACAAGATGACATACAACAACTAGGCATTTAACTAATCCTATAATTTTTTTAAAACCAATTCTATTAAATTAGCATGCAATAATTTGAATCAATATAATTTTCAAAAGTAGGTTCAACATGATCAAAGCATAACTTGCCTTCAAAAAGTACTGGTTCTGGTTCTTGAGCTTGCTCCTGGGTCAAAACTTCTCCTTCGAAACCTTCGGGCACTTCGACGTCTACGCATACGTATATAAATAATAATAAATAAATAAAACAGAGAGCAACTCAAGTCAAAAATTCAAATAAAATTCATAAAAATAAAGAGATTGATTTTATAAATTTTTAAAAATTGAAATCACTTAAATCGGAGTTAAAATACAAAAGTTATAGCCATTTAAAGTTTGAAAATCAATTAAAAAGAATAAACCGAATTACTTCATTTATTTTTCTATTGAAAATTCGGAATTATGACGTCAGCTGACGTCAGCACCATAATTAAATTTTGGCTGAATTATTTTTATACAGAAAAATCAATTTATTGTGTCACGCTGACGTCAGCCGGTCCATGGACTGAGTCCACGGTTCGGTTCGGATCCACCGTGGACCCGGTCCACGCACACACGTGTCACTGACACGTGGGCCTACTGATGACATCAGCATGACGTCACGGCTGACAACACCACACAGTGCGGCACCACGCGCGCCACGCGGCCGTCTCTGATTGGCTCTGCCCGCGGTGCGATCGGATCCGTCCATTCAAAAATTGACGGCTCGGATTGATCTCAAACGCATGGGTGGAATGCCACGAGACATGACCCGGTGTGTGACACGTGGCTTCCATCCACACCGTCAGTGCCCGATCGGGTGGCTACGGTGAGATCTAAACACGTGCAACGCAAATCTACACGGCTAAACCCAGACCACCCTATCTTGATCTAACGGCTGATACTAAATGAAGGCAGATCTATACGATTTAAATCTAATCGCCGATTGATTCTAACGGCCGAGATGAGACGGAGAGGTTTACTATGTAGGGGTGACACGGCAAGATCTGAGGCATCGATGCACGATCGGACGGTCGATGAAGCTTGGTGGAGTTGGCGATGGCGCGGCGGCGGAACTTAACCGGAGCAGAGGAAGAAGACACGGCCGACGGCGCTGCAGAGCTTCTCCGGCGTGATGAAGTAACCCTCCCGACGCGGCGCAGTGAGGTGAGTCTGGAGGTGCCTCGAGCGACGGCGGACGATCACCGGCGGCGATGGAACAACTCAAAGAACTGCGGCGGAAGGCTTCGAGACTTCAGTGAGCTCGTGCGGTGAGGCGGCGGCGACTCGAGCGATAAAACGGGTACGGACGGGTGCGGCGCAAACAGAGCTACTCGACACGTTAGGTGGTGCAATAAATAAGGGGCTTGGGTGTCCGTGCCGTTGCAAAATACACGGAGGAATTCGCAGTGGTGGCGGAGTCTAGCGGCGATATGGTTAGGTGACGCGGCTCAATCGCAGGTGCACACGCAGCACAATCCGATGGCTCCGTGCGCGAGGCGACGTAAACGAACGGTAGGCGTTTGATTTCGATCGAACGGCCGGCGCGTGATTAGGTTAGGGTTTGGTGACGGGCTGGGCTGCGCGCGGCACAGCGATGGGCCGATCCAACACTATTCACCAAAAATTCTTAATCCTTTTTCGAATAATTTTAATCCGAATAATTAAACAAATACAATTAAAATAGCAAAAAATATCAGGAAAAATCTAGAAAAATTCTAGAAAATACTCTGAGACAAATAGAACCCAAATAAAATATTTTTAACAAAAGATCATTAATACTTTGCTCAAAAAAATTAAAAGAACAATAGGCTTACTTAAATAAATTCAAAAAGAATTAATTAAAATCTCAAAAAATCAAATAAAATCAAGAAAAACACAATAAATCTAGAAAAGCAAAATTTGGGATGTTACAGAGAGCACTAGGAGGTGATGTGGAAGTTGTTCAGCTACTTTGGGGCAGTGGCAAAACCGCAAGCTAGGCTACTACCGAGGACCTGGAGACAAGGAAGAGGAGCTCGCAGTGACGATGGATTGACCAGAGAAAGCTACAAATAAGGTGGGCACATACTTAGGGCAACCGAGTGACAAATCTAGGCCAAAAGGAATGTGAAGACAAGCTCACCAATTGACCAGCTTCGCAGAATGGGGCTCACCTGCCTCATTCCCAAATTCAGCTAATTCATGGAGAGGGGAAGCTAGGTAGGTGCGAGAAGGGAATTGGTGGGCTCCCGGGGTAGCCTTAAGGCAGGCGTAGTGGGATGGGCAAGGTGGAAGGGGTGAGGCTTGGCGGTGAAGCCGTGTGGTGCCAGAATCCTGCTGCGGCAATGTGTGGCTCAGTTCGACATGGGTAGTGAGAGGAACGTAAGTGAAAGACATGTGGAGATCTACCCATGTTGGTGTTGAGTATTTGACTAAATTTGATCTTGTATGCTTTGGTTTGAGTTTGATTGGAATTGGATTTTCAAAATTAAGCAATTTGAGTTGTGACTGCCAGGAGCAGCACTACCAACCTCAGTAGGGTGGTACTGCCGGCTACGGGGTGGCACTACCGGCCTGGGAAGTGGTAGTTATATTCCAGAGAGGGTCTTCATTTGGACTTCAGAGGAGCGGCACTACCGGCCCTAGGGGCGGAAGTGCCGACCTTATAAGTGAAATCTAAATATGAATTCCGATTTTGCATGAGATTTGTTGTATATCATTTTGGGCAATGCTATGTGATGTGTTTCCTTGTTTTTGATGGTTGCAGCACGACGGTGCTAGGTTATAGTGAGGCAAAGGATGACTAGGACTAGGCGAGGTGCGTCGGAGATCTAGATGATCGGGGATCGCTAGAAGATGATCGGAGACGGAGTTGCTGTGAACCAAGAAGACAAGGAACGAATGAGATGCTAGCTAGGAGCTACTCAGATCAAGGAAGGCCATTGGATTGTGGTCTAAGTGATAGAGTAGTGGGTCGAGTTAATGTGCTTTGAAAAGCATGTAAAACCCGTTATATTTGTGGGTTTCGGGTTATCCCATGTATCAGTGAGTGAATCAATCCTAGCCCTTGATAGTGTTCCTTAGGGTTAAAAGGAATTCATCCAAAGGTAGAGGATGACTCAAGAGCACTATAAATAGAGGGGTAGGGATAACCCTCCTCTCTCGAAGGTTTTAGAGAGTTTGGTACTCCTTTGAGTTTTGCCTACTTGTTTGTGAGGCTTTGTAAACCTCTCTTCTAGAAATGAAAAACTATTCCTCTCAATCTTGAATTTACTTTCTGACGAGGATTGAGGAATCTCTGACAGGTCAACGCATGGTCAACAGGGCTCCTAGCCCAGGCTTGGGTCGCGGCGTCTCCGACCACGACCTAGGGCTTGCGCGGCTCCCGCACGACCTCGAGCTTGGGAGTAAAGGGTCAGTCCTTGCCCGGAGCGGTCTAGCTCGGCATCCGGGACATGCGCCTATTTGGCGGTTACCAGGGCCTTGAATACCGGAGTCAAGCCAGTCGTGGGCAGAAGATCCGGGACAGTTACGACCCACCCTCAAGGTGCATGAAGCCACTTCTTCGGGTATCTCTCCTGACGGTTTCTAGCAGCAGGCGGAAGAGGTAATAAATCTCTGGAGGCTCGCATAGCAAAAGAGGACCCCCAACTCGAGCAAGAACGCAGTAGCCAGAAAAACACAGAACACACCAAAGCATTGTAAACAGAACTTGTACTCAAGCATAGTGAGATTTTCTGACTCAGGGCAAGACTGGAGTAGAGCTATTACCTTCACAGGGGCTCGAACCAGTATAAACCACTGTGTCACGCTCTCTTTCTCTTTCTCTCGACCAACGTAGCTGCTGACCTATTCATATGATAAGTGAAGCGCATTTTAGGTCCCTCGATTACATCAACTCCTACACACATTTGCGGTCAGACGATCTTGATCGTCGACACTTTCCGTATTTACATTATGTCTTTAAATTCTGCAATTTACATTCTTATAATTTACTTTCCGCACATTTGGATTTGCCTCCCCCTTCTAAATGCTTGTGGATCTTATGCCAAGGATGAATGATTGATGGATGAGTCTTTCTCAGGCCATATCCCAATCATCTAGGGAAACCTTTGTGTTCTTTCTTGCAAGAAACCAATTTTTTACTCTTGAGAGGATGATTCATGGAAGATTGGGTTTTTAGTATTCTTTACTTGTGCTCTAGCTTTCTATGACATGTGGGAAACCATCTAGATTCATCTTGATCATCGAGAACCCACGAGCTAGCTAAGTGCCAAGATTTTATTCTTGAACCTATTCTTGTGCACTCTTCCAAAAATTTGAAAAAGGTCAAAACTTTGATGTCAATCCTTACGATTGAAGGTGAGAATAGGTTTTTGACATCTACAAGGTGTCCACAAAGTTTCACGGTATTTGGATCAACAAATCAAAAGACTCATCAATTTTCCTTTTGAGTCGGGCTAATTTTTACTATCCACTATGTTGTTTTTTCTTTAGCTACTGATAACTCTAGCGAGACGCTTCTGAAGACCTCGGTAGTGTTGGGTTACTATTCATCCGCACTCTAGGGCTCGCTATGTAGTCTTGGGTCTCTGAGTGGATTTTCTGGTTTTTGCTTTCTCCGCTCTGTCTTCTTGATGTGAGGATGTTAGTTAGATTATTTTGAGTGGGAAAATTTTCATTTTGTGATCATTCACCCCCCTCTAATTGCCTTCTCGATCCTTCAATTGGTATCAAAGCCAGTTTTGCTCTTCCATAGATCTTGACCAGTCTCGAGAGCCATGGTGATGGAAAAATATTCCACCAAGCCTCCAATCTTTTCTGGAGTTGATTTTCCTTTTTGTATGTCTCGAATGGAGTCATACATCACTACCAAGCTTTCTAATTTGGTAGAAGGTGAAGGTCCCATATGAGGTTCCAGTCAATAAGAATGTCACGACCGGTAATGTGGCTGATGTTGAGGCGAATGCTAAGGTAAGGAACATCCTCATACATAGCCTTAGCCGTAGTGAGTACAATAGGATCTCTCACCTTTAGTTTGCTCATCAGATCTAGGTGACCCTCGATGCTTACCATGAGGGCACCACTCAGATCAAGACGGTGAGACAGGATCAATACAAGTGTGAATACAACAAATTTGAATAGCACACTGGTGAGACCCTTGATGAGTGCTTTGGTTGTTTCACAAAGATTTTGAGCGATCTCCGTGCAATCGGTTGCATATACCTAAACACAGATAATGATAAATATTTCTTGACCGCACTTGATCTTTGGGTTTGTGAGATAAAGGTGACCACCATCAAAGGCACTACCAACTTATCGACTCGGATTCTTGACGGGCTTTATTCCTGACTCAAGACTAGTGAGATCGATGTCGTCTCTCGCAAGATGAAGTCTCAGTCGATGGCCTTGGTCACTGATCCCATTGGATCCTATTCCGAGACCTTAGTTTGTTTCTCTCTTTCTACCCTTTGTGAGCTAAGCGATGAACAGCTGGATAAATTTTCATAAAATGAGCTTGCTCTTTTAGCTCGCAAATTTTCTCATGCCTACAAAAGGGTGAGGGAGAGGAAAAGAGGTGGCATGATCACTTGCTACAAGTGTGGCGGCCCCATCCACATTCGAGCGAACTTCCCCAAGCTAGAGAAGGGCAAGAACAACGTTGGTGGTTCGAGAAAGAATGATGACACCAACAAGAACTACAACAAGAAGCCTCCAGTTCATGATCCACGCTCGTGAGAAGAAGTACCACAACTTCTCGAAGAACAAGGAGCTCTTCCACTGCATCATCGCAGCACTCGACGAAATCAACCTCTCCGACATGGAGACCTGGAGTGATGAGGGCGAGGATGATCCGCAAGAGAAGAACAAGAGTGGGGATGACTTCATCGGGATGTTCTTCATGGTGGATACCAACGGCATCAGTGACTCTGAGCTCTATAGTGACTCAGATGAGGTACCCTCCTATGACTAGCTCAATGAAGCTTTTTGCAAATGAGAGAAATTTCATGCTAGAGCTAGGTGTATGGAGCCAGAGAAGGAAGTAGGTACTTTACCCAGGAGTTAGCTTCACTTAGATATTTTTCCTCCCGAGAGTCTACTGATTGTACTCTTTGTGATGCTTTGCTTGTAGAGCTTGAGATCCTGAGGACTATGCATGATAGTGTGGTTTTTGAACTTGAGAGTCTTAGGTTGAAGGATGCTAGCACTTGTTCTATAGATGCTATTCCTATGGATGCTAGTTTTCTTCATACTCACACTAGCTCATCATATAAAAATTGCCCTAAATTGCTTATTGAAATTGATGCCATGAGCACTCACCTTAGGGAGCTATCTAATAGAAACAATGAATTTGAATTACATGCTTCTAAGGACTCAGTCAGCTCATGTGAGGGCTGTAGGCAACTGAAACTTGACAATGAATCCTTACATAGCAAGCTACAACACAATTTGCTTTCTGTTTCTCAGCTTATCGATGACTCTTTCGAGGTAAGCTTTAAGAGTAGTGCCTGTAGAATTCTTGATTCGTCAGGGGAGTTAGTTTGTGGGATTTCTAGATTTGAGAGAGTCTTCCTTGCTGATTTTTCTACTTCTTCTAGAGACTCTCTTTAGTGTTTGATTGCTTCAGAGTCATGTGATCTCTCCTTCTAGCATAGCAGATTAGGTCATATCGGCTTCAACCACTTGACCTGAGTTAGCAACCATGATCTCATTTGTGGTTTGTCGAAACTCAAGATGGTCAAAGAATTAGTTTGCTCTCCTTGTCGACATACCAAGATGGTTGCTGCTTCTCATCCTCCAGACACTGTTGTGATGACTGATGCACTAGGATAACTTTTACACATGAACACTATTAGTCTAGCTAGAGTTCAGTCAGCGAGTGGGAAGTGGTATGTTCTTGTCATTGTTGCTAATTTTTTGAGGTATTCTTGGGTATTTTTCATAGCTTCGAAAGATGATTCTTTTACCCATTTCAGGGGTTTGGTCCGTAGATTGTCTATTGATCTCCCTGGTGCCTTATGAGCTATACGCAGTGATAATGGCATGGAGTTTAAGAAATCCTACTTTGAGAGCTTCTGTGAGGAGTTAGGCTTAGAGCATCAGTTTTCCTCTCCACACGTTCCTCTACAAAATGGCATAGTGGAAAGGAAGAACAGGACCTTGGATGAGATGGCCAAGACGATGCTAGACAAGTACAGTACTCCTAGAAAGTTTTGGGCTGAGGCTATAGCTATTGCTTGCCATTTGCCTAATCGAGTATTCATGAGAGCACATTTGCACCGCACTTCTTATGAGTTGAGGTATGGACGAAAGCCCAGTGTTTCTCATTTTGTGTGTTTGGTTGTAAATGTTTTATTTTGAATTCTAGTAACTTAGATAAATTTGAATCTCATTCTTATAATGGTATTTTTATAGGTTACTCGACTTCTTCTCGTAGCTATAGGGTTTGGAGCTGCGATGCAAATAGGATCGTAGAGACATGTGATGTGACCTTTCATGAGAGTAGCCCAAAAGCTAGACCTAATATATCAGACTCTTCTTCTCTCTCCGAGACCATCTTTGTAGAGGATGAGAGTGATGAAGATGTTCATATTCCATTTGATCCAGTCCCCTTTATTTCAGCATCTTAGGGAGACCAGCCTTTACCTTCAGACTCTCCTTCAGTGAGTGTCTCTGTTCCTAGCTCTTCTGTTCATGAGGTAGAGGTCACTTCTGCTTCTGGACCTCCCCGCCATAATCAGAGAGATCATCCACCTGATCAGATCATTGGTGATCTGTTTGAGCGGGTCACACTCTCAAAATCAGGCTTGTCCAGCTTCTGCCTACACTCAGCCTTTGTTGCCTCTTTTGAACCGAAGGATGTCTCCCATGCATTATCCGATGAGTCTTGGATTAATGCTATGCATGAAGAATTTGAGAACTTCGAGAGGAACAAGGTATGGCAGCTTGTCGAGCTCCTATCTAGTCATAATGTCATTGAGATGGGGTTATCATTAGAAACAAGGCTAGACTAGTTGCACAGGGTTTACTTAGGTTGAGAGTCTTATCTTTGAGGAGACATTTGCCCCTGTAGCTAGACTAGAGGCTATCAAGATCTTGCTTGCATTTTCGGCATCCAAGGGCTTCAAGTTTTATCTAATGGATGTCAAGAGTGCATTCCTCAATGGATATATTGAGGAAGAGGTGTATGTTAGGCAGCCTCCAGGATTCGAGAACCCTAAATACCCAAACCATATCTTTAAACTTTCCAAAGCTTTATATGGAATTAAGCAGGCCCATAGAGCTTGGTACGAGAGGTTTAAGTTCTATCTTCTTAGTCATGGTTTTAAGATAGGTATAGTAGACAAGACTCTGTTCATCCGATACCAGGATTCTTATTTTCTCCTTGTCCAGATTTATGTGGACGATATTATCTTTGATGGCTTTTCGCACTCTCTTGTGTCTCAGTTTTCAGAGGTGATGAGTACAGAGTTTGAGATGAGTATGATGGGCGAGTTGAGCTACTTCCTTAGCTTCCAAATCAAGTAGACTCGGGAGGGCACCTTCTTACATCAAGGCAAGTACACTCAAGATCTCCTGAGATGCTTCGACATGTCTGATGGGAAGCTAGTGATCACTCCTATGGTTGCCAATGCTGTCTTTGAGCCTGACGAAAATGGCGAGCCAGTTGATTAGAAGTTGTTTAGGAGCATGATCGGCTCCCTCCTGTATCTCACTATCTTGAGGCTGGACATATATTTTTCTGTGTGTTTGTGTGCTTGATTTCAGGCTTCTCCTCGCACCTCTCACCATCAGGCAGTGAAGCGCATCTTTAGGTACTTTCGAGCTACCATTGATTATGGTATTTGATACTCTTCCTTTTCTTGTCTGTCCCTTAGAGTCTTTTCTGATGCAGACTTTGTTGGCAGTAGAATAGATAGGAAGAATATTTCTGTCACTTGCCAATTCATTGGTACTTCTCTTATTTCTTGGTCATCTAGAAAGCAGCCCAGAGTTGCATAGTCCGCACTGAGGCCGAGTAGCTGCAGCTAGTTGCTGTAGTCAGGTGCTTCGGATGAGATCGACCTTGTGGGACTTTAGGTTAAAGATAGAGAGTGTTTCACTTTTACACTTCTGCTATTTGTATTGTAAAGAACCCAGTGTAGCATTCCAGGACTAAGCATATAGACATTAGATATCATTTCCTTAGAGACCATATGGAGAAGGATGATATAGTGCTTCAGTTTGTAGAGAGTGACCACCAGATTACCGATATCTTTACCAAGTTTTTGGATAGCTTTAGGTTTGTGGCCTTGAGAGGAGAGCTTGGAGTTTTGTTCTCTTATGGCATCACTTGAGGGGGAGTTGGGTTATATATTATATACTATATATGTTTTATTCTAACATTTCTTTTCTTTTGCATCTTTTGGATGCTATTGGGCTTATTTCTAGAGTTCTGAATTCACTTCACTTAAACTTCTGGCATGCTTTGCATGGACCTCTTATCTTATGCTTTAGGTTTCTATCATGCACAATTAGTTGTTCTCTCTTCTCTTTAGGTTGAGTTCCCTCACAGTCTTATAAGTCTAGTAGGTGTTGGGTCCCTTGGGTAGATAGTGTCTGTGTGCACTCCTTAGCATGGGATCTAGAGGCAGCTTCCCTATGTTAGTCATTGGGGAAGATGAGAGCGAGTCTAAGCTATAGTGTTCTCTACTATCTTTTCTATACTCTATAGCCACCCAATTTGTAGTTTCTCAACTTCTCCTCATTCTATGTTTCTGGTTTCTAATAACTCAACTTGAACCAGATTTATGCTTAAAATTAATTCATGTGTACAGGGGGAGTTTGACAATCTCCTCCATGCATTGCATATAGACTTATTTTTTGTTTTATGAGCTTTGTATATTATGCAAATGAGATACTTTTCATGCTATGCACTCTGCTACTTTTATGAAGAAAACTGCTAGTTTAGATATGTCCAAGTTCATTTTGTTTGATCTTACTAAGCTTGTTAAAAATTAAATATTAAAGCTTTACATGAAAACTTGATTAGACATGTGTTAGTGTATTCTACACCAGGGTACTCTCTCCGCCGCTGTCAAGTGGGACCGAGTGTGCAAGATATAGGAGGAAGGAGGTTTTGCAAAAGGACTCAGCTTGTTGCAAGGTGGCTTGGCGGGCGACCAGGACGCGTGGCCGCTCGGCGAGTAGGTGGGCAATCAAGCCCCAACCCCGGGCGACCAGGACGCGTGGCCGCCCGGCGAACAGTCGGGCAATCAAGCCCCAAACCCGGGTGACCAAGACGTGTGGCCACCCGACGAGCAGTCGGGCGATTAGGCCTCGACCCCGGGCGACCAGGACGCGTGGCTGCCCGGCAAGAAGGCGGGCCCATTATCAGTCATCCACATAGACAGGGCTAGGAGGCTTCCCTCCGAAGCCTCCCCTAGAATCGCAGCATACTAGAGTCATTAAATGCGCATGGGAACCAATAAATGGGCATGGCTCCGCTGACGGTATGATTGTCTGTCCATCCGACTGAGCCAGCTTCACCGACCCCTGTTCCATCCGCACCGCCCAAGGCGAGCAGGGGAGACGCGTGTACCAGACGTTCGTCATGCAACGTCCAAGTCCCCCCCCCTCGGGCAATCCGGAGGCAACATCAAGCGAAGGCACAAGATGAGGCCCAGAAGGACAGCAATGATAGGACCCGATGTAATAGGTGTAATTAATGTAAAACTACTCCCTCCACTTACCCTAGCCAGTCCCGGGAGTATATAAGGGAGCTGGTGTGCATGGGGGCAGCGGGGCGGAAAAAGATTGAAAGGTCGGATAGACGAACACACGGAGAGCTAGACGAGAAGGAAGAACGGAGGGCGAAACTAAGGAATCATAGAGAAGGAAACCCACTGTAAAGACAAACCAATAACAAGAGCTTGAGCAGGACGTAGGGCTATTACCCACATTGGGGGCCCTAACCTGGGTAATCCTTGTGTGTGCTTGAGTTTTCTTGTCCTGCTCATCACGATAGGAGAGACGTGGGTGACCTAGCTGCAAAGACCTCCTCTACCGAAACCCGGTTACACACTAGAACCAATTCTGCCGGCTGAAACACACTGACAGGGTACGCCAGGTAGGGGAGGTAGTAGCTGTTTCACCCTTTGTTTTCTTCAGCAGATCATCAAGCACCGACAACGAAGATGGAAGCTTCGCACTCCCATCAGGCGAGGGACCGTCTGACGCCTTCCACAGAAGGCGCCGGCGCCCCCACCGTGGTGGGGGCACAGCCGGTCCGATGGCGGTTAGCGATGGAGGAGGCCACGCCAGCCCAGAACCTACATGCGGCTTGCCTCCTTCTGGAGCACCCGCCGGTGGAGCTGGTGGGCGACACCCCGGCCGTGCCATGGCTGCGGGACATCGCCCGCCTCGTGGACACGGCCCAGCTCCGTGTAGAGGCGTCAGAACGACCGGGTACCTCTGGTACTCTGCGGTCGAAGTCACGTGCGGATCGCACGCAAGCTTCGAGCCACTCGATCGAGGAGCGCTCGGGCCATGGCGGGCGGAGCAAGGGAAAGGGCATTCAGGACGTGGACCCCGCTCTCGCAGGGGGCCGTGCGGCAGCCCAAGTACCGTTCCAAGTGTCCCCCAGGCGTGAGGGGGGGTCCATGAAGATCTTAGGGCTCACTTAGAGGTGCGTCGGTAGGGGCGCGGGGGTGACTTGCGCGGCACGTTGCAATGTCGCCATGCACAGGAGCAAGGCCACGGTAAGCGGATGGCTTCCAAAGAAGATGACTTCTCCCGCGACCCTGACTTTTCTACCGAGGAGGAGACCTTCTCCTCCGAGTCTTGCGGGAGCCAAGTCCCGCGCTCTCTGGCGCGGTTTCCGAGCCGGAGTTCAGGCGAGCGGCGCGGTTCCCCCTATAGCGTGGGATGCTAGGCGTTCTCTAGCTGGCTGCGTCACGTCGCATGGCTAGAGAGGTTTCGCCCGATGACCATCGAGAAGTACGACGGCACCACCAACCCGGAGGAGTTCCTGCAGATCTACACCACGGTGGTGCGGGCTGCAAGCGGTTCCGAGAAGGTCATGGCAAACTATCCCCCGACAGCTTTGGCGGGCTCTGCCTGTTCCTGGCTGATGAACCTTTTGGGAGGGTCGGTGCACTCGTGGGTGAAGTTGTGTGACCAGTTCGTCACCAACTTACAGGGCTCTTACGCCCAGCCGGGTGTGGAGTATGATCCCCATGCCCTCGAGCAGAAGAAAGGGGAGTCGTTGCGCGCATTCATCCGGTGGTTCAGCCACTGCCGTAACACGATCCCCAAGGTCTCTGGCCAGTCCATCTTCATCGCCTTTCGGAGGGGCGTACGAGACCGCAAGATGCGGGAGAAGATGGCCACCCGCGACATCACCACCACGTCCGAGCTATTTTCCTTGGCACACAAGTGCGCTCGGGCGGCGAAAGCACGAGAGCGGGCATCCGGTGCGGACGGCGTCTACGGCGGAGGTGAGGCTGGAACCTCGAAGGGTTCTGCCTTCGCGAGCAAGAAGAAGAAGCGCGGGGCAGCCGAGTCCGGTTAGGTCTTGGCCGCCGAGCGCGGGCACAGGGATGCCAAGTTGCGGCTGGACGATCGCCACGGCTGGCGTGATGACCGCCGCGATTGGCAGGACTACCGCCAGAAGGGAAATGTGGGTAGAGCCTTTTGTCCCATTCATAAAACTAATATGCATGATTTGGCTCATTGTCAGGTTGTGCTCGAGGAGGTGGAGCAGCGGCTCAGGGAGCACCGCCCTCCTCACGACGACGGCAAGGGTGGCGATTCTGTCTCACTGCCCTTCCAGCAGGCGAAGCATACGGTGGCCTACATCAACGGTGGTTCGGCCACCCACGCCTCTAACTCGAAGTTCAAGCTCCTGATGAGGGAGGTTTGCGCCGTCGTACCAAGCCCAGGGGCGAGTAGGCCGCTGAAGTGGTCGGAGGAGCTGATCACCTTCAGTCGAGCCGACCACCCTGAGAACACGGCCGGCCTAGGGCACCAGTCCCGCGAGTATATAAGGGAGTTGGTGTGCATGGGGGCAGCGTAGTGGAAAAAGATCGAAAGGTCGAATAGACGAACACACGGAGAGCCAAACGAGAAGGAAGAACAGAGGGCGAAACTAAGGAATCATAGAGAAGGAAACCCACTGTAAAGACAAACCAGTAACAAGAGCTTGAGCAGGACATAGGCCTGTTACCCACATTAGGGACCCGAACCTGGGTAATCCTTGTATGTGCTTGAGTTTTCTTGTCCTGCTCATCACGATAGGAGAGGTGAGGGTGACCTATCTACGAAGACCCTCTCTACCGAAACCCGGTTACACACCCGAACCAATTCTACCGGCTAAAACACGCCGACAACATGTTACTTTTACTTGCTATGTTTTCTCTCTAGGTGCATATGCCATTATTTGTGAAATTTTGGATTTCTACTAGAGTCCCTATAGCAACATGGGAAAAACTAGGTTGATCTATACTCGAGTCCTTCACTTGCTCATAAATCTATATGCTAGAATGAAAAATAAGAAAAATTGACTCTTTTTGAGTAAAGTGATCTCAACACTCTACATTCACGAGACTGCCTCCCATTGCACTTGGGATGAACTTGGAATGTATCGTGTATGATCAAGACAATTCTCTTAAGAGTTCTTCTTGAGATGGTTGACTATGGTTTGAGTTAGTTATATTTAAAAATGCAAATAAAAAATATAAGTGGGTAAATAATGCAAATTATGTCAAAAATTTGCACCCCATTATGTCATTTGAATTATTAAAGAAAAAATTGCATAAAATAATTGAGCTCGAAGGACCTTGTATGCACGTCTAGCTTTCCCAAAGTGTTGAGTAGGTTGAACTCTAGGTTTTCCATTTGATCCACTATATGTCTTTGCTTCTCGTTTGGAGACTATGCTACGTGTTGCAATTGTTAAATTATGCTAAAATGACATAGTCTTATTTGTGTTTGCTAGCTAAATTGACACTTGCACTTGGACGTGTCTTAGTTTAGTATAATCTAAAATTGAGTAGTTTGGAGTCATACTATCGTATTTGTGGTCACTTGAATAATTTTCAAAACTCTTTTAGGATGCATTTCATGCATGCATATGTAAAGGGGAGAAAATGCCATCTTGATGCCTATATTGCCAAAAGGGGGAGAAAACATAGAAAAGGTATTATTAAAAGATAAAAATATGAATGCATCCTGGTTCTTATGTTCTTGTTGAAAACTTGCTAATTCTAAGGATCACAAGCGTATTGAGCTTTTTGTGAGTTTTTATTGGATTTTAGAATTTTTTTTTGTGGAAAACTTTCTCTTTCTTTGATTTTGCTCTAAAATTCTTCTTGCCAACTTGGTCATGTCCTTATTTTCTTTCTCTTTGGACCAAGTTTGGTTTTGCATTTAAATTGCTTTCTTCCATCCTCTTCAAACTCAAATTTATGCCTTTTCTGTTGTTTGTCAATATACTTATCAAGGGGGAGATTGAAAGATCATGTGGAGGTCTACCCATGTTGGTGATGAGTATTTGATTAAATTTGAGTTTGAATGCTTTGGTTTGAGTTTAATTCAAATTGAATTTTCAAAATGAAGCAATTTGAGTTCTGATTGCCAGAAGTGGCACCACTAGCCTCAGTAGGGTGGTACTGCCAGCTAGGGGGCGGCACTACCAGCCTGGGGAGCAGTAGTTATATTACAGAGAGGGTCTTCGTTGGGACTTCAGGGGAGTGGCACTACCGGCCTGGGGAGCGGTAGTTATATTACAGAGAGGGTCTTCGTTGGGACTTCAGGGGAGTGGCACTACCGGCCATGCTAGGGCAATAGTGCTGGCCAAGCCGCACTACCGGCCCCAATGGGCGGTAGTGCCGACCTTATGAGCGAAATCTAAATTTGAATTATGATTTTGCATGAGATTTGTTGCATATCATTTTGGACAATGCTATGTGATGTATTTTCGTGTTTTTGTTGGTTGTAGGACAACTGTGCTAGGTTATGGTGAGGCGAAAGATGACCTAGACTAGGCAAGGTGCGTTGGAGGTCTAGATGGTCGGGAATCGCTGTAAGATGATCGGAGACGGAGTTGCTGCAAACCATGAAGACAAGGAACGGATGAGATCCTAACTAGAAGCTACTCGGATCTAGGAAGGCCGTTGGATCGTGGTCTAGTTAGTGTGCTTAAAAGCGTGCAAAACCCGTTATGTTTGTTGATTTTGGGTTAGTCCATGTATGAGTGAGTGAGTCAATCCTTGCCCATGATGGTGTTTCTAAGGGTTGAAGGAACTCATCTAAAGGTGGAGGATAACTCAAGAGCACTATAAATAGAGGGGTAGAGGTAGCCTTCCTCTCTTGAAGGTTTTAGACGTTTTGGTGCTCCTTTGAGTTTTGTCCACTTGTTTGTGAGGCTTTGTAAACCTCCCTTCTAGAAATAAAAACTATTCCTTCTCAATCTTGAATTTACTTTCTGCATTTACATTATATCTTTAAATTCTGCAATTTACATTATTGCAATTTACTTCCGCACATTTGGATTTGCCTCCCCCTTCTAAATGCTTGTGGATCTTATGCCAAGGATGAAAGATTGATGGATGAGTCTTCCTCAGGCCATACCCTAATCATATAGGCAAACCTTGTGTTCTTCCTTACAAGAAACCGATATTTTGTTCTTGAGAGGACGATTCTTGGAAGATCGGGTTTTTGGTATTATTTACTTGTGCTCTAGCTTGCTATGACCTGTGGGAAGCCATCTAGATTCATCTTGATCATCAAGAACCCACGAGCTAGCTAAGGGCCAAGTTTTTGTTTTTAAACCAGTTCTTGTGCACTCTTCCAAAATTTGAAAAAGGTCAAAACTTTGATGTCAATCCTTGCGATTAAAGGTCGGAATAGGTTCCTGACATCCATAGGAAGGTGCCCACAAAATTTCATGGTGTTTGGATCAACTGATCAAAAGATTCATTAATTTTTCTCTTGAGTCGGGCTGTTTTTCCTTTAGCTACAGTAACTCCGGCTGTACCGTTACCCTCAGTAGTGTCGGGCCACTGTTCATCTGGCACTATCGGGCCTTTTTGCGGTAGTGTCGGTCTCTACAATGGATTTTTTAGTTTTGGCTCTCTCCGCTTTACCTTTTTGATGTGAGGATATGGGTTAGATTATTTTGAGTAGGGGAAAAAATTATTTTGTAATCATTAACACCCCTCTGATCGCCGTCTTGATCATTCAAGAAGCAGGGAGAGAGGAGAGGGAAGGAGGAGGGGGTGTGCTGGGGTTTCTGGCTAGTCGGGGCAAGCCAGGGCATGGCCCACTAGTAGCGACCATGGCGCAGGCTTAGGGGCATTGTGTCGAACACATCGGCTGCCACTGTAGTTTCAAGAAGAATTTTGGCTGAATTATGTTTGGCTCTTGAGGTGGCTTAAAAATGGTCTTACACATTTTATAAATTTCTAAAACATTTTGTGCTAGTAGACCAAGGATTGTAATTTCCATTTTCTTTGGTTTTACTCCATTCCATGTTGTATATTTCAAATAAGAAATCTTTCAAAATTGTTGTTTTCAATATATTTTATGAATTTTTAAACCCTTTAATTTTGTGAAAAAAATATGGAAAAATTATATTTATTTATCTAACTATTGTAGTATTTTACAAAATTATTTCACAAATTAACTTACTTGAAGTTTTTACAAGTTTCTTTTAAGTGTGTTCTTTTAGGTGAAAAGGACATTAATTGAGGCCAAATAATAGAAATTCTGAAATAAATAATTTCAGATGAAATTCCAAATGTGTAGAAAAAATCATGCCATGCCGCTTTATTTATTTTTCACAAGTTTTTTGGTGTTACAATGGTACATCACAATCGCTGAGGGATTTGATGATTGTTGCATTAAGCGCATTGTCCCCCTTTGTTGGATGGTTGAGAGTTGCACTTGTTAAAATGCAAAATTTTCTATAGGGGTAACCTCCTTTGAATTGCTTGGATCCAAGTCTAATCCTTTACCATCGCCTTCGGAGGTGGTGATGTGATTGGAAGGATGTATCAGGGTCCACTTCGCAAGAAATTGGGTCTCTACAAGGTTCCCGGCTGGTTTCTGTAGTATAGGCGTTTGTCCTCATCAACGGAGTTTTGTTTTGCCACCATAAGTTATTTATGTTGATCTTGAGCAGCTTTTTCTACTCCCTCATGGGATTCACGCTCTTTGCGTTCGACTCGTTGCTCATCTGTCTCATTGGTGACCGCACAAGTGCAAAATCCAAAGTAAATAGACAGGAGTGCTCCATCTTCATCCAAAGATGGGGTATAATCAAGACCTCAAAGGCAAGGTTCTAAGGTGGAACTCTTTAAAATGTTGTCATTATCTTTAGGAGCTTGGTCGTTGTCAATTTCTCCATGGGCGTCTGCCTCTAGGAATAGAGTAGGAATGAAATTGTTCTCACCTTTTGATTTCTTAATTTGTGGCACTTCTTGTAACATCTCGGCGCCAAACGCACCACGAATGCTACCAAAAAGCCTAAATAACAAACGACACCTCTACGAGAAGACTGAAACTGTATTTAATCTCTAAACTCTTTAACCGGCTTAAAGCTAAGTCACCGAAATTTACAAAATTTCAGCATGACCTATCTAGGCCAGAGGACATCCACTCAGCAGACAAAAGAACAATAGCAGTTATATGATATCATTCTAACAGGTCCTTAGATAATCAATCACATTTTCAATCGACAATTAACCAACTACGCAACACCGATCAACACAATACAATCGCTTTTATTACAACCGTTTTTAACGAAACAATAAACTGGGTTGTTGGTGACCGAAGTCGTGCACGTGCTCTACTCCCATCCCGGCAAGACAGCTTCAAGGTACCTAGAACAGGAAGTAAACAAGCGTGAGTCCAAGACTCAGCAAACTGCAACAATAATAAAAAGTAATGAATTCAACTGAATTACTTTTACTCTAGAATTTAATATAGCCATTACTAAATGGAAATCAACCCGTAAAAGAAGCAATAACTAACTCCACTTACCACAACCAACTCGAAAACATAACTAAATCTTACCCCTGCCTCAATAAACATTTCTGGATGAATCCACGCCTCAATCCTCAACCTGTTCTTCCCATTCTCATCAATCCCATTTATCAGTTGCAACACACAATGCAATGAAATGCGTTTATGCTCTTATACTCAAGTGCACAAAACATACAAAAGAAGCATCTCATGTCCATACATCACAATCAACTCGTTAAACATGATTCATCTTCGTCAATACAATACAGATGCACATATGCCATACAGAAGAAGAATCTCGTACCCATACATCACAATCAACTCATTAAACATGATTCCTCATTGTCAATGCAATGCAAATGCAAATATGTTTGCATGTGCATATGCTCATTTCATTTCACAATTCTCATGCACATGATGCATCATGCATGTCTCATTTCCTCTTTTAGCACATACCGGTATGGCCGAGTGCACACCCGTCGGTGTGCACCCTCTCATTCCCTTCCACCCGTGGTGGAGGGTGCCTACTCTTCTTGACTCGCTCCGCACAACCACATTATACGGGACTACGAGGTAGAACTTTCGCACTCACTACCTGTGAGCACAGAGGCCCGCATCAGAATGGGTCACCTCTTCCATCATGAATGCACAAATGCAAATGACATAACAAATTTGTGAACTACATTCATTTCTCACATTTGCATAGCCATAGCCAAATACATAAACATCAGCCACTTCTCACATCCAGAAATTTCCATTCACATTCTCAACACTCATAATCACATGCTCAACACTCCTAATCACATCCTCAACGCCCATAATCACATTCTCAACGCTCATAATCACATTCTCAGCACTCAAAATCACAATCTCAACGCTCATAATCATACTCACATCACCAATTCTCGAGTAATTACTAATTCCATCAATCTTGATCATAAATCAAATCATTTTCGCAATCCAATCCCATACTTTCAGTATTCTCACTAGTCTACCAAACTAGTGAACCGGAATATGAAAGTAAAATTTAGCAAGATATCATCACGGCATTTAGACGAAATTCATTAAACATCGCACATAACAATCAATCCAGGGATGCAGCATAATTTCATGATTGCAAGGCAAATAAAGTTCATCAAACAAATTATAACACGTTCAAACAACGATGCACTTGTATCAGATTACTTACCCTTTTCCTCAAAAGACAATTACCTTACTAGACGTGCTTATAAACACAAATGAAATCCATAGCGTAAGCTTATACATAACGCAAGCAATCAACTAGATACCGTATAAGAGATATACGGGTTACACTTGCATATGAACTCGTTTTAAATAAAAGCATAACCAATTAACCATTCTCATTCATCATATCGCATGCAAAAATCAAACATGACAATATTAAAGCAATACATGGATAACTGTATTAGTGTAAAACCTAGTGGCCACCTAAGCCACAACTGATACAATGCACTTGCCTTTACCGACGAAAGAATGGAGTGGCATGTGGTTGAGGCCACACCCGACAGAACCTTCCCTGCAAATAAAACAATATTCATCCAACTCAAATTCATACACACTCGGTACAAGCGACAGAAGAAAACAACTCCACATATTCACATCTACAATCGGAACCAAAACATCCCTCATAACCACTTAAGTGCAAATCTGGACAGCCGGCATTGAAAATGTCGTAACTTCCAAACGGCTACTCCGAAAAGGATGAATTTGGGCTTTAAACGATCGCAAGAGACAACTCTACAACTTCTTCTACAGCCGACCGATCGGAAAACGCACCGATTAATCTCAGTTTTGCGACGAACAACAGACAAACGCAAAAATTAACTTGATCTGGACAGCATACACCAAAATGAGCATAACTTGAGTTCTACAACTCCAAATCACATAAACGAATACAGTTTATCAATCTACTCGAAAAATCCTAACTTTTTCCAGGCAATGAAAAAGTCTAATTCGGCTTCTACGATGCTCTAATTTGCAGAAGAACACAGACTGAACCAATCGCGACAAGAATTGGACAGCACTCGGTAAAATAGCCATAACTTTTAAATGACTGAACGAAACACTACAGGGAAAAACAGTAATTTCGACAGCCAAAGCCGTCCACCCTAAAGATAAAGCCGTCCACCATACGTAGGGTCGACAGCTGGCCGTCCACCCTAAGCCGCCGAAAGTGAGTGGTCGACCATAATATTAAATTCGACGAGCTGGCTGTCCACCCTATTAGGGTCGACAGCCAAATATAGGCCGTCCACCATAATAAAGGTAAGGTCGACAGGCAAAAGTAGCTGTCCAGTCTAGTCTAGGGTCGATAGCCTAAAAAGGCTGTCGACCATAAAAATGTTAGGGTCGACGGCCCCGTCCACGTGGCCGTCCACCATAATTCTTAGGATCGACGGTCCATTCCACGTGGCCCTCCACCAAAACCCCTTAGGGTGGACAGCCGGCCATCGACCCTAAGAAAAAAGCTGTCGACCCTAATTAATGACCATTTAAAAAAAACGTCGCCCGATTGAATTGGCAGTGGCTGGGAGCATTCACAAAAATTGCATTTTTAACAGATTCATATCACAAATACCCATATGTTGTAGGCAAAACATTTTCAGAAGAGGAAATGTCCAGCAACTTCATCTCCTGTTAATCTCCTAGCTGATGGAGCCCTTGCAACTGATGACGCAGCGGCAGCGGCTGCCACTCGGATCCTGTAAGGGGAAGAAAATCATTTGCATATTGCACACAATATACTTAGCAAAAGTGGAAGAATGCGAGGAGCAAATAGGTCCTGTAAGGATGAGACATACCTTTTATGAACATCAACATATTCATCAGTCTCATCCACTATCTCCTCCTGTAAAATCAGAAAACTCAAAATGGTGAGAAAATCAGACGATGTTTGAATCAAAATTAAGAACTATGAATACACCACCTCCAGTTGGAATAATTTATCACATTAGGGTAGTTTTCAAATAAAACAATCAAAAAAATACCTCCACAAATTTGATAGGATTTAATTCTATGAAACAGAGCAGGCAATTTGAGTATATAATAATAGGTGGTTAGATGGTTATATTGTAGTTCTATTATGGAAAATGTCCATAGGAGTTGCAGAGTATACACATGCCAAAATTGTTATCTAGAAAGACTAAGAAGAATGCTTCGATGCATCACATGGTAGTATGTCTCCATACTGCCACTACAACACATATGGCTGAAAATGCAAAGGTAATCCTTGACAAATTTTGAACTGTTAAAGCACACGCTTCCAATATACTCGATATGGATTTTGTAAATGAAGTACATAAACAAAAAATCACCTAATTAAGTTCAAAATGGTTAAGTAAATGAAGTACATAAACAAAAAATCACTGAGTAATACTCCATGGCATCATTAGCACCTACCAACAGGAGCCCAATAATATTTCTTGGGTTTCCTGAGTACACAGGAACACGGCTGTGGCCCCGAGCAAGAATTTTACCAATTGCTTCCCTGTAAATACAATTAAATAAGAAGATTGACAGAGCACTGTGCCTTTAAAAGAATTTCTACAAATAAAATCTGTATGTAAAAAAACCACAACATTGTGCTCTGGAAATATATACTGTTCACAAATGTTTATTATTATTATTATGTAGGTCAAACAACAACAGATTGCATTATCTAAATTTAGCTCCAAAATAGAGAAAGCAGAAAGAAGCTTCTATCAGGTGCAATGGAATGAGCTTACAACTTGCAACAATACAAGGGACAGTACAAAAGGGCACAACCAGATAATGTCAACCTTACAGTTGAAGGAACTGAACACTTAGCAAATCTGAATCTAATATTTTTTACATGCTCTTTCTTTAAAATATATAGAAGCGTAACTAATCATGCATGGCTCTTAGTAATAGAGGCCTTGACCAGCTACAGCAAGGACATTGATTAGCCTACTCTTAAGCTGATACTAATTTGTCAGGCTAATCAGCTGCTAGAATCTTCACAAGATGGGCTAATCATCTCAAAAATGGCAGCCTAACAAAATCTCCATGGCATAAAAGTGAGATCCAATGTGGTCAGGTTAGAGCTTACAAAGAGAGTTACTTCACTGATCATTGAAGCATTACATATGCAGAAATAGTCAGACACAGAAGTAGATTGTTGACTGTTCCATAAAAGTTATGTCACTCATCAAGACCCAATATCACTGAATTAGTGGCTTAGCACTAAGAGAGGCCAAGAATACACATGGACATCAGAAGAAGTCATTGTTCCAACTGGAAACAAATGTTAGTTGGAAAGAAATGTCTGCAAATGGTAAAGTGCTCTTTAAAACCACCAATAAAAGCCCTAATCAGTATAGAACTATAACTACATAGATCTTTTTTATTTCAATGCTTTCTTGTAGCCAATCCCATGAAGACATGTCAACCATACGTACAATTTCTAGCAACTTTTCCCCCTAAGCATATAGCAGCACTGCTTCTAACATATAACAGGGAATAACTAATGAAAATTACGCTGTTAAGATTACTTGCTTGCCTTAGAGATTACTTGCTTGCCTTAGAGAAAGATTGCTGTTAAGATTCAAGAAATAAAAAACAGCAATATTACAATGGGTCAAAAAGAGCCTTGAACAATAGAAACCTCTTCGCAATGCAAACTGTGCATCCTTGGTCATAGCATCTGGAAATAAAAGCAACAAAAGCAACAAAAGAGTATCTTTACCTTGAATAGTCACAATGACCTATCCTTTGAGCCAGTCACTACATGCAAATTGCCTTCTGTTTCAACTCCTGGAATAATATTATTCAAGTTAGTAGATTAAAAATACACATGCCTTGACATTTGTGACAGTGATGGAAAAATAATTAGCAAAAGGAATGCCCTTGTAGCATTAATAGTCAAATACTAAAAATTAAGCTAACCTTTATTGATGAAGCTGGCAGAAGTAATTGCACCACTGTGCCCCTCCAAAACTTGAATACATACAGCTGTATCTTTCCATATTCAATGCAAGAAATGATCACAACTAACACCCATTGGCGTACATACACATACACATTCACAACTTACAAACTCATCACAATTCATATCCATACACATTCATAAATCACATCCACAAATCAACATATGGTTTACATTCAACAAAAGTTTGATATAGAGTTTTAATTCCAACAAAAGTTCAACGTATATCACATGTCCACAAATCGACAAAGTTCGATCAACAAAAGTATGATACCGAGATTCTAGCTAGGTGGAGGAAAAGCCGGAGGCATACGAAGCATCTCATCGACAAAGTCCGCCAAAGCACTGGTAGTGGGTTCGCCGCCACTTCCCACATGTTGAGCTGCACCAGCTAATCTTGAAGCCTCCTACAAAGCAAGAAAATAATGTATAACTTAGAACATTATTTCAATGACTTCCCAGATTATAATTTTTGGCAATAGAAGTACCGTGTCCGGAGTGTTTTCAGTTGGAAACCGGATCGGCATCTTGGAATAAACTGAACGAAGCGCAAAGGTCTTGGCCGAGTGGAGCACCCGATCCGGAAGCGTTCGAGGAGGAAAGCTGGAACATATACGGAACGGAAGCGCAAAGGGGTGGTGAGTGGAGCACCGATCCGAAGCCTACCAATTCAAACATATGGATTGGAGCATTACATTTGTGACTTGTAGAAAAAAAACCATTAGTATCAATATATGGATTGGAGCATTACCCGTCCGGAGTTGGACCAACCGAACCAAAGCCTACAAATTCACATAGCATATCATCGATGGATAGACATTAATAAGAAATTAGAAATTACTAGTAATAGACAATACTCCTTGAAGTGCATCATCGGCGGCCGTGAGGATCGAAATAGCCCGAAATCCTTGTGGTGGAATATGAGTCTACATATAGCTCACATAGCATTAGTAGATTGAATTAATTGAAAGTGATACAAAATTGAACTTACTTGGTGCATATTTTGCTCCATGGACTCGATCTTCTAAGAATAGCCTCACTGCTTTTTTCTCCCTCTTCTTGCCGCTTCGAAGCTCGCAACCTATTCTCTCAAAGCGCGGTTCTCTTCGGGGACGCGCCTCTTTGGATGTAGAGGAGCACTTTAGCGTCGAGCTGCCCTCACCTCAGGCATGTACTCAGAAGAACACAAGTAGGCGTTCTCGAACGCCAATCTCCCATCCCTCCTCCCACCCATCTGGCTATGGATGACTACAGGATCCAAAGGTTGTGCTGTAGGAACACACTCGGGCCCGTGCACTATAGTCATTGCATCCACGTATTCATTCGCATTACAAATAAGTTAACACCGCACAAAACAATGTATCTAAACGATATTGCTTACTAATTTTTCTTGGGCAATTTGGATCCAAATCATGCCGAGTACCATCCGGTTCCATACAGAATGTGCGTTTGTGTACACATCAATCGATCGACTTCCCCTGTTTGAGCCTCCCGCAATTCATTACTGAAATGAAAATGTAGTTACAACGAATGAGAGAACTGGAATTACTTTAAACAAACCTTACCATAAACTTTTTCCATTGTGCCATCGAATGGTCGCCAAGGTGTGTGACGATGAATCGCCAGATGCATTGCGATTGTTCTTGTTTCTTGTCGATCTCGCCTCCATTCTTACATGCCATACATGTCACACATCCATCTCCAAGCATCTGGGCACTTGTCACACCATGACGGTCGACATGAATTGTACTCATCAGGGGTAAGGTATATGTCTCGAGCACCTCCGTCCCTTCTGAGATTCTGCCCTCGCCTTCGATAATACTCCTCAACAGCCTTGACACGAGAAAGTGAGATCATCTCGTTCACAATGTGTCTTGCTTTTCTATCAATAACCTCGTGGGCCACAAGACGTTGTCGCTCTTCGAAATCAGAAGGCAGAGCATACCTAGCCTAAAATAGACCACAAACAATAAGCGTGAATTACTAGAATTACTAGAATTCAGGGACTGATCATGTGATCTGACTAATTACCCAAATAATGTATTACTTACCCAAAACTCGCCGAGGCAACGATCGGCAACCGATCCGTCACCATCCTGAACAGCCTTGTAGTCATCCCAGGAGAGTGCTGCCCTATGCACATCACCAATGTCCACCATTCCTGGGTAGTTCATCCTCAGAATGGTCCCTAGGGCTGGACCTGGCTCCTTCACATTGTTCTGGATTGCCACCAAGTTACTACACAACAACAATGCATCTGAGTTAGAACAACAATTTGGTGCTACACAAATTCAACTTTTAGAACATACGTACCAATCCCCAAAGTATTTAAATACAATCTTCTCATTTGGATCTGTGGGAGCCCTGTGAAGCTTATTAGTGCCCCTCTTCTTTCGAGCTCGTGCTCCCCGGCTGCATTCTCGCCTCCCGAGTGGAAGATGTGCCTCCGTCCTGTCTCGGGCTGCTGCGACGGCTCACGGATCCGTGCCCTCCGCATGCCCCCATCCTGTCTCGAGCTGCTGCACTCACGAGATCCGTGCCCTCTGGCATGCCCTCCGCCTCTGTCTCGGCTCGTCCTCATCGCTCCTGTTATCAACAACGAACCATCGTGTCCCAGCCCTCCTTGCAGCCATCCTACATTGACATTGTACCAAAAGTTAGTTTGACAAGTAGTAAAATGTAATTACAATTTACATAACAAAAACGATAACAAAACTTGCTTACTATTTGTTACATACATTTTCAACTAATCACCCCGGTTCATATCATTTGTCGCATCGTTGTCGACTTGGACAAAAAGATTGTCAAGTCCTATCCCGATATCTATGGAAAGTTGTCTGGCAAACCTTCTTCTTGAAATGGCACATCAATGGTTTGTTCAAGTACGTCCTCGTTATCATCATCTGAGGAGAATGATAATGTACCGGGAGGTCTTACTTTGTAAACAACCCACCAAGACTTGTACTTAGGGCACGCATAAGATAAGTAGTACACTTGCTCGACCGGTTAGGGAGAATAAACTCTTCACCCTCAGATCTGAGTTTCATATGGTTAATTTCGACTAGGCCAAGTTCGAGTCCGTCGCACCCCATAGGTAGGATGAAACCATTTGCAGCGAAAAAGAACCAGCGAGAGATCGTTACTTCCATCAAAGACAACCTCTATTATCTCTTCAATAATCCCATAATATTCTATATCGTTGCCATTCTTTGTCTCGAACATAACTCACGACCCCACTATTTCTTGTCGTCAAATTTGGGCGTGCCAACTCCGCCGCTAGAGCTTAAAACGATACCCATGCACATCATAACACCGTGCACTTTGACCGTATGGTTGCATGCTTTTGACATCTGTTGAAGATCATTGTGCACACTAGCATGCTTGTGACATCTGCGAATTGGTTTAACCCAAGTTAAGAATAACATATTATCATGACGTCGTTAATCAATGAAATTTATGATAGGTTCAGATATTTACGTGATAGAAGAACCAAGTTAAGAAATTCGGATGGCCTGGTCCACGACCCCTTTCTTTCAGGTTATCGATTTGTTTTTGAGTAGATTCACCTTGCCTTTTCCATTCCTGTTGGATAAATTACCTACAAAGAGAATGATTTAAGTTTCACATATATAGTATACAATGCTATACAACGCATAACGTGTTTGACAAATAAACTTACTCGATGTACCCATCCATTTCCTCCATATTGTTGTAGATATATAATTGTACACGAACCCTCTCATCCGGTTCTAATTCACGTAATGTACTTCTCCCTATAGATTTGCCTTGTATCCAAAACACTTTTATGCTTGACACTTTTCTTTTATACACTTTCTTATACCTGGGCTCGTAAGCATTGACATTGTTGGTTGGGCCAAGTACTTACTCGTGAAGTATGAAACCTCTTGAAGTAGGCATCTTTGCCGCAATTGATCCTTCGACACGTGCCTTATTTTTAACCTTTGCTCTGATACTCTTTAACATACGTTCCACGGGATACATCCATCTGTATTGCACAGGGCCTCCAACCTTTGCTTCATAAGGTAAATGTACCAAAAGATGTTGCATCGCGTTAAAGAACCCAGGAACATATATCTTCTCAAGCTTGGTAATTAGCAACACTATTTCCTTCTCCAACTCTGCCATTCTTAACTCGCTGATCTCTTTAGCACAAAGTTGTCTATAGAAGAAGCTAAGCTCAGCCAATGCTCTCCATATATCCTCATCTACATATCCACGATAAGCCACAGGAACTATCCGCTCAATAAATATGTGGTAGTCATGACTTTTCATTCCATTTATCTTCCCTTGAGCAAGACTCACACCGCGTCTAATGTTGGCAGCATAACCATCAGGAAACTTCACCTCTTTTTGGATCCAAAGAAGAACCTCCTTTCTATGTGAGGGTGTTAAACAATATTTAGCTTTAGGTTTTTTTGTGGATGTATCGCTCATATTCAAGGCAGGTCTATCGCATATCAAGGCACAATCTAACCGGGCTTTGACATTATCTTTGGTTCTATCAGCTATGTCGAAGTTCGTGCTGAAGATGGACTCGCCACATTTCTCTTCGATGCATCGATCAAGGTTATGAGGCAGTTTCAAGTCCTTTGCGTAAGGAAGACTATAAATACTACACTTGTGAGTCCAATGGTGTTGCTCACCGTAACCTTCATAACCATTAGAAGTGTCTTTGAGATTATTTTGCCTAGCAATGATGTCAACGACCCATGAGCGTTTTGGTGGACCTTCTTTTATCACCTTTCCTTTACGGAATGCATTTATCATCTCTCGGATGGGTGGCTTGAAGATAAGAACCGTCGGTGACAATCGAAGAAACATGTTTTGCCACCATTCTGCAATTAAAAAGCACCTGTGTCATCCATGCATATGGGGCAAGACAATCTCCCATGAGTGCTCCATCCTGAAAACATACCATATGCCGGGAAATCATGAATGGACCACAGGTAAGAAGCGCGCATCCTGAAATTCTTCTTCGTTGAGCTATCATATGTGAAGACACCGTTTGTCCACAACTCTCTTAGCTCAGCAATGAGTGGTTGCATCAACAAATCCAAGTGCTTTCCAGGATGGCTAGGCCCTGGTATGATCAGAGAAAGGAACATATATTCCTCTTTCATGCAACGTTCCGGAGGGAGGTTATACGGAATGGTGAATACAGGCCAACATGAATATGATTGTGCGCTCATGCTGAAAGGTGTGAACCCATCTGTCGCAAGACCAATACGCACATTTCTTGGATCTCTTGCAAAATCAGGATTCATTTCATCAAAGTACTTCCAAGCTTCACCATCGGATGGATGAACCATGACACCTTCTTTCACACGTTTTCATTCTTTGTGCCACCTCATATGCTTCATTGTCTCTTCCGACATAAACAACCGCCGCAAAGCGTTGAGTAATTGGAAAGTAATGCAACGTTTTCTTGGCCACCTTAAATGCATTTTGTGTTACCATCTTTTTCGGTAACTTCAACATACCTAGACTCTCCACACGATCGCGATGGGTCTTTTTCGTGCTCCTTCCAGAATATTAGGCAATATCGAGGACAATAATTTATTTTCTCGTACGGCATTCCTAGACCACTTAGAATTTTCTTCGAATCATACAAGTTTCGTGGCATTTTGTGGTCTTCGGGGAGAAGGCTGCAAATAAGCTTCACTAAGTCATTGTAGCATTTGGTCGAGAACTTATGCTTTGACTTAATTGCGATAAGACGTGCGACAGCCGCAAGGAGCGTCACGTTTGTTTTCTCATGCAACGGCTCTGAAGCGGCCTTCAGAAGCTTTAAGAAATCTGTTGCAAGTGGGGTAGGCACTTCCTCTTGTGGGAGATCTAACCCCTGACCAATGTTGTCCACCATCTCTTCCATTCTGTCAATTTCATTGTAACCTTCGACAATATTGGAGGGTTGTACTATAACGAACTAGATGGTCCACCTCTGCGCTCTCGCCATGATCAACCCATCTATAATAATTTGCTTTGAAGCCGTTCTTACAAAGATGCATCTCCATTTCTGCCCGACATCTCTTCAAGCTATTACCACAGAGAGCGCACGGGCATCTCACTTCTGCCATGTCCGACACAGGCGTCGACCCAAAAGCCTGACGGATAAAATCTTTCGTGCCCTCCTTCCACTCGACAGAGTGCCGTCCATTCTTATTCCAACCATCATACATCCACCTCGAGAATTTTCCATAATGAAATTTGAAAGAATGTAACAAGAACCATCAATTCAGATTTGTATGGACCATGCACTATCCGTGCTTGGATTTCGATTGGAAGATGTGAGAAAAAGGACTAAATATGCACAAACATGTAGGTTTCAGTGTGGAAATCAGATATGTATATCAACTGCTTTGCTTCTTCAAGGAAAACAAGGAGATGATAGCCACTACAAGGTTATAGGGCCGTCCACCATAAGCCGCCGAAAGTAAGTGGTCATAATATTAAATTCGACGGGCGGGCTGTCCACCCTATTAGGGTCGACAGCCAAATATAGGCCGTCCACTCTAGACTAGCTAAGGTCGACGGGCAAAAGTAGCTGTCCACTCTAGACTAGGGTGGACGGCCTTTTCTTAGCTGTCCACCATAATAATATTAGGGTGGACGGCCTTCCACGTGGTCGTCCACCCTAAGAGCTTAGGGTGGACGGCCACGTGGAAAAGGCTGTTGGGCCCTAATCTCAGGGTGGACGGCCACGTGGAAAAATGCCGTCCACCCTAATTAATCGGCATTAAAAAAAACAGTCGCCCGATTGGCATTCAGTTTACTCTTGATTTCTGAAAAAGCCTTAAACGATCTCCAAAAAAAGAACCTAAACATCACAGATCAGCTTCATTCCTTGATTACGAACATTGGAATTTGGGTGGTCAAGCTCTTGCGAGAGCGACAATATACAAATGAACTAAAATTCCTTGATTCGAAATTGCATTAATTGTAAAGCGAACTTATGCGACTAATTCTAGGATATGGGGCAATTTACCTCTAAAATGGTGATGATTTCTTTTGGGCTATAATCCGTGCCAAAGATACAATCAACCTTAATGGCAAACAAAACAGAGCTGTACATATGAAACCATCTAAGAATCATGTAACTAAAATAACGTATAGAATTACAATAAGTATATCAAAATCAACACCCCAATCAGCATACTATCGGTAAAGAGATCTTAAGGCCCCCACTCCATTATTTGTATTAACACTCATAAATCCACGCGCATCCATGCACATGTTCTTTGGGTAAGACCTATATCGCGAAATGTCCATTGCTTGGGACATTCCCTACGAGAGTTTTCCTTGGGGATCACAAATTAACATACTAAGAATAATAGATACAACTCCATGACTTCCGCAGATTCAGTTCTTGTTGCGAAGATACAACTCCACGATTTCAATTCATTTGTTATATTTTAGATAAAAGTTCTAACTTTGCAGAAAACAAAGCAGGCATCGATGATAAAATCGAAAATGATGTATTAACAATGAAATACTATGATAAGGACAACATCATTTTACACACCGATAATTTATAATGTAGTAGATGATCCAATATCAACATACTTGCGGTGGGGGCAGCAAGGATGCAGGGAGACCACACACGCGAGGCGGCGACCCACCGGCGGCGATGGCTGGCGGCGCGGTGGGGGCGCCGCCCTAGGGGAGCCAGACAAGGTGGGGGTGCTGGCCTCGGGAGGAGCACGGCGGTGGGGTGGCGGCACTCAGGCAAAGGCGGCGGCGGAGGAGGTGGCGCTGCTCGACGGGAGGCGGCGGCGAGGAGGAGGCGCTGGCCACCGGCGGCTGAGCGAGGAGGAGGCGCTCAGCCACCCGGCGGCGGAGGAGGAGGCGGCCGGAGGAGGCGGCGCACGGGCGGATCGAGGAAGCGGCGCACGGACGGATCGAGGAGGCGGCGGTGGATGCGATTGAAACGCCGATCGATCGGGCAAAAAGAACGAATGGGGATTCTACGGGCGAGGTATATGCCAATATGGTCGACAGCCAGCTGTGCAGCCGCCGAGCATAACGTATGGTCGACAGCTAGAAACCGTCCACCCTATTCATTAAGGTCGACGGCCACATGTTCAGCCGTCGACCATAAGCTACGTTTCTGCCCGCAACCACCTTGGCCCGTGGTGGACGGCTTAAATGCACGCTGTCGACCCTAACTTGGCGGGACAGTGTGGCGCGCTTTTTTCACGTCTAGGGTAGACGGCTATTATTTCGGCCGTCGTCCTTAATGTGGTTTTGGTGGACGGGGTGTTTTGGCCGTCTACCATATTTGTGGCCGTGGAGAATAAGTGATTTTCCTGTAGTGAAACTTGATGATTTCAGTCTCTATTGAAAGGTAATTCAATTATCTACAACTTTCGTTATAGCCAAACCCCCAAGAAACGCTTGCGAGAATTTTCAAATGGCGGTCAAATAGCGGACAAACAACTAGCTCAGCAGAAATCTCCAAAAACACTCTAGACTCCAAATCCCTCAACTAAAAGCATCACAAAAACAAGGATCCTAGCTGGGCATTTGATCAAACACCTTACATGCAAGCATTAAAATCCCCCAAGTTCCTAGGGTTTTACCTCAAATCTTACTCATGGAGGAGAGAGGAAGGTGGAGAAGGTGCTAGCGCCGCTGTCTTCTTGCTACTTCTTCCGCTTGCTTGCAGACCGACCGAGAGAAATCGCCAGAGAGAGCAAGACACCGGGGAGGAATCGCCAGGAAGAAAGCAAGACGCCAGGAAGAGAACGCCAGAGAGAGCAACAAAGCTCGGCCAGCCAAAACGAAAATGAAAAAAAAACGACAGCTCTACCTCCAAGCAATGCCAGCCACACAATAAGGAAGGAGAGAGAAATCAGGTGAGGGAGGGGAAATTCCCAAAAACCCCTCCTAAAACCAAAATCCAACTTTTAACCATTAACGCGAACCAAAAATTAAATTCTTGGTGCGAAACGACAATTGTCAGGATAGACAACTTGCCGCAAAACTAAACGGCACGGAGAAAAACACCCATTCCGATAAATATTTCACGGAAAAACCCAAAACCTTTAATAAACTGCGATGCGACAAAACTTTTCTCCAGAATAAATCCTTGAACCAAGAAAATGAAGAAACTCCGGCCAGAACCCAGGAAAACGATTTTTTTTGCGGTATTACACTTCTACCTCATCCTCATTCATACTAGCCTGTATTTCTACCAATTCTGCCTCAGTAACATATTCAGAAAAGAAATTACTGTTACATTCATCTTCCAAAAGATAGTCATTGGCCTCAAGATCGGCATAGTCGACGACGTCGAATGAATTTTCTTCATTCATTGCTGTGAACTTTTGTTCCACCACTTTGTTCACCAAGGACCCTCTCTCTAGCGCCAACTATCAATGACCAAGGTTTAGAGTCCCTTAATCGAGCTTATGAAAAGATGATTGTGGGTTTATAGTGAACAAGATAGTGAAAAAGAATATGGAAATTGCTTCTTTATTAGCCACACGGCTTGATAGTGTACAAGAGTTACAGATTTTCTGTCTATGAATTTAGAAGTCTGATTACAATTGCGATTACAATAGCCACACTCCTGGATAGTGCAAATGGGCTCCATATTTATATCGTATAAAGAGGGGGTAGTTGTTCATTAAAAAGTGTCGTGTAGCTGAAAGGTGCCTTCAGCCAAACTGTGTCTTCACGCCAAAGGGTATCTTTTCCAGTGATAACTTTTGAGTAGCTATGTGTACCTGTCAGATAACTATCCGCACGAAGACATGTGCAGGGATAACCACTTGTCCCGACTAGTTCCAGTAGTCGGGGTAACTATTTCACTGGTCGGGGACGAGCAGTGTGAAGCAATATATAAGGCACGTGAGCCATGTGGTCAAAGGTGTATCTACCTGGTTGAACCTGGGCTTTGTTTTTCGTTTATGGGCTTTTTCTCGATTTATAGGCCCACAAATATAGTAACCGTTATAAACCCAAAATAAATATAGGCTTTAATCCTCATCACTACTGATATTCTTGTCTTGTACTCCCTCTATTTATTTTAAGATGTCATTTTGGACATCTATACAGTTCCCAAAACTCAATTTTGACCACTAATTTCGATTGAAATATATTTAAAAATCAAATATAATTATAATAATATAAAAAGTACATTTTGAGACGAATCTACACATATGATTTTCTTGAATCCAATCTAAATATTTAAAAACTTATCGATGGTTAAAATTTTGAAAGTTTGACTGTACGTATACTAAACCGACAAATTTTTTTTGAACGAGAGGGAGTTATATCTTTGCCCCTCTTGATTGCAATCTTATCTTTAACTAATGTCATACAAATTTGCTGCATCGTTATCGAATCCCAATGCCAACTACCAATGTATGGGAAACAATTTATTTGAATGGAGATAAAATATTTATGATGGACCACTTTTTAACGGAGGCATCTTGGGAAAAAAGTATTAGAAATTCCAAAATGATATCTATTCTAGACTATAATTAACGTTCTAGAACAACGTCTATTTAAAACTGAGGGAATAATTTGTCTTCCCGGTTGTACATTTTTTTTAAAAAAAAATTATGAAAAAGTGTGCTTTGGTACATCCTACAAGATGCGCAGACATCGCCGACTGCAAAACAAAGTAACTTGAATTTAATTGTTTTTCCTAGTGTCCTGTGACCGTTCATATGGATCGTGCGTTAGAAATATGCAGACACTACTATAGAACCGATCTTTGCTACCGCCCATCATAGATCGATTGGGTATGAACAGGATCGATAGTTAGAACGATCCGGTTCAACGGCTCTGAGCTGCGGGGAGATCGATGCCGATTCAAGACACCAACGGTACCTTGGCTGCATCGATATCTCTTTATCGAAGCCGGTTCGTATAACGAACCGGTACTATTTAGCGGAGCTCACTAGTACCGGTTCAGTGACATGAACCGCATCGATGTGAGACCATCGATGTCGGTTGGTTCCTTCAATCTGATCGAGTCCGCTCTCTGCTGGACTCAAGATCATTTCAGTGCGCGATAAGAACAGTGGAGCTTCGGCCAAGAGCTACAAGGGAGTGGAAGTGCTGCCCAAATTTCAAAATTTTGGTCATTTTACTCGCAACCAAGGTAACTAAGGTTAGTAATATCATTCCTCACTTCATTTGGTGTTAAATGGAGCCTCTTTTTTGCTTGAATTATGAAGAAAATTTGATCTTTTCCCATGATTGATGAAAGATTATGAATGTAGAGGGAGGTGCTGCCCAAATTTCAAATTTTTGGTCATTTTACTCGCAACCAAGATAACTAAGGTTAGTAACATCATTCCTCACATCATTTGGTGTTAAATGGAGATTTTTTTTTGCTTGAATTATGAAAATTTTTTTGATCTTTTCCCATGATTGATGAAAGATTATGAATGTAGAGATCTAGCTTGATTTTTTCAAATAGGATACGAAAACTTGTGTAAGCTTAGAATTTGCTTGGATTATAATGTAGCTCGCATTTAATGTGTGGATCTAGCTTAAATTTAGGTTTTAGTTCCATCGATCGATGAAGGATGAGGTTTGGTTGCACGTAGTTGGGGGGGAGAATGGTGCATGAAAATCATGCAGTTTGGGATCTTCAAATGGCAATAGTTATGTGGAAAACAAGAAATTTAAATTCATTTGCGAATTAAAATAATATCAGAAATATGAATGGCTTTATAGAAAATATAAAATGAGTTCAAATTTTGAGAAAAGTTTTCAAAAATACTTTGGAATATTTTAAACTTAGAAAAATTATTTCTAGTATAATTTTGGTTTTAATTTCCATCAGCAAATTATTTTTGAAAACATCATTAATTAAGTGCTAGAGATTTAGAAAAAAAGTAAAAATAAATGATTGAATAATAATTTGGAAATTTTTAGGGTGTTACAATTTCAACATGATTGTAGCGGTTGTTATAATTTTTAGGGTGTTACAATTTCAACATAATTTGCAAACAAAGCTATCGTGAATTTTATTTAGAATTTTGAATCCAGACTCTGATCGACCAATTCTTTTTGTAGGTTGCAAAAACTTGTTATGTGAGTTTAGATTTTGCTTGGATTATTATTTAGCTCGAATTAAAGGTGTGGATCTAGCTAATATTTAGGTTTTGGTTCAACAATTCATTATCGGAAAATGAGCTAACAGTTATCTTGATGTAACATAATGTAGATGGACCGGCGATGGATGTACATGGACCGACGCTCCCCAGAGTTCTTGCTGGGTTTGCAAGATTTTCTTCGTGCGGCCAATGCATACACGATGTCAGGCTACATATGATGTCCATGCATAGACTACAAGAATGAGAAGGAGTGGCCAAAATCCAACCACCTCCACTTCCATTTGCTTACAAGAGGTTTCATGTCAAACTATACCTGTTGGACCAAGCACGGTGAAGAAGAGATTATACAGGAAGACGGTGAAGAAGAAGAGGCGGACAACAATATCCCGGACGCTGGTCAACACGGTTCTTTCGAAGATACATTGGGGGAGTTTTGCGATGATGACCTAGACCAGATGCTGCGTGATGGAGAGGGAGAATACATCTATGAAAGACAATACAAAAAGTTCCAACGCCTATGGGAGGACCACGGAACACTGTTGTACCCAAACTGTTGACAGGGCCATAAAAAGTTGCGTACCACACTAGAACTGATGCAATGGAAGGCGACCAATGGATTGTCTGATAAGGGACTCGACGAGTTGTTATGCCTCATAAAGTAGTTACTTCCAGAGGGGAACACACTGCCCGAAACTACGTACGGTGCCAAAAAAGTTGTTTGCCCTTTGGGGTTGGAGGTACAGAAGATATGTATATACATGCATGTTGTAATGATTGTATCCTTTATCGCAATGAGTATGAGAATTTGGAAGCTTGTCCGGTGTGCAAAACTTCCTGGTATAAGACCAGGCGTGATGACCCAGGTGAGGTAGAGGGGCAGCGTAAGAAGAAGAGACCTCCTGCTAAGGTGGTGTGGTATTTCCCTGTAATCCCCCGGTTGAAGCGTTTATTTGCGAACAAAGCACATACCCAGATGATGCGCTGGCACAAGGAAGACCGTAAGGACGACGGAAGGCTAAGGCACCATGCTGATGGCTCCCAGTGGAGGAAAGTTGATAGAACATATCCGGACTTTGCTGAGGATGCAAGGAACATAAGGTTTGGGTTGAGTACGGATGGGATGAACCCGTTCGGCGATATGAGCAGCAGTCACAGCACTTGGCCCGTGGCTCTATGTATCTACAACCTTCCTCCTTGGCTGTTTATGAAGCGGAAGTACATTATGATGCCATTGCTTATCTAAGGCCCGAAGCAACCTGGAAATGACATGTCGGGACCCGAATGTGCAAATCCGGACCCTCTGTGTATTCTGCACTAGTCCAGGATCATGCTAGTGCACACAGTCTCAACATAGATGAATATCATAATCATACACAGCGGAATAATAAAGGTAACACAATTATAAAATATAAACTATTGAACGACCTTAAGGTCAACCTTACACATGTGAGGCCTTGACGGCTTCAACTCCAAATAAGTAGCAGCGGAATGAAGAACATCGATGAACCCCTTCAATATACCACAGGCATCTGACAGGGTTCGACTCCTAGATAATCGCCTTCTTGCAGAACTTCTCCTTTTTCGAAGACAAAGACTTCTCCTCAACTAGTGATGTTTTGTTAAAGCAAGGGTGAGTACACAACCGTACTCAACAAGTCATGCACAGAATGCAGTTCTATTACTACATGCATGGCTTATTCCAAAGGAATGGCTGAATGGTTCTTTTGCAATAAAGCAGCTTTCACAAATAATCGTAGTAGATAGAGCGATAAAACAAGTAATACCAATAATAACTTTCGTAAACATTCTCAAGTGAAGCATTTCCCATCCTTAACCAAGTTCCACATCACATTATCCACATTCCCAACCTCATTTTTATCAAAATCTAACCCTTGACTGTAATCCCCGAGCAATGCTCAATACCGTGAGCACGGCTATTCGAATAGTTTTTACACTCTGCAGAGGTTATACACTTTACCCACAAGATATAATCAACTCACCACGTCAGCCGTGAAACGCCATACAAGAGTAAGCAAATGAGCGATCATAACAAAGCCTTTCCAAAGATCCGTCTAAACCTAGTACTGCCCGCTAAGGTTTCAACACTAGAGGGACTGGTTACCACACCTAGGGCCCCCCTCTTGCGCCATGTGAGTTCTCACCCGCTCCTCCGGGCCCCACACCACCACGACAGTACCAAAGAATAGATTTCACAGTTTACTCAACTAGGTCCATCCCATTTCGGAACTTGTGGTTGTATGAAAGACTCAGATCAAAGGCTCGCAAGGTTAAGTCCTTAGTTGACCGAGGCAAGACTAACCAAAAGTTCATCACATCAACATGTCATAATACCAAATGCGACCGCCCAATTGCCACTCTTGGCCCACCGGAAACAATCTAAAACCAAATGCGACCGCCCAATTGCCACTCTTGGCCCACCGAAAACAATCTTGCCACTTGCCTCAGTCTAAATCACTTTCCCACCCCAGTCCTTTACCTTGCACCACGTGCCATCATCAACTCAATAACACCTGTCACATTCTCAAAAACACATTCCATATCTCATTAAGTCAATATTAACTTTAATTTTCCAAAATCATGACAAATCTACATGGCAGGGCTAAGCACACTACATACGGTCTAATTAACCCATGTTGGCAAATTATTAATGTCCAACTATTAACCCACAATCTAGGGTGTCAAATGAATCATGGCATACAAATAATAGCGACAAGGTGGCAATAACAAGTAGGTTGATTATCTAATCCCAGATTAATTGAAATCAGTTTATTTCAAACTAGCATGCAATAATTTCAAACGAAATAATTTTAAAACATGGGATCAATATGGTCAAAGCACAACTTGCCTGGCCCTTGCAATTTTTATTATTCTTTACTCTTTATCTTCGATCCTTGATCCTCGATCTTCAATCTCCGCTTGCTTGATTCTCAGCTCCTTCAAGCGACTTTCGGCAACGCGTCTAACGATAAACAAACACAAATACAACAAAACTCAAAAGGCAAATCAAGTAAACTCCAAATTAAGAACGAATAGCATTGGGCACTGTGGCTTAGATGAAATTAGGAACTTGAATGGATTAGGTCGATGATTAGACAAAAGAGAACGACTTTCGGAAAATACATCAAGAGAAAGATTAATAATCGAAAGAAGGAATAATATCTCAAGAATATTTCTTCCGAAGTTATTATCTTGATTGGATAGCCGATGTCATATGGACTCTCGATCTATAGACCGGGTCCACGAAGTTACGTTAGTTCGCCATGAACTAAGCAGATGCTTGAGGTTGACTTTCGTTGATCGAACGGCACATTCAACCAAAAGGAAGATAGACTGATAGACTAGGTCTGGCACAAGAATATGACATGTGGCTAATGGTCTATCGACCAAGACCACGAATGAATTCTAGGTTAATGGCAGATTAGATTTCAAGGATAAGACAAGGACGGATGGGGTCGACATCCACTATGGTTCGATCCGGAGGTTAGTCTCACATCGGGGACGGAACTCAACAACAATGAGGCGGTTATGACCGGAATACGAGGCTGAACTCAACGTGATGGGCTAGATCACAATAAGGCGATAGAAAAGGTAAGGACATCACATTAGGGCTTTCACTTGCATGCACCCATGCGATGACAGCGATACGATGAGAGCAAAGCGTTAACGGTGGAACGTTAACGGTGGAACGTTAACGGCGGACGTTAACGGTGGAACGTTAACGATGAATATGAAGCGTTAACAGAACACTTATGAGATTACAAGGTGGAGACCATCGGTACAACGGTAGGGCAGCGAGGTCATGACATGGCTCATGTTTGATTTGCGATCTATGGGGTACACATGTCGTGACGCAAAGACAATATTGGACCAAAGGTTAAGTCCGGGTTTGAGCGAAACGATTCAAGGATGGATACACTTGGCAGAGGGTAGGATGGGTAGGGTTGGCTCTGCGATTAAAGTTTATCAAGGATGGCGAACCGAAACGCGAACCGATGCAAAGGACTAAACCGAAAGACGACGGGTAGATACTAGATTATGGCTTTGACGGCAACCGGAGATCAAATGAACTCCAAGGATGGCCAAAACAGTAGGGTATGGACCTACGGAGGGTGACATGGTCACGACAATCCAAGATGGTTGGTGGCAAAAGACGACGCGCGGCGACGGCGAAAGGCGGCGGCCGAACGAATAAAAAAAAATTCGGAGGACGCAACAGCAAAGGGGAAGTGTCCATCAAGTAGGACGCGATGAGACGAACTCAACAATATAGGCGGATTTGGCGGCGACCCACCAGATTGATCACAAACTGCCGATGAACGGCTCTCGGAGCTAATAGATCAAACGGTCATAACTATTAAAGTACTGCATGAAACCTAACCAAATTTTACAGAGAGCTATCTGGGATCATTTGGCACAATATGACGTGAACGTATCTGAGTTTTACCTTCTGGATCAACGGGGAACGCGCGACAAAGTTTCAGTCGTCCGCAATGCAGTCTGATCGGGGAAGATTGATTTTTCTGCGCAAATCCTGCTAGCAAAACCATGAGTTAGGGTGAGCACCGTGTAGGGGACATCAAGAGGAGTCTACCATAAAAATTTCATGGTCAAACTCGCAAAAACGAGGGAGAACAGGCTCCGGCAAGATTTGATCTTTGGGCGGCCGTAACTTTTGATCCCGTGGATGAAATTGCACCAAATTTGGATGGGAGACAGAGGGTACCATAGAGCACGCCATGGAGAAGACGGATCTTGAAAAGAGTCGACGAGTTGATGGGGGACGCGCCTCAAATTTTGGCCGACGTGCGGCGGCGTTTCGGAGGATGAGGGATGGATTTCTAGGGTTTGGGTGAGTTGATCTGAGGTGAGGACGTGTGGGAGAGGTCATGGGAGGTCTACTAGGGTTTGGGGTGGCGGCTAGGTCAAGAAAAACCAAGAAAAACCAAGAAAAACGCAAAAACCGGCCTCACAGGCATTTATACGAGCAGTTGGTGTGCGCTGCGCATTTCGGGGTGACGTGGCGCATTCTGGTGCATCGGATCAGAATCGGAGGGCTGTGGCGGCTCGGCGACGTGGCCGAACGAGAAGGCGACATGTGGCAGCGCGAGAAGGAGACACGTGGAAGAACAGAATCCGAATTAAATTAGTTCTAGAAATTCATTTAATTCAAGAAAAATAGAAACATTATCAGGAAAATTACAAAAAATTCTATAAAATATTTTGAGACATTTTGAACTCAAATAAAATATTTTCAACAAAACTTTATATAAATTTTTCCAAATTTTAATTAATTCCATAAAGGACTTAATTCAAATTAATTCATTTGAGGCAATAAAAATACCAGAAAAATTCTAGAAAATATTTTGGGACATTTTGGAACTCAAATAAAATGTTTTCAGAAGAACTTTATTTTCTCTTTTGAAATATTTAATTACTTTAAGTAAAAGGCTTGGTTTAAATTAATTCCGAATAATTCCTAATAAATTCCAAAAGTTCTAAAACAAAATAAAGAAAATCCTAGCAGCACAAGGAACCCAAATAAAATTGAATTTATTTTAATTGAAGTTTATATTAATCACATTAAATTGTTTTGACTTTAGAAAATTCCAGTTTAAGTTTTATTGAAGCGAGAAACTTATCGCGAATTTTTGGGGAGCTAAACTTCACAAAATATTTTTGAAAACCCAAATTTTGGGATGTTACAAACCTCCCCCCCTTAACAGAATCTCGTCCCCGAGATTCAAGGCTGACTATAGAAATAGGGTCAGGGGAACTCAACTCTTGAGACTTCCTCGAACTTCCAAGCAACTGCACACTGGACAAGGTTACTTCTGAGCAAACGCTTGATAACATCCATAATCTGCAAGCTGCTCTTCGTAATAAAATCATTTTGCAATTCAACTGACTCCCATAGGGTCTGATTTTCTAACACTAGAAGGCACTTCTTCTGCTGAGATTCTTGAAAGACATTACTCGCCTATGCTGACATCTCTTGGAAACTCCACTGACAAGCATCCTTGCTTTTGCTCGTTGATACTGGATTTTCTACTTCAGAACCGAACAAGCTGCATCGGCGATTTACCGAAACTTACTTGAAATTCTCATTGTCTTGAACGAGACTTGAACAAAGATTCCTTTGTCTTGCACTATCTTTGTCGGCTTGACTCTCGCATATTGGCTTGAACTCTATTTCAACCGGGTATTCCTTCACATTGACTCAAGCTTCAACTATTACCGATGTAATGGTATTGGTTTGTGGCATACATCTGCGGTAGCTAGAGTAATTCTTCAGAAGATAATTATCTTGTGTAGTTATTAAACATACACAACAACTATTCCTTCAGATGTGATGGCGCATCCACCTTCTTGACTCAACCATAATGGAATAGACAGGTCCTCCGTGTCTCCAACAAACTAAAGTTAACTCGATCACAACTTTATCTCAGAACACTCTAGCTCCTCTTAATCGATTACATCTCCGCCATGGACCCAAACCGCCTTGCACATGGGTAACTAATTTAACTCCAGGCATAAACATCTCAAGCATTGATTTCCAATATGATAAGCTTTATTAAAAACTTGGTCTTAACAATGGACAAATTAACCATCAAGATTATTCATCGCACTTGCGGCATGGCTTCATCTTGAACTGCTTCACAATTCACTTTCTGGCGCAAGTGTCTCGGTAGGTGGAGGACTAAGGTTTAAGTGGATAGGTATAACACCTTTTTTTCCTGGGACAACTATTGGCAAAGTATCCCGGCTCATTGCATCTGAAGCAACGCTTGACCGACATCTGTTGGCTTCCTCTTGACATAGCCTTAATCTTGGTAGGGGTAGAGCTGAGATTGATGCGATCCGCAGTGATCACTTTCTTCTGAGAGCAGTTATTAGCGAGATGTCCTGGCTGGCGACAAGCAAAGCAATTTCTAGACAATAAGCTTCTTCCTTGCGGACTTTTCACTGGGGTGGTGTTATGGAAACTCTGACCATCAGGGCGAAGCACAGGTGAAGGTGTCTCGAACAAAGTCTAAGCAAGAACAGAACTGAGTTGTTGAGGGGCACTTCTCATTCGCTGTTGCGGTGGTCCTTCTTGACGAGCTTTTCGACACTTGCGGTTGTCCTCCAATTCCTTGCGTTCATCTCTAAGAAAAAGGGTCTTGCTAACCAGCTCTTCTTGTTTCAACTGAATTCTTGAGCATGTTGCACCCGTAGTCTTATCACTCACTCTTGGGGTTATAAACTTAACCAAAGAAATTTCTGGAATGATCATGGCTTCAAAAATTGTTTGATCTTTCTGTGGGCATTCCTTAACAAAATAACCTAACTCACCACAGTTGTAACATAAATGTTTTGGTCATCATGCTGGGTTGCTGGGGCATTCTCTAGCCCAGTGTAACAGTTGCTCCCAGTGGCGGTGCAAGGTATTCTGTCGAACTGGGTATGAGGGACAATCATAAAGTTTTGTTCGTTCTTCAATGCGGTGTCACAGAAAGTCATCGAGCCGAATAAGGTATCTAATCTGCAGGATGACGTGGTCGATAGTCTGGTTAGCCTTGAGATGATCTTCCCTCCGTCCTTCTTTGATATATGGTCCATCTCATCGTCCACATTGTTAAAGAGATAGAAATTCTCAGACCTGTGTTCCTCCACAATATGTTTCCTTTCGAGAGGTACATGGGTGTCCTAAAGAAGTATGTTTGTAACCGGTCTCGCCCAGAAGGTTGCATTGCGCAGGGTTTTGGTACAGAGGAGGTGATTGAGTTTTGTGTTAATTACATTGATGATCTAAATCCGATTGGTGTCCCTGTATCACGCCATGAGGGGAGGCTATGGGGAAAAGGGACTCTAGGGAGAAAAGAATCCTACAGCGACGATCTACTTTCATTTAAACAAACACATTTCACAGTATTGAAACAAGCAACTGTAGTGGCTCCGTATATCTATGATCACGAGATGAGTCTACGCGACCAATACCCACAGAAGTCAGATAAGTGGATCGCAGTCGAGCAAATGGATCATTTCGGCGGTTGGTTACAAAAGCAACTGTTGGGCAACCAGACAGACGATGAACAGTTGAAACTCTTGGCTCGGGGACCGTCCACGACAATCATATCATTCCAAGGGTATGAGATAAATGGGTACACATTTTGCACGACAGCCCAGGATAGCAAGAGCACCATCCAAAACAGCGGCGTCCGTATAGATGCCTTGGACAAAGATGGAAAGATGGACACCTACTATGGTTTCATTGAGGAGATCTGGGAGCTCGAGTATGGACCTTTAAAAGTCCCTCTGTTTTGATGCCAATGGGTCAAACTGACAGCCGTGGAGATCGATGAGTACGGTATGACAACCGTGGACCTCAAGCAAGTGGCCTATAGGGATGAACCGTTTGTGCTCGCTAATGATGTGACACAGGTATTCTATGTGATGGACATGTATAGCAAACCAAAAAAGCAAAAGGAGAAGACTAGCAGTAGCGATCAGCCAAGGCGCCACGTAGTTCTTCCACGTAAAAGAAGGATTGTCGGAGTTGATGGCGTCACGGACGAAGAAGAGTATAATCAGTTCGACGAGCTGCCTCCTTTCACGGTGGACGTAGACATTAGTGTCCTGATTGATACAGAGGAATCTCCCTACGTACGCCACGATCATAATGAAGGATCACTTGTAAAAGCAAAGTGTGTTAGCAAATAAGGATTGCTTTGCTTTCTTTTGTTGTAATAGACTACTAACATAATAGTTTCTCATTCCTCTAGTGGTTCTCCTGTTGTTCGTATTTTCTCGCTCAAATTGTACTAATATTTGACTAACAATATTGTTCAAAGTCCCTCTGTACTAATATTAGATTCTTTGGATCGTAGAAACTATAAAAGGTGAATTTATATAACAAGGTGACAATTTGCAATGGAATTATAAGAGTGCAAAATTACTTTATTTCTTACAATTTTCTATTATTTTAACTTATATTAGATGGTTGGAAAATAATATTGAAAAGACTATCTGAATTTTAATTTATATTAGATTCTTTGGAAAATATTTTTAATTTATATTAGATTGCTAAATGAATCTAAAGTGGTAAAAGCATTTTAAAAATTATTTAATGAAACAATAGTTAAACACAAAAATAAAAAATCTTAAAAAAGGCTAAATGAATCTAAAGTGGTAAAAGCATTTTTACAAATTATTTAATGAAACAATCGTTAAACAGTACATAAAAAAAGAAATCTTACAAAAAAAAAACAAATGAAAGGCTAAATGAATCTAAAGTGATTAAAGCATTTTTACAAATTATTTAATGAAACAAACGTTAAAGAGCAAATAAAAAAAGAAATAAAAAAAAGAAGTCATTAAACAGTAAATAAAAAAATAGAAAAAGAAAAAGAAAGGCTACGGGGCGCGAGCGGGGCTAGAACCCGAGACCTCACGGCAGTAGGGCGAGCCCGCACTCAAGCGCCCCACGCTAGCCAAGGGGGAGGAAGATTTCTTATCAACCAGTAAGGGCACCAAAATTGTTTTGAGTTTTAGCAACTCTTCACATCTGTACCGGTTGGTGTCTTCAACTGGGACTGATGTGAGTCATCAGTCCCGGTTGGTGTATCCAACCGGTAGTGATGCGATGTCTGATTAGCACAGACGGTTTGAAAACAGAACCGTCTGTGATGATCAATTGAAATCAGCAAATGCGCACCATACAAAAAAGACTACTGGATTGCATGAGAAGTAGTAGATTGCATTATATATATAGAAGATAATTACAAAAGTATTATAAGAAGCATTATAATGCTTTATAGATTGCATTATAGAAGCATTACAAAAATACTTTAACTACAAAAGACTAGTTACTCGTTGTCGGAGGAGGAGGAGGCCGGAGGGTTGTCGGAGTCCTCGCTGCGGCCATCCGGGTCCTCACTCGAGTCGGCTCGGCCTGGGTCATCCTCCAGCTCCTAGCCGTCGCGATATCCCCCCGACGAATCGTAGCTTTCATCGTCGTCGTCGGAGGAGGAGGACGGCGTGGGGCGCTTCTTCCCGATGAGGGTGGAGGCGGAGGCGGCCAGAGGGGCACGAGTGGAGGCGGAGTCGATCGAAGGGGCGCGGGTGGAGGCAGAGACACCGGTCGAAGGAAGCGGAGCATCCGTGGAGATGGCGCCGGCGTAGCACCGCAGCCATTGGCGCATGGGCATGCCGGTGGGTTTGGGCGGAGGTGGTGGCGTCGGTGGGGTGGAGCTATCAGAGGAGCTGTTTGGAGGAGCCATTGGAGGAGGAACTGTCGGTGGGGTGGAGCTCATGGCGTCGGAGTGTTTTTCTGCTGATGATGGCGTCAAAAGCCTCTCTGTTCTTATTGGGGAGAATTTGTATTGGGAAACGAAACGTCTCTCTGTTCTGTTGATGATGCAATGGGAAGACGAAACGATCAAGCACTAGCGTGAATTTGTATTGGGAAACGAAACGCCTCTCTGTTCTGCTGATGATGCACTGGGAAGATGAAACGATCAAGCACTGGCGCGAATTTGTATTAGGAAATGAAATGCCTCTCTGTTTTGCTGATGATGCACTAGGAAGACGAAACGATCAAGAACTGTGAGACATTAGTCCCGGTTGAACACACGAACCGGGACTGATGGTGCCTAGGGCTCCCACTTTAGGGCTCCCGCGCGCCAAAGCTGAGCCATCAGTACCGGTTGGTGTATTCAACCAGGACTGAATCGGGACTGATGGCTCACATCAGTCCCGGTTGAATACACCAACCGGGACTGATGGTGCACCTATAAATCCCTCCCGCCGCCTCCTCTTCCCCAATTTTTGCTACTCCCGCCATTGTTCCCCAATCTTCTCCTCCTCTCGCTCATTTGCAAAGACCTCCGACGACCTCCTCACCTCCAACGACCCCACCGCCGCCGTCCTCCTCGCCTCCGACGACCCGCACGCCATTGCCGTCTCCAAACCATCCTCACGCGCATTTACTTCAGACAATGTATGTTCACCTTGCGGATTGATTTGGTTTTGCGCAAATGTGTTTTACTTCCCTCCCTTCCCGTCAATCCTCTGGCAATAAATCAAGCATAAATTAGGGAATGCCAGTGCTTCTGCTACTTTCGTCCTTCTCTATCTCCACAGTTCCAGGATCGGTCTCCTCCACAGCGTCACCTTGTACTCGAGGCCTGTGACAATGAGGAGGTGACAATATGGGAATTTGGGGCTACGATGCATAGTGGTGATAGGGAGAAGGGTTGGGCTAGATCTAAATGCGGTGGGTAGAAATAGGCTAGATGCTGGAGATGGACCTCAACTTAGGGGGTTTTTGTGCTGCCAAAATTGCGCAACATTTTCTAGTGTTTATTCTCCTTTTTATAGTGCCAAACTTACAGATAAGTTGAGATTACATATTCAAGGTATGCAATCTCATCCAAACTGCTAATCGGTTTTTTTTGTTACTCTACCCGACAAAACGTAAACAAACTAGACTCTGAAAAATTGAAAACAACCCAACTGCTAATATCAGGATTACATTTAACATTGTATTGCAGTAGCAGCCATAAACTCTACTTGGCAGGATGATAACGCCACTATCTTTGGCTAGACTGATATTATCTAGTCTGTGGTAGAGGCAATCACTAAGTTGGCATCCATTGTTTGCTTGGACAGAAGTGCATTCAGCCGCTAGTTTTGACTTACATTTATCGCTTGGTTGATAAAACTCGCTTTTCATATCTTGGCATCAATCTGATTCTAAGCATCCTAACAGTAAAATTGCTAAACAACTCTTTATTGCATCTTATAGAATGGAGTCTATAAGATGCAATAAATCTGTTGGTTGTTTCGGACAAGAATAGTGGGGTGCAGGTTGTTTTGGATAGCAAAAATATTTTCAGTGTTAATTCACTAGGTACCAAATGTGGTTCACTGTTTCCAATTGATGTGGTAGCAAATCAAATAATAACCGGTCATTTCCATATAGCAACAAAAAAGAACTTTTTTCTCACATTGCTTGTCGAATTGTTTTGTTTGCATGATTATGGTGACTACTTTGCTTCTCTTACCATGTAGAATTTTAGCACCTGCACTTGTATGTTGTTCTCTTCTGATATACCTACTCACAATGACCATTAGTGAAGAAATGAGTTCAACAGTCGATAATAACAAGTATATGTCTGAACTGCGATTAATAGATTAGCAGGGCATGCGCCCAAGGAGGCAAGCGACTAATAGCTTGAGAAAAATTAGCAGTTATCATTGTCAACCATGCATCTCCACCATGGTACACACGGACGCTTCCGGCAGCAGCTTGAACTTGCAGGGCTGGTCAAGTCGCCAGACCTTTCTCCAACGGGCACATCAAAAGCCGGCCGCTGGAGAAGGTATCTGGTCTCTTGATCACCGCAAGTTCAAGAAGTATGGTCGCCAGAGAGCGTCCAGATAATCGAGAGGTGGAGCCATGGTGACGTGCTTGGTTGATATGGAATGATCTTTGCTTTCTTTTTGGTGTAATAGACTACTAACATTCTAGTTGTGAATTTATAACCTTATTTTATTTTTGAAAATCATATTAGTGTGGAATAAAATGATTCATTATTTTTATTGAGCAATAAGCAATAATATTCTAAAGAATATATGTATCATGTCAAATGTATATGTATCATGTGAATTATTCTAATTTCTCGTGAATTTTGAAATTTCTATGTATATGTGAAGTTTCTATGTATATGAGAGATTTTTATGTATATATGAAGTTTGAAATGTATATGTATCATGTCAAATGTATATGTATCATGTGAATTATTCTAATTTCTGGTGAATTTTGAAATTTCTATGTATATGTGAGATTTGTATGTATATGTATAAGTATACTTGTCGATAGTATTTGTCCGACTTACATTAGGAACATCTTCGGCGTCATCGCCCATCTTCCCCACCATCTTCCACGCCGTTTTAGAGTAGTACCATCAGCTTTACATGAAACATGATCTATTTTCGTTAATTTTCCGTGCTTCTTCTAGCCTAAGAAACGACGATGGACGGTGAAGGATTTAATGAAGAAGAATTTATGAGAAATTTGATTTCGGGATGTGGTGGTCATGAGGCGGCGGAGCCTGAACCCGCCCTCATGGCCGCCGAGGCCACCGAGGCCGATGAGGCTGCAGAGCACGATGAGGCCGGCGAGGTAACAATCGGTCATGTTCATGATTGTTGGTTCCACTATCATGCTAAGCCAACATTCTGACCCGTTCATGATTGTACCATGCTTTCAGATCGGTCAACCAAGCAGGCAATCACGTCAGCGAGGTCCAAGCAAGAAGGTGAAGGCAAGACATGTTGTCACCGAAGTCGGCGAGAACGGCCAACCTCTTGCACCCGCAGGGGCGCTTGGGCCGTTCAATTCGGCATGCGGCGTCCACGTTAGGGACCACGTGCCAATTAGCATAGAAAAATGGGATCAGATCCCTGAAGATACGAAGAACATGCTTTGGAACGATATGAAGGAGACATTCACCTTCCCCCAAGGGACCGAAGAGAAGGTGAAGAGTTACGCTCTCAAGAAGATGGCTATCGCATTCCAGACTTATAAAAAGAAGTTGAACATGGAGTATATCAAGAAGAATCGAACGCCCGACTTCAACAAGCACCCAAAGTTGCAAGATCACTGGGATGCATTCGTGAACTACAAGACTTCGGACGAAGGTCAAAGTTTGAGTGAGAAGAATAAGCTAAATGCACAGAAGAAGAATTATCACCACCGACTCGGCCCTGGTGGTTACCGCCATGCAATACCCAAATGGGAGAAGAGGAAACAGGACCTGCTAGCGAAGTGTGTCGCACCTGCAACAATGGATTGGCCCGACAGAGCAAAGCATTGGTTCTATGCTCACGGCGGCGCCCTTGATGATAACGGCAATGTTGTGTTTGGGGAGGTGCTAAGAGATGTGACCAAAAGGCTTGTACAGTCCATCGAGGAGTCTTCCCAGGGTAGCTTCGTGCCAAACAGGGAGAACGATGAGCTAACAAGGGCCCTGCAAAATCCAGAGCACCCTGGACGTACACGAGGCGTTGGCGTCATCCCGTGGAAGGTTGGTTACGCTCAGGACGCCGATACCTATAGGAGTCGGGTGAGGAGCATGGCTCGACAGACACAACAGCTTAGTGCACTTGAAGAACACCTGAATCAAACACATGAGAGAATGCAAGAAGAGATTCGAAGAAAGGTGCAGTTAGCCTTGAGCCAATAGCGCGAGATGGGCCAAGAACCTCCAAGTAATCCTAGCATCATCAACCCCTCCGGGCAGCGAAGCAGATGCGCTTCCGGTGGGCTGCCAGAAGCGGACTTGGACAAGTATCCCGTAGACGACATCAGGCAGCGGACACCTTGTGAGCTGCACGTCCAAGCGCGGAACCTTTCCGTCAAGGCGGCCGATGGCATGGCTCACCCATTGGAGCCGGGGCAGCTTATCCATGACCAACAGATACCGTCAGGATACTCTAAGGTCTCGGTGGAGGAGGTCTACCCAGGGTACGAGGACCTTGACCTCGAAATTCCTGGAGGTGACGGGACTATGAAGCTAGGAGAGGTAGTACACAATTTCATCCTGTGGCGCAAACAGTACATAATTTTTCGAGATAACATGGACGTGTCCTCTGCGCGAAGAAGCCCGAGAAGAAACCCGTCTCCTCCCAAGAAGGCGTCGACTCCTACACCACCTTCTGCGCATATAAGCCCGACAAGAAGCCCGTCTCCTACACCATCTCCTGTGCATATAAGCCCCAGAAGAAGCCCGTCTCCTCCCAAGAAGGCGCCGACTCCTACACCACCTCCCGTGCACCTAAGCGCCACAAGAAGCCCGTCTCCTCCCAAGAAGGCACCGACCAAGGGAAATAAGCCAGCTCGGCCAGCAACTCCCAAGAAGACGGGGTCCTCCACCCAATCCAAGAAGTTGGGTCCACTTTCGAAGCTGCCATATGATATGACCGATGAGGAGACTAAGAAGATAGTAAAAGGCAAGATAACTAAATTTCTTAGACCCAAGACACCAGAGAAGAAGGTTCAACTTGGCACAAAAGAATTTCATAAAGGCTTGATGACTATTAAAAATTTGAAGGATAAAAAAGAAATGCCTCGCCAATCAAACTACGAGCACACATTGAGTAAGGAATGCCCCAAGAAGAAGATGTCAGCTCAGGGAAGGGTAAGGAGATGCAACAATTCTTCGATGAAACTGGCCTTGACGCAAATCAAATATTAGGCACGGCAAAGATTGAGTTTGTCCAAGTAAGATGGCCATTTAAAGTGGGCGGATCATTGGTCAGGCGTGAAGAGCTGCCCCAGCTAACGATAAAGATGCAGAAATTTCATAAATGGTACTTGGACGCGACCAAGCAAGGTTTACAGTTGTTCGCTGTCAAGTACAAGCAACAAGAATTTTTTCACGGTGAAGGTGAATTTTTTGTCGAATGGGACTACATATATGATCTATATCAGATAGACGCCCTCAGCATGTCCTTGATGGGTTGCTGGACTCTGTAAGTGTCTTAATTATTTATAAAAAACTATCATGCACTCCCTTGTACTATACTAACTTGCAAGCCTAACTAATTTCTTATGTAGCATGGAGATACAAAGATGCCGAAGGGAACGTATTTTCAACATAGGCTTCATGGACCCAGTTGTTATCAACGAGACAACCGTTAGAGATCACCCAAGCGATACAGAGACTAACATATTCAATGCGCTAATGGGTCACAAATTTAAGTCAAAGATATATCTAGCCTACGCATTTGAGTACGTGTTTTCGTACCACCTCGTTCTACTCCTTTTTCATAACACGATGTTAGAACTAATTAGTTGACATATCTATCTATAGTTTTCACTGGATTCTTCTTATGATCGAGCTAGATTGTAGCTCGATCACAATTATGGACTCGCAAAGGAGACTAGTTAAAAAGTATCAAAACTTTATCGACATGCTTAACCGGTATTAATTCTTGTTCCTTTCATTATCGTACTAGTTCTATTTCTTTCAATTTGAAACAAATTCTAATCATGTACAATTCGTAATCACATGTGTAGTGCATTCGCACGGTTCCGTGCTAAAAACAGGGGCATATTCAAGGAGAAATTTGACATTACAATTGCCTCTCATGTATGTATATCATAATGCTAGCTTTTTAGTTAGTTAACTTAATTTCCTTGCATCCATTTCACGCTTTCAACTTTTTTTCATCGCAGATCTTGAGTCAGCCGCCAGGTAACAATTTATACGGCTACTATGTATGTGAGTTTATGCACATCCAAACCAGAGCCGCCGACCGCATGCTAAAAGGCAACAAGGGGGTGAGTAAATATAATTACTAGCTTTAATGATGTATAGGTACTCCTTATATTTTGTACAAATTCAAGTATTGATTAGTTAATGACTTAACGATGTGTGCCTCAACATTTAGCGGAACAGGTTCGAACTCTCACCGCAAGACGAGTGAGAGCAATCCAAGAACAATTAAATCGGCTTTTATTTATTTATGAGGTCAGAATCCAAAAGGCAAGTTTCACGAACCAAATTTAAACAAGTGGGCCCTTCGATAAGGACCGTGAACTGTCAAGTTGACATCTACGACTAGCAAGAGCGATGCGCGTAAAAGATCCCGATGAACAGAAGGAAAATAAATACTAAAGTTGTAATTAAAGTTGTGTACATATTGTAATACATTAGACGATGAGCAGAAGAACAAATATGTGTACATATTTTAATACATTAGATGTAATTAAATTTGTTAATGAATGTTCAATGATTTAAGGGAGACTTAGAAATTTGCCACTCCTCAATTTGGAAATTCGATGGCCCATACAAAAAATGCCACTCAGTGGCATTTTTTCTACATGCAAATGAATTTCCAAATTGAGGAGTGGCATATATCTAATTATTCCATTTAATAATTATTAGGCAAAGTGCATGATTGATTATCGTGCTTTAATTAGTTGTGATTTAACACACACACATATATAATAGCTCTTGGACACACATACAAACAGTATATATATATATATACAAAACATCGACGGCTGGAGAAACCAACCGTGTATCGATGAAGGCCTCATCAAGACGGTTGGAGACACCAACCAGCATCGATAAGGTCCTCGGGGGTTGACGACGCTGCCACGCAGACTTCGAACTCAGATCGATACTCTATCAAGACGGGTGAGGGAACCGAGACTGATGCCCTTGAGCATCGTCCCAGATAGCCTGTACCGGTTCAAAAACCGGTACTAAAGGCTGTTTTGAACTGGTACTGAAGGCCATTTCCATAGTAGTGAGACCGGCCTAGAGAAAATAAGGTCCAGTTTGAAAGCAATGTATTTTTATAGTTTCTAAGTAATATCATGGTTTCTAAGAATACTATGGTATTTTATATCATAAGGTGTTTAGTTACCATGTCAAAAACTCTGTATTAAAAACTATGGTTTGGTAGATATTATGGTATTTTTAAAGTATTTGAAACTCCACTTTAACCCAAAGTTTTCATGGTTTTGACTAGCTTCTTGCCTATTTCCACTCAAATACCATGATTTGGGATGTTGCATCCAAACAGTTGGTAGTTCCAAGGAATACCATAGTTTCAAAGAGGTTTGATAAACCATGGTATTAATGACAAATAATTGCAAACTATAGTATTTCAAAACCATACTTTTGAAAAATTATGCTTCCAAACAGGACCTAACTCTAGAGGGTGTTTTCATTGTGCAGTGTGCAGACAATTAAATAGTCCAACAAAAATATAGTCCGTCCATCCTTTTATGTTTGATATTAAACTTTTTAATATCTCGAACGTATGATTTTAACCATTAATTAATTTTTATAAGTTCAATAGAAATACAGTCCATAATTTTTTATATTTGAAATTATTAAAATTTTAATTTCTTAAACATACGACGTTATCCATTAATTTTTATGACGCCACATGATTATAAACTAGTAAAATTTTAGGCTGCATGTGAAGGCTAGCAGGTACATTTGGATCAGCTAGGTGTGTGGGTATTCGGTTCGTTCAGCAAATTAAGTACAGTTTATTCAGTTTAAAAAAATTTGTTTTTGACAGGTGGCTACTGAATTAACTAAACTAAATGACACACCGAACCTAGTTAGCTGAAATACTTCGATACTTAATTCCGTTCATCGGTGAACCGAAATTAACACAGCCACCGGAAACACCAAAACAGTGAAACAGTTAGAAATAAAGCAGAATACTTGATAACTTTAACAATTAACAGCAAATGATCAATAATGAGAAAGATTCATAGCACAGAATGCTCGGTAATTTCCAAAAGTTCCTCAAAATTCTTAAATTCCACACGTGCTCATCACTATCACTTCTTTCGTTAAAACTGATAGTGATGATCATGCGCATCACTATCGCTTCTCATATAAGAACCGATTGTGATGTGCACGTGCTCATCACTGTCGCTTTTTATGTGAGAACCGATAGTGATGTGCTTCGCTATATTATTTATACCACTCGGGCTGAACTTTTCTCTGTTGTTGTTCTAGGAGAGATTTCTCTGCTGCCACCTGAAAAAACAGCTCATATTCTGTGGTTGCAAGCAATACTTGGGTGAGAAGAATTGAAATCACTACTACAGCGAGGCTTATATCAGACGCACGATCACAGACGGTTTCGAAAAACCGTCTGTGATGATTGCTACAGTACTCATTACAGACGGTTTCCATGTAAAACCGTCTGTGAAATCACAGACGGTTATATAACACAACCGTCTGTAATATCTTTACAGACTGTTATATTTAGAAACCGTCTGTGATATTTCACCTCTAAGCAGAGTCTCGATCCAGTCACTTCGTTTGTAGGGTTTCGGTTTCTAAACTGAGACTGGCGGCTGTGGAAGTGAGGCGATTTTGTGAAAGAAGGCCATTGATTTCGAAGAGTGATATTAGATTCATTTGATTTTGGTGATCTAAGGTTAGTAATGAGTTCTAATTGCATGCATCCAATTCAATATCTAGGTTGGTTACGAGAGAATTAATTTAAAGATTGTTTGATTAGATCTAACTTAATTGTAGCTGGATCCATATGTTGTTTTTGTGATATTTGGTTAGTAATGTGTTTTAATTACATTATATTCAACATCTAGCTTGGAATTTGATGATTTTTTTTAGAGCTAGCTTATAGAACCATGTGTTGGTTGTTTGATCTAAGGTTAGCTAGTAATGGTTCTATTTGCATAATATTATATTCGATCATGATGTACCTAGCTAGCTTGTTAAGGATAGAATTTAAAGATTGTTTAGATCTAGCTTATAGATCAATTCAAGTCTTTTGGTGATCTAAGGTTAGTAATGGGTTCTAATTTCATTATTATATTGAAGATTAATTTGAATTGTGTTAATTATTTCTTTGTGATGTAATTAAGGTATGTAATTGCATAATTAGTTTAAGAATGTGTGCATACGCACTACACCTGGTGCACTTAATATTTAACACTAAGTGTTACATGTGTAGCGTAGATGGATCGAAGCTGGATGTACGCTGGGAACCGTACGAGTGTTGAATACCTTAATAGCATCTCCACTTTCAAAAGAGCTGCAGAGGAGGATATGTTTAATAAGGGGGTGCAATTCATGTCATGTCCGTGCATTGATTGTGAAAATCTAAAAATGTTTAGAAACTCAGCGCAGATCGAAGAACACTTGATTCGGAGGGGTTTCAAAAGGGGCTATACATGTTGGACCAGTCATGGCGAAGAGCATAATATACAGGAAGCAGCAAGTAGTGTTAATATCATCGACGAAGTCAATGATATGTCGGATGATCATATCGATTGTGCTTCTGATGAGGACAGGTTGCAGGATGACAATTTGGATCAGATGCTGCACGATGCAGAAGGAAACCTTGATGACAGGGAATATGGAAAGTTCCAGGGCTTCATGGAGGACTCGGAGAAACCTTTGTTCGCAAGGTGCAAGTTGAAATACACAAGGTTATCATCCGTGCTTGAACTAATCAAATTGAAGGCAAGCAACGGTTGGTCCGACAAGAGTTTCACAAATACATTACGTCTATTGGCGGACATGCTTCCAGAGGGAAACGAGTTGCCGACAACCACCTACAAAGCCAAGAAGGTTCTTTGTCCCTTGGGAATGGAAGTAGAAAGAATACGTGCATGTCCAAACAATTGTATCTTATACCGCAAAGAGTACACAAACTTGCATATATGTCCGGTGTGTAACGCATCCCGGTACAAGCGTAAGAGTCATTCAGATGATGATGGCGAGAGCGTTGAGGTGAAAAAAGGTCCTCCCGCTAAGGTGGCATGGTATCTGCCTGTAATTCCTCGTTTGAAGCGTTTGTTTGCGAACCCAAAGGAGGAAAAACTGTTGCGTTGGCACTTTGAGGAGCATAAGAATGATGGAATGCTAAGGCACCCTACTGATTCCATCTAGTGGAGAAACATTGACAGGAGCTTTCAAGAATTCGGTGCGGATCCGAAAAATATAAGGTTTGGATTGAGTACAGATGGAATGAATCCTTTCGGTAACATGAGCATCAAGATAGCACTTGGCCTCAGAATCAGATTCTACAACCTTCCTCCTTGGTTGTGTATGAAGCGGAAGTACATTTTATTATCTCAGGCTTATCCAAGGACGAAACAACACGGGAACGATATTGATGTGTACCTAGCTCCATTGGTGGAAGATCTAAAACATTGTGGGTTACGGGTACACATATGGGATGCGCATAAACGAGAGAACTTTACTTTGCATCGCTTGTTGTTCTCGCACCATAAATGATTACCCCGCTTGCTAACTGTTGTGTGCCGAGTACAAAAGGAACCAAAGCTCGCACTCACCGCTAGATGATACCGAGAGTTTATGGTCAATCACTCCCCAAAATCGTGTACATGCGTCATCAGAGGTTCCTTCGGAGGAATCACCCATATCGCAAGATGAAGCAACTTTTCACGGAAGGAACGAAATGGTTCAGCTCCAAGGCGTTTGAGCGGAGAGATGTTCATGACATTGTTAAGGATTTGATGTTGCGATGGAAAGGGACGTAAATCAAGTACCCGTGAAAAGAGCATGTGGAAGAAGAGATCAATATTCGGGACCTACCTTATCGATCACCTAGAAGTTCGCCATCGATCGATGTCATGCACGAGAGAAGAATGTCCGTGATGCGTGATTGGTCTCTTACTCAACATTAAGGGTAAAACAAAGGATGGTATCAACGCACGGCTTGACTTGGTCGATATGGGCATAAGACCCGAGTTAGCACCGAAAAGAGACCGATAAAGGCCGACGCATTTGGAACTCGCTTATTATACTCTATCAAAGGCTGAAGAACTGAATCGCGCTGCTTACATGGTGTGAAAGTTTCGTCGGTTATTCCTCCAACATGAAGAGACTTGTTTCGTTGGAAGATTTGAAATTAACCGCATGAAGTCTCATGATTGTCATGTGTTGATGACACGATGCTCCCGTCGCAATTAGAAGTATTTTGCCGGTCAAGGTCCGAGAGACAATCACTAGGCGTGTTATTTCTTTAACACAATCGCCAAAAGGTCATCAATCGAAGGACTAGATGCTCGCAAGTCGAGGTGGTGATGACTCTATGTAATCTTGAGATGTATTTCTCCATCATTTTTTGATATCATGGTCCATCTCATTGTTCACCTTGTGAGAGATAAAGATATGCGGCCGTGTTCCACGTAGCATGTACCCGCTCGAGAGGTACATGGGAATTCTCAAGTCTTACGACGGAATCGATCTCGTCCGGAGGGTAGCATTGTCGAAGGTTATGCAATGAAGAGGCCGCCGAAGTTCTCAAGGCCGATTACATGGCCCGTGTCGAACCGATAGGTGTGCCTTGATCTCGCCATGAGGGAGGCTCCAGGTATCGAGACCATCGGAAGGAAAGCAATCACGCCGATTCGATTGCGTATGCTCGAGCCCATTTCACGGTTTTGCAACACATGGCAGTAGTGTCCGCCTATATCGCCGAAAGCACAAGCAATGGCTAAGGCAAGAGAATCCAACATGGCAGAGTCTTGGATCACGAGACAAGATAACCTTCAGTTCAACAAATGGTTGAAGGAGCGACCTATCACTGGAGCTCGCCGATGACACGCCGACATGGTTGGCAAAAGGACCAACTTTTACAGCTTGTCACATGGAAAGGATATGACTTAAATGGGTACACATTTTACACGAGAGATCAGGATATGAAGAGCACAAACCGTAACAGCGGTGTCCGTGATAGATGCATTCAATAATACCACTGGTTGACGAGGAGCTCCTACTATGGGTTCATAGAGGAGATATGGGAGCTCGACCACGACTTTTCAAGATTCCCTATTTCGGTGCCGTTGGGTCCACCTCCAAAGACGTGAAGGTTGACAAGAATGGCATCACTATCGTGGACCTCGAACGTGTTTGGATACCAAGATGAACCATTCGACTCGCTAACCAAGTTGTTCAAGTCTTCTATGTAACCGATTCGCCCAACAAGAAGCACCACGTAGTTCTTCAGGGAAAAGGAGAATTGTCTGAGTTGAGAATGTAGTAGATGAGGAAGAGTACAATAAATTTGATGAGTTGCCACCTATCGGAAATGACATCCTCGGTCCCGGAAGAACAACATGAGGAAGCAAGCTACACACGCCGATCATCATGAAGGGCTAATTTTCATACAAAAGAATAAGCATGTGGTATGTAGTTATGAGAAGGGTGCATTGTCATCATGTTTACTAATTTTCATGTGTAATAATATTACATTAATGCTATTGTAAAGATGATATGACCTATCATGCTTTGTACATATGATTGTGATGATCTTTGTAAGTAGCTTCAGAAGCATCCGAATTATGTATATAGGATTGTGATGATCTTTGTAAGTAGCTTGTGAAGCATCCGGATTGATGGAAAAGATGTAAGTATAAGAGCAAGTATTTATTCCTTAATATCAATATGATTCCAAATACATGATTCAAAGATGGCCATTCGCATATAATTGATGAGAAGAAATAAATTATGTAGACTATGGCAAACAAGAATGTAATCATGTCTACTTTGGCAATATGGAAATAGTTGTATGTGATTGCTCTCAGATTTTAGGGTTTAAATTGAGGATTAGAATCTCCACTTCAACCACAATATAGTCTATATTCTGTTAAAGACAACTTTCCCAGAAGATACAACAAAGTGGCATGCATAAGAGTTGATCGAACTAAATGCATAAGTGAATGTCAATGAACAAGATATATCATGTATGTTCTTTAACATAACAGTCTATGATGTTATTTATCACAGACGGTTATGTTATATAACCGTCTGTGATATCTTAAAATCACAGATGGTTCTATTATATAACCGTCCGTGATATTCAACATCACTGCAGCGGTTCTATTATATAACCGCTCAGGATATCTTCAACATCCTGCATCGTTATGTTATAGAACCGTCAGGATAATACATCATGCACTATTATCTTTTAGAACCGCTCTATGATGTGCTCTCCTATATATATCTCCTCCACAGAGCCTCATTCACAAGGCCAAACCCTAACCCTTTGTGACATTTTGTCTCCCATGGCGGCCTCCCCTCGGCAGACGTGCTTCCTCGGGCCTCCCCCCGGCGCCCTCTCCTCGGCGTCCCCAAGATCGACGTGTTCCCCATCATCGCCCTCCCTTGCGCGACGCGTCCCCTCGGCGTTTCCCCCCGGTGACCTCCCCATCGTCATCCTCCCCGCAGCCGACGTGTTCCCCTCGACCTCCTCCGCAGCCGATGTGCTCCCATCATCGTGGTTCGCCTCTCTTCGAACAGCGGTCGGTGTTGTTCGGTGTAAGTGTCATCGATCTTTCTTTCTTTCTTGGTACGTGGGTGATTGGTACCGCTCTATGAGTATTAGTGAACCGATCGAGTATTTCGGGGACTAGCCATCGAGCTAAAGGCTGTTTCTCGATCCGAGGCTCGATTTTGTTCTACTACCGCCGCCGATGATGATTCAATTAAATGAGGCTATCTTGATCTCGCTAGTTAGTGAGTTCCTTCGTGATTCAAAGACTGCTAGATCATTGTGTCTAGAATTCAACTTGGTCGTTGTTGTTGCCAGATATGTGATATGCTATCCTCGTCGTGATTCAGCTCTTATACTCGCACTTATTTTCGCTTGTCTCGCTGTGTGGATGTCCTAGTTTTAGGAGGTGTCTTGCCAAATTTTTATTAAGTTCGCAACCTCCTAGTTCGCTTGTCCCGCTGCTCAAGAGCTTTTCATAGTCCATAGTTGAGTTCTAGTGAATCAATTTTCTTAACCAAAGGTGTGAATTATGAGATTCACTAATCTCAAATTTGTATACCCTGTGATATATTGTTGAAATTGATGTTGGAGGGTTCTTTAAGAGTAACCCATCAATTTAGATAATCTGAGAGCAAAGTTGCTTATAAGCTAGTCCCGGTTGAATTCATATGAGAGCAAAGTTGCTTATAAGCTAGTCCTTTGTGTTATCTTGTTTATGTCATACCTTTTGTGTGTGAATTATGTATTCTCATATATATGCTTAAGAGGAATAATAAACAAAGTCTTACTCTTATACTGCACTTATTTCTGCTTGTCTGCTGTGTGGATGTCCTAGTTTTAGGGGAGGTGCTGTCGAAATTTTTATTAAGTTCGGCAATCTCCTAGTTTGCTTCTTTTGCTAAAAGGCTAATAACAAGCCATTTAGGCTAGTTCTTTTAAAAGGCTAATAACAAGCCATGGTATCCACAAACTTATTCACTCTAATTTGATTTTATTTGTTCTCTTTTAGTTCGCCTGAAACTATTTTAACTTATAAAGAAGATGTCATCCTCTAATCCATCGTCTGAAGGACATGATGTGCCCTCAAAAGAAGAATTGACCCGCGCTGCAAGAGGACCAAACAAAAGGCCAACAGACCGATATACCATTACAGAGATCGATCCAAAGGATGGGACTCCTACAAAGCCAAAAAGGCAAATAATGCATTTCGAGTATGTGGGATAGTAGCACGAACGGGTTCCGATCACGCTATCTTCCCGGAGGTTGCCGACTATTGAGGCTCGCAATGCCTTGATGACGGAAATTCTTTCATCGCTCGACATTCCGTAAGAATCCGCCCCTAGTGCGACAAGATGCAATCGCTAGCGCAGAAAGGCATGGAAGACCTTCAAGCATACGCCAGAGACTACGCCAAGAAGAATATAGATCCATACTCTAAGTATGGGTTCATTGATGCGGACACGTGGCGGCGTTTTGTTGAGATGAAGACGACAAACGAATTCGTGAGTCAAAGTGAAGCAAACAAGGCCTTGCAGGCAAGGAACACTCACCCCCATAGACTCGGCACTACTGGCTACGCGGGGAAGAGAGCGCAATGGGACAGGGAGGACGAGGAGGGTATCTCGCCATTTGCATCGATCACAGATCAACGTGCCAGAGACTGGCTAAGAGCGAGGTCAGCTGCCACGTCCTCCGCAACCGTCTCCTTTGTAAACCCTGTGGACGAGGAAGTCTGCCAACGCCTGGTAATATATAAATCGAACTACCAATTTTACGTAATTAGTCCATGACTTCATAAGTGAAATAACTTGTCCGGATCTTGCAGGTAGCGTTGAGTACACAATCGGGCGATGGCTCTTTTTTCCCAGACAGGGAGAAAGATGCATTGTCCATGGCCTTGGGAAACAAGGAACACCCTGGTCGTACAAGAGGCAAAGGGGTTTTTGTTCCATGGAAAACTGGATTCCCAGACGACTTCTACAAATACCGAAGTAAGAAGAGAACTAAAGCCGAAAAGTAGTCAAATCTTATCAAAAATTTGGAGGACAAGTTGAGAGGAGAGTTGAGAGAAGAGTTGAGGGAGAACCGAGAGAAGAATTTTATGAAAGGATAAGAATCCTCGAGGAAAGGCTCAACAATCAAGAAAGAAATATCAGACAAGCCCCAAGTATGTCCGTAAGTCAGCCCCATCGCCGTGAAGAGCAGTGTGCATCTGTTCCTCCAAGTGACATAGATGAACATAGCGGACTTATCCTCAGATGTGACATTAAGGTGGCTATGCGGTGCAATCTCCAAGTGAGAATTAACAATGGCACCATTCCTCTTACTACCGCTTGGGGCATGGCGATCCATCCACTAAGGGGACCATGGTGCACGGTACCATGATAGCACCGGTTTCACCAAGGTCAATGTGGACGGGTATTTGATAGTTTCAAGATTGTCGATCTACGAAGCCGCCAAACGATTTAAATCGTGAAATCGAGGATGCTATTGGCACATTCATCCAATGGCCTAGCAAAGAACATCTCCTCGTCGCCCTTCGTCATGCAACAACCGAACGATCCGATTCGCCTATTGTATCGTCTGATCAATTGGCTACCAAATCAGCAGTCGTAGACTAGACTCCACTTGATGTACATAATGTTGACCTCTTTCCTGCCCATTCCTCTCCCGTGAAGGGTTCATACAAAACAAAGAAAGGCAAGGACAAATAGAAGAAAGAAAGGCAAGAACAAATCGACTATCCATCTGCTGAGTTAGCTAAACAATACAAGCTAGGAGAGCCCTTACTAACGAAAGGCAGCAGAACTTCACTTAGTATAGCTTGCCAACAATTGCATAATTGGTACACCCAACAAGCTAGAAAGCCAGAGCGTGAACGCATAACAAGTATCGTTAAGTTCAAGTATGAACATCTATTCAACGACTCAATGGGGCTTCTTCACGGTCGATTTTTCGACTTGTTCCATCTCTACAACCTCGACGCCTCGACGCCAAGACTCATAAGATGTTGGACCTTGTAAGTGTGTGCTATCACACTACATTCATCTAATAGTGATAAATGTCCTCCAATATATATATAATTCGCTTTTGTATATATAGATACATGCAACTTGAAGCGATACGAAGAAACTATCGATCGGTTTCTCGACCCACATATAGTCTCAAAGCAAACAATGGATGATGATATAAACATGGTCGAGAATACGTGATGAGGCATTGCTAGCACAAAAGATAAAGAATTCATACTTATACCCCATAACCCTGGTAAGTGCTACCACATGCTATACTTTGGTCTCTTGTGCACACAACTTTGTGTTCATTGTCCATTGTGATATACCCGTAGGTTTCACTGGGTTCTAATTGTAATTGAACCAGCCACAAACCGGTTAAGTACCTTGATTCCAAGACGTGGCGGAAACCACGACTTGGTACCTATCGCAAAATTACTTAGTGTAATCACGCTTCTCCGCATATAACGCATATGGTCGTAAGTTGTTCCAGGTTTATATTGCTATTGGAATGGCTTAGGCTAACCTTTTGCAATCTTGTAGAGCGTTCAAAAAGTTGAAGGATTGGACTAAACTACAGCATGATTTGGACTTTCCGGTAACCGTTATACACAATAATCCTATATCAAACCCCGTAATAGTGACTCTAGAACTAACCGTAGGTTTTATTTGCAGTGCCACCAGCAAGGTCAGGGAAATAACCTATGTGGATTTTATGTTTGCTACAACATGCAAACCATCGTCCTTGGGGACATAGAAGACCCGACTTGCAATCACATTTGTTCAATCTTTAATTACCCTACCTAGAGTAATCTGTGAAGTACATCTACAATTTTTTCAAAGTACCATGTTCTCCCACCGTGGCACGACGGTGACGCTGCGCAAGGCCACTTCATATGGCATGAAGCAAATCACACACTCCAGTGTGTTAGGTTCGATCAAGGCATCGTGGTTGCCGCCGCCGCCATGTCAAGGTATGGTCTTGGTTGATTTATTAGTCGAGTTCCATCAACATTATCATAAGAAGGAGAAAAAGCGCTACAAATGTTTATATTTTAAGTCTATCCCGATCGACAAATGCTGCCACAATGCATATAGGAAGTGTAGATATTCAACTACAACATCTATAACTGGTTGTGCCTTTGTAAATATCAAGTAGAAATATTGATGGAAATTTCAACAACACTATAAATAATGGAGGTTCTCTTTGGGGTGTGGGAAAACAAGGACGCCTGAGACGGTTCTTATTTGTAACCGTCTGTGATAAGTTCGTATCACAGACGGTTATGATTTGAAACCATCTGTGATATTTAGTTATCACAAACGGTTTTAAATTAAAACCGTCTGTGATATTTAGTTATCACAGACGGTTTATTAATAGAACCGTCTGTGATATAAATTTTCTCAGACGGGTGGAAAACCGTATCTGATGATCTCCTTCATCACAGACTTATTGTTACTGACGGTTCACAAAACCGTCTCTGATGACGTTTACGAACCGTCTGTGATGATGATTTCTGTAGTAGTGAATCCTCAAGGGTATGTGTTAAGTGGGTAAATTGAAACCCTAGCTTTAGAAGATTTTCCTTCATTTTGCAGAATTTATGGTTTTCTTCAAAATATGAGTATTCCTTCAAACTCCTTCAATTTTACACTATATAATTTCTATATGTCATGAAGAAAGTTTAGGTTGCATTGGTATTGTGTATATCTTATCAGATTTCACACCCTTTATTTGACAATCACACATGTATTTAATTATGTTTGTAGTATTCTAGTATTAATCTGGAATTATTGTTACTGTAATATGATGAATGTTAGAGTTTAGGCTGCGGAACCTACGTCTCCCATTCGAGGGTACATGTTTATAAATATGCAGATCAAAATAGCATATTTATAAGTAAGCATTCTCGAATTGTCCGTATCCTTTGGACAGTTTGAGAATATGTGGTTCGGGCAAGTTTCTGAGTTATTGTACAACTCCAGAGTAGATATCGGTAGCATCTCCCTGTGGTATTCTCCGGGTACACAACCCTCTTGAACTGTTGTCGATATGTGTATTTAGAGAACAGCGGGGACATGCTGCCGAAATTTTCTCTAGAGTTGTACAATGGCTTAGGAACTTGCTAGAACCACATATCCTTGAATGGGATTAGGACCTAACATATTTAGAGATTAAGAGTCATCGTTGATACCCTTCTTTTGTTTCATTGAAGTCAAAAGATTTGCAAGCTACTATACTATATAATTAGGTTATTCAATATCATTATTAATGTTTGAAACGTGTGTCTCCTAACCAGGGAATTGGAAGCTCTTAACTAGGGAAGAAGCTAGGTATCGATCGGGTGTACATTCATATATCTTGGAACTCGTCCTCTATTTTGCAAAGGTAATATTAATTGAAATGATGTCTCAATATTTGAAATAGCTAGCTAGCTATCGTTCTAGTTTTTCCTTAATTTATTGTGTAATGTTTAATTGCAAATGGACCATGAGGAATGGATGTATCAGAAAATCTATGTACGTGCTGAATTTCATAGGGGCGTTAAAGAGTTTAAAAAAATTACAGAAGAGGACATAGTGAAGAGGCGTGTAAACTTCATATATTGTCCTCGCATTAATTGCACCAATCTTAGGAGATTTAATAACTCAGCTCAAATTTAGGACCACCTGATTCGATGTCGCTTCATGAGGAATTACACGTGTTGGATCCATCATGGGGAGACAGGTGGTACCCTTCCGGTATGAAACGTAGACATGGTGGAACCCGATGATGAGTTGCAGCATGATATGTTTGAGGAGGGCAATTTGGAGTAAATGTTGTGGGATGTAGAGGGAAATTACACGGAAAGAGAGTTTAAAAAGTTTAAAATCTTGATAAAAGATAATGTCAAACTCCTGCTCTTGGGTTGCAAAGCAGAATACACCAAGTTGCGTTTGGTCCTTACATTGTTCGAACTGAAGGCAAAACACGTTGGATAGATACAAGTTTCAATGCACTTTTGGTTCTTCTATCGGATCTGCTTTTCAAGGGAAACGAGTTGCCAACAAGCATTTATGAAGCGAAGAAGCTATTATGTCCCATAGAAATGGAAATAGAAAGGATACATGCATGTTCGAATGTTGCATCTTGTACCGTAACGCGCATCAAGAACTTCGTGTTTGTCGAATTTGTAGTGTGCCTCGGTACAAATAAAAGGAGAAGTGTAATGACAAAAAGCGCAAGAGCCGAGGCGATGGCGGTGAAGAGGTCACTAAAGGTACACCAGCCAAGGTATTGTGGTACTTTCCCATCATTCTTCATTTGGAGTGGTTGTTTGTAAATTCTAGAGATGCAAAATTGTTGCGTTGGCATTATGAGTCTCGAAAGGAAGATGGCAAGCTGAGACACCACGTTGATTCAGCTTAATGGAGGAACATCAATTGGAAACATGAGGAGTTGTGCCAAAATGAGGAACATAAGATTTAGATTGAGTACCGATGGAATGAATTCATTTGGTAACATGAGTAGTCATCACAGCACTTGGCTAGTTCTGTTGTGTATGTATAATCTCCCTCCTTGGTTATGCATGAAGCGAAAGTATATCATGATGTCGTTGCTAATCTCAGGACCCAAATAGCTGGGAAATGATATTGATGTGTATGTTACTCTGCTGATAGAGGATTTGGTAAAATTGTGGAACAAGGGGGGCGTGGTGTGGGATGCATACAAAAGAGAGCACTTCACCCTAAGGGCTATGATATTTTACACTATAAATGATTTTTCGGCCCTTGGTAATTTGGAGGGTTACAGTATGAAGGAAGCCAAAGCGTGTCCTATTTGTGAAGAGGAGAATGACAGCTTTTGGCTACTGAATTCCAAGAAAACTGTGTAGATGGGTCACCATAGATTTCTACCTCGAAGTCATCGATACCGTAAGATGGATGACAAATTTGATGGAAAGAGTGAAGTTCATTCAACCTCACAGCCTATGTGTGGAAGGCAAGTGTATTCACAGGTGGATGATATCAATGTTCAATATGGAAAGAGCCATAAATTTGTTCGTCCTAGGACCATGTGGAAGAAGAGATCAATATTTTGGGAACTACCATACTAGAACAGTTAGATGTATAACACTGTATTGATATCATGCACATTGAGAAGAATGTCTATGACAATTTAGTTGGCATCCTACTGAACATACCTAGGAAGACCAAGGATGGTATGAATGTTCGTCACGATATGGTCTACATGGGAATTAGGTCCAAGCTTCCAGTGATAGAGGAGGATGAAAAAGGTCCGTACATCCCCGCTACATGCTACACCCTGTCCAAGGAGAAAGAAAACCTCTACAAGTGTCACCAAGCTATTAAAGTTCCATAGATCTACTTCGCAAATATTAAGAAGTTTGTGTCTATGGATGATTTGAAGTTGCTTGGAATGAAGTCCCATGACTACCATGTTTTGATGAACCAAATGCTCCCTGTTGTAATTAGAAATATTCTGCCAGAGAATGTCATGTTCGCAATCACGAAGCTATGTTATTTCTTCAATGCGATCTCTTGCAAGTTTATCGACCCTGATGTGCTGGACAACTTATAGAGTGAGGTGGTGTAGACGTTTATGTCAGCTTGATATGCATTTCCCCCTATCCTTCTTTGATGTGATGGTCCACCTTGTAGTGCACCTTATTAGAGAAATTAAGATATGTGGACCTGTATTCCTACGTTACATGTACCGCTCGAGAGGTACAAGGGTATATTAAAGTCATACATGAGGAATCAATCGAAGTCTAAGGGTAGTATTGTTGAAGGTTTTGGGACTGAAGAAGTTATTGAGTTCTGCGTGGACTATCTTGGAAAAAGACAAGCAATCGGTGTTCCTGTATCTCGCCATGAGGGTAGACTTGCTGGCAAAGTAACTTTTGGGTCGAAACTAACGAGGTCACGGTTTGATATGTATTGCAAAGTGCATTTCATAGTCTTGCAGCACAGCGCAAAAGTTGTAGGTACATCAATCAGCGCAAGTTGATATTATGGGAAAAGAATCCAGATATGGATGAGCTTTCCATCACGTGAGAACACAACAATACATTTCTCAAATGGTTCAAAGAAAAGGCGGAGGTCTCCGTTAGTAAGAATATCAAATGGTTGGTTGGTGGATCTAGATTTAATGTATAGACATAGTAGGGGTACAATATTAATGGTTACACCTTTTATACTAAGAGTCAAGAAGCCAAGAGTACTGTCCAAAATAGTAGTATGAGCATAGATGCTTTTTTTGATAATCATCTCTTGAAAAGATGATCCTCAACCGTAATGAACTCCACCTACAGGATGATTGAAGAAATTTGGGAGCTTGATTATGGAATATACCAAGTTCCATTGTTTTGATGTAAGTGGGTGGTACTTCCACATGGAGTGAAGGTCAATAAGAGAGGTTATACTGTTGTAGATCTCAGCAGACTCACCTACAAAGATGAACCGTTTTTCCTTGCGAAGCAAGCAACTCAAGTCTTCTATGTGTGTGATCCGGCCAATCCAAGGTTGCACGTTGTTCTTCATGGCAAGAGGTGGATCGTAGGAGTTGAAAATATCGTAGATGAAGAAGAGTACAACCAATTCGGTGAAATACCACCATTTGCAGATGGGGCTAGTCTTAGTGGGGACGACGACACACATGGAACCAATTACATGCAAGTAGATCATCAAGAAGGGTAGTATTGTAAATAAATAGACTATTGTAATGTTTGTTGTTAATCTCATTGTTCCATTATGTATGTAAAATATTTTGCAATGATTATAGGGTAAAAATCCAAGTTGAATTTCTTTTGGAGGCTTTGATGGAAATTCAATACCTCATTATGCCTAAATAGCACTTTGTGCCATATGTTGTGAAAGAAAATTCCTTTGGACGAAATTATAGTTAGGAAAGCTTGTAAAAAGTCAAAAGTTCATTTCTGAAATTTTTCTTACAATTCGGGATTAATTTGAAAAAGTTTTGACTTTTCTATGCTTTACACAAAAATCATGCCTACGAAATGAATTTTAGCATATTTCTTGAATGAGGATTCTTTTTCCAAAAATTCTTTGTTGAAAAGCTTTGTAGTATCCTAAAGTATGTTTTTGCAAAATTTCAAATAATTTAAACAATGTATGATATAGTCATGGCCTTTTCTCTCTTTGATGTCATGCTGAGAATTCATAACCAACAGAGGTATGATAATATGATGTTCTAGTTTGATGCTTAATATCATCTGTGTCTGTTCTTATAGAAAAGCGACACAGATAACAACCTATTTGTATCTGTTCTTATAGAAAAGCGATAGAGATGACTATCTTTTTTTAACGGTTCTTATAGAAAAGCGACACAAATGATGAAATTACTTGAATTGGATATTATAAAAAACGGACACAGATGTTGTTTATTAGTATCGGTTCTTTTACAAAACCGACACAGATGATGAAATTACTTGAATTGGTTTTTATAAAAAAATGACACATATGTTTGTTTGTTAGTATCAGTTCTTTTACAAAACCGACATAGATGATGAAATTACTTGAAATGTTCTTTTATAAAAAAACTAACACAAATGTTTGTTTATTAGTATCAGTTCTTTTACAAAACTAACATGGATGATGAAATTACTTGAATTGGTTTTTTATAAAAAACCGACACAGATGTTTCTTTATTAGTATTGGTTCATTTGCAAAACTGACACAGATGATGAAATTACTTGAATCGGTTTTTATAAAAAACTACACAGATGTTTGTTTACGGTTATAACCAATACTAATGTCTATCCCTTAATTGTGTCGGTTTTCTGTTAAAACTACTGATATCTCTCCCCTTAATTGTGTTGGTTTTTAGTTAAAACCGATATTGATGTCTCTCCCCTTAATTGTGTCGGTTTTTTGTTAAAACCGACATCGATATCTGTCGGGACCCGAATTTGCAAATCCGCACCCTCGTATACCTTGCACTAGTCCAGATCACGCTTAGTGCACACAGCTCAACATTAGTGAATATCACAATCATACACAACGATATAAGATAAAAGACATAATATATTAAATATTACCGGTTGTATGACCTTATGGTCAACTTACTTAACAATGCCTCACAAGGCTGAACAACCAATTGAACTGCAGTGGAATGAAGACATAGGTAACCCTCAAGATACCACAGTAACCGACAAGGCTCGCACCCTAAACATTCGCTCTCCATGGTACTCCTCTTCAAAGACTCGATGATGTTTGTAGGCAAGGGTGAGTACACCAACACGTACTCAACAAATTGTGCATGAATGCAATCCTATTATAGCTATATGCGGGCTTATTCCAAAGGAAAGGCTAACAATGGTTATTTGCAACTACAAAGATTTATAAACAAGTACAGTATATTGAAATGACAGAAAAACAAATAACAATAATAGATAGATTCAGTATTTCTCAAGTAAACCAAGTTTCCAGTCCTAAGTCAAGATTCAACTTTCCATGACAACCTGCCATCCAACCCACCCAAGTTTTATTTTGCAAAAAGTCTAACCCTTGACTGTAATCCCCGAACATTGCTCAATACCGTGAGCACGGCTATTCGAATAGTTTGTACACTCTGCAGAGGTTATGCACTTTACCCACACGACATGATAATCTCTTTGATGCCAAGCTATTAGCACACTTCCTTTGGTATGCCTAGCAGAGAATCATGACAAAACCTTTACAATGCTCGTCTTAACTCAAGATTACCCGCTAAGATTTCAACATCAAGGAACAACTGTTCCAAATAGGCCCCCTCTTGCGCCATTTGGGTTCAATCAAAGGTGAACCACACCACCAAGATAGTACTAAAGCCAAGACTTTGCAAATTAGTCAGCTAGGTTGCCCCATAACAACATGTGGTTGCATGATTGACTCAGGTCAAAGGCTCGCAAGGTTAAGTCCTTAGTTGACCGAGGCAAGACTAACCAAAAGTATGTCATAAAACCAAATGCGACCGCCCAATTACCACTCTTGGCCCACCAAACAAAATACAACCGGCCAATTGCCACTCTTGGCCCACCAAAAAAAATATTAGAACCAAATGCGACCGCCCAGTTGCCACTCTTGGCCCACCAGAAACAATCTTGCCACTTGCCCCAGTATAAATCATTTTTCCCACCCCAGTTGATTACCAAACACCACGTTCTCTTAACAAATCAACATCGTTGCGTGACTCCGCTGTCACAACAACTCAATCTCTTTGTGCGACCACACATGGAACACAAATTATCATCATAGTTCCATATTCCATTAGTCAAGATTAATAAACAATATTCCATGAGCATGTGATGACGTGGCATGACTAAGCATCTCTAATTCGGTCTAACCACCCATGTTGATTTTCTATTAACCAACTATAATTGACCAACCTAGGGTGACAAGTGGATCATGGCATACAACTAGCAAGGTAGGGTATAATTCAAAGGGTACGATAGCTAATCCCAAATTTAGGTTGAAATCATTTATACACATAAAATAACATGTGATAAGGTAAATCAAAATAGCATGCAATCTAGTTTATGGGTGCAACATGATCAAAGCACAACTTGCCTTGCTTAAGCTCCTGTTCTTGGTCTGAATATAATTCCTGAGTTTGTGAATTCTTCCTCCGAAACTTCGCACAATTCAGTGTCTACGCGAATCGAGAAGAAATAGCAAATAAACACCAAAACCAAAGAACAAATGAACTCAAAAATTCAAATAAAAGTCACCATTAGAAATATCTCAATTTTACAAATTTTTAGGAATTTGAATCACCTCAATCAGAGTTCGTACGAGAGAGAACGAGCTCTCGGAATATTCATAATCCAGAAATTCCTGAAAATTGGAAAATCAATATTAACTCGAATTATTTTTGGTAAAGAAAATTCGTTCTATTACGTGGGTGTGACGTCAGCCTTGACCGAACCGACCGACGCTGATAGGCGGGCCCCGCGACGCTGACTCGGCAGATGACTCGTCAGGTGACGCAGCCACGCAATGCCACGCAAGAGCCACCTCGGCAATGTTGCGGCGCGGTTCCGCCACGCGGCAACGAAGCATCACGCCACGCCCTCCCGTGGCAAGACACGCCCTAGGGTCGCCGGCGACCGGCGGCGAAGGTACCTACCGACTCATCTCGACCTCGCGGATCTGATGACGCGAATGCTTTTCCGGATTGAGCTTCGGTTTGACGGCGGCACGGCTTTCTTCTCCGGCGGCGACGGTCTCCACGGCGAACTCCTCCCCCGGTGATGCTTCGGCGAGACAAGGGTAAAGACTCAGATGCGCCGACGCAGCGAAGTTCGAAAATCACTGGCGACTCAAACGCCCTTCAATCGGTGACTAATCGACGAAACACGACTTGCGGCGGTGCGCTCGGAAGAACTTCGATTGTGGCGACTACGCGGCGATTCTTGGGCTATGGCTTGGGACTTTGGTTGCTTATGACTTTGTGCACCTGATGCTTCTATTTATATGGCGCGCGGTGGCCGGATATGGCAGGTTCGGTGAGGTGTCCGTGGCGGCTATGGCACGAGGTCAGAGTCCGGCTCGGAGAAGGCTTGGGGACGATGAACGGATTAACGACACGTGGCAGATCAGACGGTCGTCCACACGCGCGCGTTAGGGCTCTAGAAATAACTCGGCTTGATGATGACCCTTGGATTTTCATCCAACGGCACTACAAGATGGCCGATCGGTGAAAGCTTTACACGACAAGGTGTTGGGCTTACCAAAGATCGCGTAATAATGAATTACTTCGATTTTCCAATTAAAATAAATATGAAAAATAGTTTGGTTTAATTAGGTCAATAAAAATATCAATAAAAATCCAGAAAAATCTCAAAAATACTTTAATATATTCGGATCTAAATAAAATATTTTTGGTAAAACATTATTTTGAACTTTTCTTTTTATAATTATTTCTTGACAAAAGGCAATATTCAAATGATTCAAATAAATCTCAGAAAATTCACAAAAATCATAAATAGCAATAGAATAATATTAATTAATTAAAAAGTCAAAAATTGGGATGTTACAAACCTCCCCCCCTTAACGGAATCTCGACCCTGAGATTCAGGGCTGACTAGAGAATAGGTTTAGGAGTTCTGCTTTTAGATCTTCTTCGTTCTCCCAAGTTGCTTCATTTTCTGAATGGTTACTCTACTGAACTCTACAAAAACGAGTAGACTTATTTCTGGTCCTGCGCTCTATTACATCTAAAATCTTAATAGGCTGCTCTTTATAAGTCAGATCCTTCTGCAGCTCGATTGCTTCTAATGGCGTTTGTTCTGCTGGCACTCTGAGACATTTCTTAAGCTACGACACATGGAACACATCATGGACCCCTGCTAATGACTGTGGTAACTCCAACTGATACGCAACCTCTCCTTAAGATATTGATTCTCTTTGGCACTTCCTGGGTATATCGAATACTTAGAATTATGAGTTTTCTCAAGTATCAATTTCTTAGGATCTTCCTATCCGGCACACTGGTTCAGCATTAAATCTTTATGGTATCCTAATCACTCAAATTTCTACGTTTTAGGCTAAGCCTTCTTTTTTTTTTTTGACTTGATTTTGTACTTCATCTACCTTCGAACTTCTTATGTTTTGATCTTCTAATGTTGGTTTTATTTCCAAAGCAGCTATGAAACCTTGTGGGGCGACCTTTTAATTTCAACTTCTTAGATTCTTTACATACCCTGGTTAACTGCTTATTATCAACATATTACCTCGTAAGTCAAACGTCGACTACCACCTTAGCCTTACTAAAAATGCCTATGGATTCTGACATAGGAATCTTTAATCATTTCTAGCCATTTTCTTCTCTCCATATTAAGATTTAACTGAGTAAATATATTTAGACTCTTAAGGTTCATATCTATTTTTGATGGAATAGTGACACCATTTTTCTTTGCGCACTACAACGGCTAACTCCAAGTCGTACGTAAGGTAATTTCAACTGCCGCATCATTTATGCAACAATGTCTTCTCAGATTATGTCTAGAAACATCATCCTTATATATTGGAACTACTCCGCACAGCTAGTAATACCAACACACGCGTTAATGGTAACCGCTTCTTCAAGTTCCGAAAACTATTTTCACAATCTAGCGTCCATGTAACTTTTATCTTCAACGATCGCATAAGAGATCTAATTGTTGTCGAAAATCTTTTTATGATACTATCTTGCCCTTCCTAGAACTTCAACTCTAAGTAACGGATTTTGGTTGCTTCCAATGTAACACAACTTCTACCTTGCTTGGTTCAACAACAGCTCCTTTAGTAGTCTTTGCATGGCTAACTAAATTCCACCTTTTTCTTCCATAAATCACATTTGTTGAATTTAACGCATTTAATGCGGCTCTCGCAAAAACTCATTTCTAGGTTACGTGTATTTTCCTCTTGTTTTATAGTATACTATAGTGTCATCAACCATGAATTTATCAATTAATCCATAAACATCTTACTTATCATGTTCATTAGATATGCGGGCATCGCTAATTCGAGATTTAGCCAAAACTTATATTGTTCATGTAGAGAACGAAATTTTAGAAACATCCTTCCCATGTCTCCTAAGTTTATGATAGCCTGCTTAAACTTTGTCCTAAAGAAATTCCAATTCTATTCTCAACTGTCCAATCATGTCGCCGATCCCGATATTGGATACTTGTTACTGATATTTTATTTATTTAGAGCACGATTTAGTGCACTCTCCTTGATCTTCCATTTGCATTTTTATGAACAAGAATTTCCATGGTGATATACTAAGTTTTCAAAACTTTTCCTAGTAACTCTTCGATATGCTTCTCTATTTCCCACTAATTCCTTAGTATACATTTTGACATGGTTTTTTTCAAGGTTTTAAATCGATATATCCTTCACCAAAATATCCTTATGTCTGAGTATCTAACTAATTTCAAGAATAACCTAATTATCTACATAATATGATTTGCTTGGAACTTAACTCATTTACTAAGCACTGAACCCTTAACGTTCTGGCGGATCCTAGCACAACTGAGCACTTAATGACAAATCCTCTAATTAACAAGTTCTCACTGGGTCACTAAACTAGCCACTATTTCTCATGCATCATTTTCAGGTGAACCATAAACTCAAGAATACTCTTAGAGAAACATCTAACTCATCGTTTCCATTATTGCTTTTTCATTCCAATATTCGGTATTCCAATGTATCAAGGAACCTTTACATGGAAGTCATTACTAATCTCTCACTTTACAAGTAGGGTTATGATATCGTACTAAGTAAACTCACGGCTCCTGACTTCCGTGATTTAGCATTGGCGCTGGGGCTTCGACAGGGGCGGAGTTAGGATTGACTCGAATCGACGTGATCGCTTTCCTTTGAGGGCACTTATTGGCAAAATGCTCAGGTTTGCGGCAATTATAGCAGAGTCTAGGGTGAACTCCCTTTCTTGAGCATTCGTTGATAGTATCTTTACCTAGACGCCTTTTCTTCAATTGGTTTTCTCGGCAAATTTCTCTTGCAACTTCACCGCCACCCTTGGCGTTATATACCGGACGGTAGTAACTTCGATATTCCCATGGTCAGAGGAAATACTTGTTCTCTCCGTGGGCATTGCTTAACAAAATGGCCTTCTTCCTCGACAAGAGTAGCACAACCGCTTGCATCGCTTTTGCCTTGATGGGTGCAACTGTACTCATCCTCACTCTTATAATCCAGGGTTGGTTGCTTCAGAGGGCACTCTCTAGACCAATGACCTTCTTTATCACACAAGAAACATGCCGTTGGTGATTGCTACTTACTTCTTTCCTGATTAAGGTTGACAGGTTTAGGAGGCTGTGTTTTTAATTCTCCAAGCGACGTCTCCTGGGCAGCTAACTTTCCCCCTCTTATTGATAATTCTCGAGCAACTAGGGTCCGTAGATTCTTCCGTTGATGTTGTATCACGGCGGTCACTATCGGATCTAGGGGACATTGAGGTGGACAGTGATCTCGACCTTCACAAAGGTAACATGTGATGTTGCCCATAGGACATTCTCCAGGAGAATAGCTTCCTTCACAACTGGAGCAATTGATCGCATGCTCGTCTGCGGTATGTCCTATCTCTCCACAGCGAATGCACACACTATCCTTTAACTTGTCTAGTTGTCTAGATCTCAAACGAGGTACATTGGTGGTATTCTTCTTTGAATTTATTGCGGCCATATCATTCCCAAAGGATATTCTCAGATTTGTTTCGTCATTGCTTGCATCAACTGAGTTTGAGCGGCCAAAAACTCTTTGAAGCTCTGCATATCTATCGGTATTGACGGTTGAGGAACTAATCCAACCTTAGAGTTTCCACTGGGTTGATTTCCACTTTCACTAGCTCCATTGCTATCGCTATTCTGAACCATCTGCTTGATTACCTCAAGGTTTAGGGAAACGAAATTAGCATAGATAAGGAGCAAGAATCCTAATATAGGGGAGATAGGTTTTAACCCAATAACTTGAACAACCAATATTAATAACTTGGTATGGCTGCTTATATAAGCCTAAAAGCTTTGCAACACATACTGCACACTCAGCAATCAAGAAGAACCAATTCAACCTAAACACACAAAACTACCGTCTACATGGGCGACACTCCTATCTTAAGGAACGCGACTCCCACACATGAGTCTCAACTGGCTACTTGAAGTACTGAGTCTCTTCTAACTCTTGATACACTTCATTGACCCACTCTTCCATGAGCTTGATGATTCCTTCCGTCATGATCATTATGGTAGCAACAGGCATTCAATGCCTTCTCCTGAGGTGTGGTATATCGTTTTCTACTTAAGATAGCTCGGGTAGGATTTTTAAATCAATTTAGCAGAGGTAAGCGAAAGAAATTTCAGCAAAGGAAAGGAAAGAATTTTGGGTAAGAACAGAAATAGAAGAATGAGATAAGTCAAGAATATGTTATTCTTTCAGATTAGGTCTTTTACTTTAGAAAATAATTTTGAAGGACCTATAGAGACGACCAACTATCTAGGGTCAAGACCTACAACAAGATGGCTCGATACCACCTCTGTCGGGACCCGAATTAGCAAATCCGGAACCTCTGTGTATACTGCACTAGTCTAGGATCACGCTAGTGCACACAGGCTCAACATTAGTGAATATCACAATCATACACAACATATATAAGATAAAAGACATAATATATTAAATATTACCAGTTGTATGACCTTATGGTCAACTTACTTAACAATGCCTCACAAGGCTGAACAACCAATTGAACTGCAGCGGAATGAAGACGTAGGTAACCCTCAAGATACCACGTGCAACCGATAAGGCTCGCACCCTAAACATTCGCTCTCCATGGTACTCCTTCTTCAAAGATCGATGATGTTTGTAGGCAAGGGTGAGTACACCAACACGTACTCAACAAGTTGTGCACAGAATGCAATCCTATTATAGCTATATGCAGGCTTATTCCAAAGGAAAGGCTAACAATGGTTATTTGCAACTAAGCAGTATTTATAAACAAGTACAGTATATTGAAATGTCAGTAAAACAAATAACAATAATAGATAGATTCAGTATTTCTCAAGTAAACCAAGTTTCCAGTCCTAAGTCAAGATTCAACTTTCCATGACAACCTGCCATCCAACCCACCCAAGTTTTATTTTGCAAAACGTCTAACCCTTGATTGTAATCCCCGAGCATTGCTCAATACCGTGAGCACGGCTATTCGAATAGTTTGTACACTCTGCAGAGGTTATGCACTTTACCCACACGACATGATAATCTCTTTGATGCCAAGCTATTAGCACACTTCCTTTGGTATGCCGGCAGAGAATCATGACAAAGCCTTTACAATGCTCTGTCTTAACTCAGTACTACCCGCTAAGGTTTCAACACTGAAGGAACAACCTGTTCCAGCAGGGCCCCCTCTTGCGCCATCTGGGTTCAATCAAAGGTGAACCACACCACCAAGATAGTACTAAAGCCAAGACTTTGCAAATTAGTCAGCTAGGTTGCCCCATAACAATATGTGGTTGCATGATTGACTCAGGTCAAAGACTCGCAAGGTTAAGTCCTTAGTTGACCGAGGCAAGACTAACCAAAAGTATGTCATAAAACCAAATGCGACCGCCCAATTGACACTCTTGGCCCACCAAACAAAATACGACCACCCAATTGCCACTCTTGGCCCACCAAAAAAAATATTAAAACCAAATGCGACCATCATCTGCCACTCTTGGCCCACCGTAAACAATCTTGCCACTTGCCCCGCCTAAATCATTTTTCCCACCCCGCTTGATTACTAAACACCACGTGCTCTTCACAAATCAACATCGCTATGGACTCATTGTCACAACAACTCAATCTCTTTGTGTGACCACACATGGCCCACAAATTATCATCATAGTTCCATATTCCATTAGTCAAGATTAATAAACAATATTCCATGAGCATGTGATGACGTGGCATGACTAAGCATCTCTAATTCGGTCTAACCACCCATGTTGATTTTCTATTAACCAACTATAATTGACCAACCTAGGGTGACAAGTGGATCATGGCATACAACTAGCAAGGTAGGGTATAATTCAAAGGGTACGATAGCTAATCCCAAATTTAGGTTGAAATCATTTATACACATAAAATAACATGTGATAAGGTAAATCAAAATAGCATGCAATCTAGTTTATGGGTGCAACATGATCAAAGCACAACTTGCCTTGCTTAAGCTCATGTTCTTGGTCTGAATATAATTCCTGAGTTTGTGAATTCTTCCTTCGAAACTTCGCACAATTCAGTGTCTACGCGAATCGAGAAGAAATAGCAAATAAACACCAAAACCAAAGAACAAATGAACTCAAAAATTCAAATAAAAGCCACCATTAGAAATATCTCAATTTTACAAATTTTTAGGAATTTGAATCACCTCAATCGGAGTTCGTACGAGAGAGAACGAGCTCTCGGAAGATTCATAATCCAGAAATTCCTGAAAATTGGAAAATCAATATTAACTCGAATTATTTTTGGTAAAGAAAATTCGTTTTATTACGTGGGTGTGACGTCAACCTTGACCGAACCGACCGGCGCTGACAGGCGGGCCCCACAACGCTGACTCGGCAGATGACTCGTCAGGTGACGCAGCGCCACGCAATGCCACGCAAGAGCCACCTCGCAATGTTGCGGCGTTCCGCCACGCGGCAACGGCATCACGCCACGCCCTTCGCGCGACACGCCCTAGGGTCACCGACGACCGGCGGCGAAGGTACCTACCGACTCATCTCGACTCGCGGATCGATGACGCGAATGCTTTTCCGGATTGAGCTTCGGTTTGACGGCGACGGCTTTTCTTCCCCGCGGCGACGGTCTCCACGGCGAACTCCTCCCCTGATGCTTCGGCGAGACAAGGGTGCGACAGATGCGCCGACGCGGCGAAGTTAAAATCCCGCCGGCGACTCAAAACGTCCCTCCAACGGCGACTAATCGATTTAAACACGACTTGCGGCGGTGCGCTCGGAAGAACTTCGATTGTGGCGACTACGGGGCGATTCTTGGGCTATGGCTTGGGACTTTGGTTGCTTATGACTTTGCGCACCTGATGCTTCTATTTATATGGCGCGCGGTGGCCGGATATGGCAGGTTCGGCGAGGTGTCCGTGGCGGCTATGGCGCGAGGTCAGAGTCCGGCTCGGAGAAGGCTTGGGGACGATGAACGGATTAACGACACGTGGCAGATCAGACAGTTGTCCACACGCGCGTGTTAGGGCTCCGGAAATAACTCGGCTTGATGATGACCCTTGGATTTTCATCCAACGGCTGCGGCGCATGGCCAATTGGGCTTTATACGCATGGTGTTGGGCTCGCCCAAAGACTATGCACAATGAATTACTTCGGATTTTCCAATTAAAATAAATATGAAAAATAGTTTGGTTTAATTAGGTCAATAAAAATATCAATAAAAAAATCCCAGAAAAATCTCAAAAATACTTTAATATATTCTGGATCAAAATAAAATATTTTTGGTAAAACTTTATTTTGAACTTTTCTTTTTATAATTATTTCTTGACAAAAGGCAATATTCGAAATGATTCAAATAAATCTCAGAAAATTCACAAAAATCATAAATAGCAATAGAATAATATTAATTAATTAAAAGTCAAAAATTAGGATGTTACAATATCTCTCCCTTAACTGTGTCGATTTTCAATTAAAACTGACACGGATGTTTTAATTGTGTCGGTTTTTGGTTAAAACCGATACTGATGTCTAGGAATGATTAATGGTGCTATTAATTCCTCCCACTCTCATTAATCCTCCCGCGCATTCCTCTCGCTCCCTCCACTAGGACCGACTTCAAACACTAGCTCGAGAGGCCTCCACCGAGCGAGCCCGCACTGCCGGTCACCTCCCCCTCTGCTGGTTGGCTCCCCCTCTGCCAAGAGACTCCCCACCGTCGATCGGCTCCCCCCTCCACTGGTGGCTACCCCCAATGGCCGATCGCCTCCTTCGAGCAAGCCCGCACCGTTGGTCACCTCTAGGCCCCATCCGCTGGTCAGCTCCCCGCTCCACCGACCAACCCCCCACTGTCGGTGGCCTCCCCCAACAGCCGGTCACCTCCCCACTCCGAGCTTCCCCACCGCCGCCTCCACCCCAACGTCTGGCCTCCAAATTTGTTGATACATATATTGCTGATTCTTTCATTATCAAGAACAATTGAAGCCTAACACAATTTCATGATTTCCATTATGTCTTGTAACAGATTAGCAATGTTTGTTTCTGCCACTTATGGTTTCTGTAGTCCATTCGCACTCCTCAATTTGTCTTTGGTTATTATACTTGCTAAACTCTTGTCTGTGCCAGTATCTAACCAACACAAACATGGTTCCAGCATGAAAATGTTAGAGCTTTGAGTGTTGGCATTGGGCAGTTTTTAGTTGATATATCCAATGGTTGAATTTAACAGTTATAATCACTAGATGCTTTCGTTGGACGTACTGAGTTAAAAAAGATGCAATTGCAGTTGTGCAATTTGTGTATTCATTGCTCTGTAGTATGTTAAAGTCACTAGGATGTCCTTCAAATATATGTCAGTCATTAGGAACTATTTTTTTTAAGGATAATATATGTGCTTACCATTTAGCACTACCAATAGTCCAATGCCATTGTCCCATTCTCGTCCCATGACATCTAACATTACTAATTCCTGATCTTTTTATTATATCAATAGCTTAGTTTTATTATATGGTCATTCTGGTTATTGCAAGAATTGTTAATTAGCTAGATTTAATTATCAGTCTTATCAGAAAAGGTGTCTTCCCTTGAGCTGTTGAGGATGAATAGTTGTTATATTGAAAAGGTTGCAATGAAATGGTTGACTTCCTAGTTTTTTTGGTTATTTTCAAGTAATTATGTCTGGAGAACAATTAATGCAAATGTGTGATTCTGTAATATTAGGGTAAATCTGTGTTCAAGCGATCAGCAATAGTCCATTTTCCTGATAGACACTACACACCTAATGATTTTGTTTACATGCCTTGAAAATGAATGTTGATAAGTGAACGTGCAAATCTGGTTTCATCTTCAATTTTGGAAAAACAAAATAAATGTACATATGATTGTACCACCCTGTAACTTGTTGAAGCTACAACAAGCATTGCATTTAGCTCATTTGAATTTGGAAATGTGTAGATTTTGTTCTTATAAGGTTTATTTGCCCATGCACTCACCTATCATTGTTACACGATGAACGATCATTGCCATTTATGAAATAATGAAATTTTATTTCCATATCTTGATCCTATGTATGAGTTTATTTTTAGCATATTACTTGCTGATTTGGTATATTACATGTGGTTATTTTTGGCATATTACTTTTATTTTTAATCTTAGCATGATGACGGAGTTTAGGTTGAGTAACCTACGTCTCTCGTTCGAGGGTTCTTGTTTATAAATATGCCAATCAATCGAAATGGTATATTTATAAGCAAGCAGTCTCGAATTGACACTGTTTTTTGGATAGTTTGAGGATATATGGTTCGGACAAGTTCTTGAGATGTTGTACAACTCCAAAGTAGATTTCGGTAGTATCTCCCTAGTGTTCTACGGATACACATCTCTCTTGACCTATTGTCGAGACATGTATATGGAGAACAGCAGGCTAATGCTACTGAAATTTTCTCTGGAGTTGTACACCAGCTTAGGAACTTGCTCGGACCACATATCCTCGAATTGGATGAAGACTTAACCTATTTAATTAGAGATTAGGAATCATCATTGGTACGTATTTAGTTGGTCAATAGATAGACTTTCCTTGAAGATCATTCGTTCATCTGTTACTCTACTACAATATGCTAGAACAATTAAATGCTTTGAATTATCCATTCATCTATTGCTTCACATGATTTATTGTCAAGTTCACATAATACATACGAATTACTTTCTCTGATGTCAAATATATGACCATGTTAGATAAAAAACTCAAAATGTCATGATTAGAGAGCATCGGCTCATCGCCAGATAGAGTAGAAGGTGCTGTTGAGGGGCTAAGCACGGTTCCAAATGTTGACGGGCCGAGTAAGATGAGGAAGGCCTAAGGACCGAACAAAGGGGCTATAGGAAGAACACCGCAGGTTCTCCACTTCAATGCCAGAGGGGTTTACATGAGTCCTCCCAAGTACAAGGGGCGCTACCGATCATTCCTCAGCTAATTGGTGCGGGAGCGAGTTCCCATAACGGTTAAGGATTGGAGAAAAGAAGTTAGCGCCGAGTAGAAGAATTGGTTGTGGGATGAGATTAAGGGAAAATTGATTATAGAAGATAAAGATGAAAGCAATGTAAGGCGATACGCCTTGAAGAGGATGGGTGTGGCCTTGAGGCACTTCAGGGTCCTCATGCACAGTGAGTATGTGCTAAAATGCCATAAACCATTCAAGAGGTATCCGTTCGTGACTCCTAATGTTTGAGAGGAGTTAACAAGGATGAAGAGTATGCTCGTGGCAGAGCAGCTGAGAGAGAGGAACATCACTATCCAGAGGCATAATATGCACCCACACCATAAACCATTCGAGAGGTATTCGTTCGTGACTCCTAATGTTTGAGAGGAGTTAACAAGGATGAAGAGTATGCTTGAGGCAGAGCAGCTGAGAGAGAGGAACATCACTATCCAGAGCCATAATATGCACCCGCACCACCTTGGTTCAGGTGGCTATGAGCGGAAGAAGGCAAAGTGGGCGCGACTATCGAGGATTGCGCGAACTTCGGGACAGCGATGCTTTAATCCCACATATGTGAGGAGCGGACACGCAACTGGGTATTAGTGAGGACAAAGAAAAGAGCCGACGGGCAGCTTGTAGTTGCAAACCCAGCTACAGCACATGTCGGTCTCCACCATCGTAAGACATCTTACTTAGTACATTATAGTTGACCAACTTGTTGTATTTCCAATCTAATTCGTACTCGCTTTTTGTAGGAGGAGGTAAGCCAACGGAAAGAGCGGGGGATCTTTCAAAGCTAAGGGTCAAAGGACATCCTATCGTCTATGATCGGGAAGCCTAACCATAAGGGCCAGGTGCTTGCCGCAGAGGTGAGACATACGAAGAAGTCCTACTTCCATGATGACGTTGTGAGCGCCAGATCAAGATCAAGAGAGGCACGTGCGGAGTGACTCAAGGACACACTTAGGGAGCAGCTGAGGGAGGAGATGAAGGAGGAGATGATGTCACATGAAGAGCGCTTGAGGGTCGAGATGATGGCCATGATCTCCCATAATTAGAGCGAGATGCCCTCACCTCTCATAGAGAAGCCTATGCCCCGACCAAATAGCTGTGGTTCTAAAAATGATATGACTGATCCCCAGTTAAAGGAAATAATTAATTTTTCTTGACTTAAAGCTATGATTGTAACTCCTGCAATATTTTTCCTCAAGTTGCGCACTTCTTGTAGGCGTCTGCGAAGTGCTAGCTCACCTTGACAGAGGACGGATTTCCCATCGAGGTTGCACATGGGGTTACATTTCCATGCAAGGAGACCAACACTGTGCATTGTAAACCTTTGGGGAAGGGATACATGAGGGTGCAGGTGGACTACATCCACGAAGACTTCTTATCACATATGCTTGAGTTCTCCCCAACGAAGATATCACCACTCTCGGGCAAACACATATGTCATTCATCAAGTGGCCCACGACGGATGTCGTACTAGTGAAAGTAAAAATCCTGCCTTCTCGTACTCATTACAAGAGTATCGCAATAAGTTAAATATGCACGCAGCTCAGAGGTTCCTCGCTGCACTCCACGCCTACTCCTGCTCCTACTCCTACTCCCATCACCGTGATAAGTCCGACACAGAGTGTAGAGCTAACATGTAAAAGGACTAGCACGACACCCACAGAACCACAGGAGACCTCGGAGACTCCTTCTGCCAAGAAGGGAAAGCTGATAGAGGCTACAATGCCCCCTGAGGTACATAAAAAGCCCACTGCCCCGACCTCAGAGACTCCATCAGCCTAGAAAGGAAAGTCAGCATAGGCCACAGACACCCCTTATGATTTTAAGGCCTACGTACATGGGAAACCCCTGATTGCATCCAGCTAATTGAATAATCTAGGTAGGTGGACTCGCATGCTCCATGGATGGTACATTGATAGGGTGAATGAGGAAGAGCGTCGAGTCAATTTCAATGTGAAGTATAGAAGGGTACATTTCCACCGCGACGAGAATTGGATATTTCCAATCAGTTTTGAGGATCTATTCCATCTGTACCAACTGATAACCATTGATATTTCTACTTTACAATCCTAGACGCTGTGAGTATCGCACCATACAACATGAGCTGATGACTTTTACAGGATTTCGCATTATGTTTTCTAACATTCAACACGAGTTGTAGGGCAATGAGGCAGCAAGCTGTAATGAATCAACACCTAGTTGGATTCGTCAACCCAAGCTTGTCTCTATGACCATGGCTAGGCTTCAACCGTAGTTCGTTGGTGGCTACATCAAGGGGGCATTGTATGTTGAGTCAAAGAAAGACTTCGTTGTATTCTGGTACCACGAGGAGTAAGTAGTACTTTACCCTTCAATTACTTATACGCACTTAAATCGTATATGAACATATTTCCTTGCACTGTATATCATTTAATAAGCAACCATTGGGTTCTACTCATCCTCGTTCTGAGTGAAAACATAATCTACACTTTTAACTCGATCGGGAAGAGACCGATAGCCTACGCGATCAAGCCTCCTTTGGAGAAGTAAGTACATTACTGCAACCTAACACTTTCTGAATTTAACTACATTAATTTTTTGAGTGAATGGCATCTCTCCAATGTATGTAGGGGTCTCTCAGCCTACGTCAACGAAGGAGGGTCACACGATGACAAAAAGGGCAAGGAGCTGGAGTATAAGCGCTTCAAGGTACAAGTGCCTAGCATATATATACACGATTAATTTTTTTGACACCTAATCTTCTTGTGTTAATTTCTTTTTCTCCCTTTACAGTGTCATCAACAGGGCAACGATGACCTGCGCGGTTTCTATGTCATGCAGCACATGTTGGTCGCGGTCGGCGGGTCACACCTTTTCCCTAGGGTATATGTACATGCATAATAATATACTTAGCCTTTTACATACAAATTTTGAAACTTAAATTTATGCACTCATTTCTATTTTGTATAAGATCAATATCCCCTAGAAGATCTTAGACAGCAAAGCACTCAATAATTTATGAGACCATTTATGCCAGTGGTACTGTTAGAAGTTATATTAGAGGATGGTAGGTTTAGAGATCCTAAAGTGTCCTACTAGTCCATATGTAAACAATATTAATTATATATGTCAATGTGAGATGCATGTGTACTGATTGTTTAGCATGTTTGTGTTGTATACTGTGAACGAATGTGATGTATGTGTTGTATTAAAGTGTTTGTGTTTAGTGAATGTGATATGTGCGTTCTGTGTTTTGTATTGCGAATCTGATATATGTGTATACTGTTAATATGCGTTATTATTGAGAATATGCAAAAATGAACACCCCTATGAGGGTCCCCAGAATCAATGACCCCATCATCACAATCAGTTCATAGAAGGAACTGATTCTGATGACTACCTCATCACAATTAGTTCCTTCAAAGAACTGATTCTGATGAGGTGATCATCATAATCGGTTCTGCATAAGAACCGATTATAATGATACCTCATCAGAATCGGTTTCTCATAAGAACCAATTGTGATGATGTGGTCATCACAATCAGTACCACATCACAATCGGTTCTCGGTAAAAAAACCGATTGTGATGAGGCTTTATCACAATTGGGCCAAAACCAACTATGATAGTTCCTCCTCATCACTATCTAAAGACTTTGTATCGCCACTAGAACCGACTGTAATGATAAAAAAGAACTGATTCTGATGTACATTCCTGTAGTGGTGATAGTCTATGACAAAGGACATCATCGAGAGTCCAAGACCAACACACTTACACACAGAACAGTAGACATCTCCCATGCGATGATTTCTGTATAGCTCAGAATAAATAGGTAGAGCCGTGTGCGATGCCACACCATGCAAAAAAATTGGTCTGAGGCTCCTTTTTATAAAAAACATAATTTTGGTTTTTTTGTTGGTGTTTTTTTTAAATGGACAAATTGTGACAAAAAATGTAACTTTGGTTTTCTTGGTGGGGTTTTAAAAAATAGCTAGCCAGGAGTCGTCGGTGAATTTGCATTTTTCTTTTTTTTTTACAAAAAATGCAATTTCGGTTTTCTTGGTGATTTTGGTTTTCTCAGTGGTGTTTTTTAAAAATCGGCTGGCTAGGAGCCATCAGCAAATTCGCGTAATCATGGGGTCCTTCCTAAAAAAAGGTAGAAGGACCTATCTATAATTGCGGTTTACCGTAGAGGACCCACATCAAATTTGAGAAACCATGGGGTCTTTTTTGCAAAATAACTGGTGGAAGGACTTGTCCGTGATTTTAGAAATTTCAGAGGGCTTTGTCGCAAAAAAAACCTACGTGGAGGCCCTGGCCATGCTCGAATTCTAGGCAGCATAAGGAGTAGTATATTCAAACACACCTCAAACCTCAGGGAAGGAATGGACATTGGCCAATACAACTACACAAGCTCATCATCTCAAATCTCACCAGGATTTAGGTAGTAAAGCCACTAGGCTTAGAGATGGACTTGGATTTGGATTATGACTTGGAAGAAGTTCTATCAAGTTCTGTAAATATGGTTGTGTTAAATATGGTGACTCATATATAGTCTTTTAGTATTTGAAAAGGTGCGCTAGAAAAGTCCTAATAGGATTGGGATTTAGGATTCCTAATCCAAATAAGAGTAGAATTACTATTTGCTTTGGAGGGGCTATATAAACCTAGAGGGTGGTCTTGGAGAACCCAAGCAACCAACAAGCCACAAGCTAACCTATCCAAAGCAAGAGGTGCATGAGAGGATTAGAGGCTAAGTTATTCATTAGAACTAGATTCTTGTATAGGGTAAGGATCCGAGGGTCATAAAAGGTTCGAGAGGTTGTGAAAGAGCAACAATCCCTCAAATTTTTTTGAGGTTGTGCTTAAATAATTAGCGCTTGGTTTCGTCAAATCTTTCTCTCTCGTCGTGTTTGCTTCAACGTCATTATTTTAGTTTTCTCTTCAAGATTCATCTCCTTCGTTCTTGAGGCCATGCATGCTCGTGTCTTATCTCACAAAACTGTGATCTGATCTGGGGGCTACTGCACATAAGAAGGGGTATCAGAGTATAACAAGTGGTATCATAGCCAAAGCCAAATTAATCAGATTTGTGAGACGGTTGGTAAAGCGTTAGGTGGCACAAAATCAAGATTGATGTCAACAATGTGGAATCAAGTAAAGAAATCTGATGATAGAAGAAATTTTAGTGTGTGGCAATTGTGGTGAAGGATGTTCTTGTCTAGCAATAGTTAATCACTGCTCTTGAAGGGGACAAACCGAAAAAGACATCCGCTGAAAACTTAAAAAATGATGGAGTGGAAGGCTATCAGTATAATCCGTCTATGTCTCTCTGATGAGGTAAAGTACTCGATGATCAAGGTGAATTCACTGAAGAAATTATGGAAGGACTTAGAAGAATTGTATATAGCAAAGTCGCTAACAAACCAGTAGGTGTTGAAGTGCCAATTGTATAGGTTGCGCATCGAGGAAGGTACACAGTTCGTTGACCATTTCAGTGTCTTTAACAAGCTTATCACACAACTGATTAGTGTGGATGAGAAAATTGATGAGAATGATAAAATCATTACTAACATGATCTCTACCACTATCATGGGAGCAATCGGTGATGAATATTCTTGTTAGGAAAAACACTCTCGACTTCAATGAGGCAATTGCATATCTATTGGAGGTAGAGTCCTTGAAAAAACCATCCAAATCTTAATTCTCTAGTGGTCAAGCATTAGCTACAGTAGGTGTTGCAGGCAAAAACAAGAGTTATAGGAAGAAGAAGGACAAGGGCAAGGGCATACATGTATGCTATCTATGTATCGAGGAAGGCCATATGATAAAAGACTGTCCAAGTTCAAAGCAAATAAAGGGTGCATACTTAATGGCGGTAGCAAAAGATGATTCAGACGTACTTGTCATGAGTCAACTAGGTATTTCTCATGGATGGATATTAGATTTAGGTTGTTTCTTTCATATATAATCAGCAAGGGAGATATTTGACAAAGGATCTCTAGGCCCAGCATAGCATATGAAACTGTTCACTTAACTGATTGTATGGAGTATGCAATTATTAAGGTGGGAATAGCTATATTGGAGATGTATGATAGAGCGCATCGTATATTGTTAGGAGTTTAGTATGTTCTTGGCTTAAAAAAGAATCTAGTATCTATGAGGTCGCTTGAACTTGAAAGTTGTGCCACTTCTAGGTAGAGTCATAGAAGTTACTTGCAAAGGGCAGATAATCATGGAAAGTATCTGGAGCAATGGAAGATACCAATTGATTGTTAAACCTAAAGGAAGGGCAAACAATGGGACGTCTGAAAAAATCCTAATTAGGAGAAGGAAATTGTGACGTCAATGGTAGGCAATCAGATCTCAATTACAATTTTTGTAGAACTACAAAGACAGATGTAAAATCTAGTAGACATAAAGGCGAAGGTATAAGTTGTTAGAAGAAGGAAGATGTGGCAGAACCAACTACGTAGTACCAAAGAGAAGGTGGAGCTCGGAGGTGGTACAAACCTATGGTATGGAGGGCTGTAGGAATAGGAGTTAGGTAAACCAAACTACATAAACAAGGGGATACCAGGTGGAGGACTCAGCAGTCCAAGCCTAAACACCAATGGGCACATTACGGTGATGTCCATGGGCCCCTGTGGCGGGGGCACTCCCAAAGGTGGGGAAAATATGGAGCCAACTTGGAGCGAGTTCTTTAAGGAGCACGATAACTTCAATAGATAAGAGTTAAGGTGGAGATTATTAAATATGGTGATTCATATATAGTCTTTTAGGATTTGGAAAACTATGCTGGATATGAATCATAATCGAATTAGGATTCCTAATCCTAATAGGAGTGGGTGTCGGACCCGGGAATAACTCTCTAGAACCCTATGCGTATCCTGTACTAGTATAGGAAAAGCTACCACACAGGATGATATCATAACATATCAAACGTATTTCATTAACTAATTATTTAGAGTTACAAAATGAGTGGCACGTAGGCCAAATAATAATAAAGCAATGAAAATAAAGAGAACTACTTAAAGCCCATTAGAATTGCCATAGGTAATCGATTAGGGAAGTGGCATAGTCCTCCAGGTCCTCACCATTGTAATAAATCACCTCTAAATTAACACAGCAAGCAAGGGTGAGTACTAAAATACTTCACAAATTACACAAGAAATGCAGTAGTAATGTAATGCGACAAAGGAAGGTTATATGGATAAATTTGGTGTAAAGTAGTAATTTTACAAGTTATTTAATATATTTTCAATTGCATGATTTCAAGGAGATTCATTTTGAAATCATCTTTCAACCCAAGAATTACACCTAGTGCTAACCCATTGTTCCCGTGATGGAACCACTCCATCCTAAATCTTTTATTTTTTGAAATTATTTTTTTATTGAAATATCAAAATCTAATCCATAAATGGCTTGCTCAGCATGCCCATGACCACGTGCACAACTAATCGATTAGTTTTACACTCTACAGAGATTGTACAATTTTACCTACAAGATATGATTATCTCTTTTTGCCAAAGTACATACTTCTTTTGGTGTGTAGCATAGAAAATCATGACAAGGCTCCTATGAAGCTCCATCCATGTAGTCAAGCCCACTAAGGTTTTACTACTGAAAGGGCTAAACCACCCTTGTCAAAGCCCCTCTTATGCCAAGTGGTAGCCTTACACCCACACCACTTTCAACCTAATGGTATGACTATCCATGGTATGTTTCAATACGAATAGCTAGGTTTGTCCCATACTAGACTTGTGGAATTACGTAAAGCTTTACATTCAGTGAAATACATACCAGTCCTTAACTGACCAGGCGAGCTTTCAGTCAACCCAACAACCACAAATCCAACCATTCCCACCCATTCTGAACCATATTTTTTTAATTTTAATTTGACATCACATGAAATGACAAAGCATAGTTATAAATTTGAATAGAACTCTATTCGGTACAAGTTCCAAAAAAGGTCCTAATTTTAGTTCTAAGAATGTCTAAGAAAATTTCTAACCATTTTGATATTCATATAACTTAGGGTTATAATGGCATAGGGTATTCAAATTTCCAATGTAGTTTTGATCCAATGCAAATCTCAATTGTGTTGTGCATTTTATTTTGTACGCATATGGAAAGAGATATATATATATATAGGATATTGGTTGATCTAGCAAGCAACAATGACAAACATTTGATCACACAATTAAGCATGTCAGGAGATTAATAAACATTTGATCTAGCAAGCCACAATGACAAACATTTTGTGTGCAGGACGATCCAAATGCCACAACAAATCAATGTGGGGCCCACAAAATATGTAGGGGAGACATCCAGGCCATCCCAATGCTGATTTCAGTGGTTTCTAACTGCATTGGTTCTCTACAAGAATGGTTTCTTATATAAGACATCACTTCAATCTCTTTCATCAATAAATAACTTGCCAACTCAGCATAGTGCCTATGTGGCATAGTAATTAATGTCTAAGACATCATCTAAGAAACTCCATTAGGAATGCCCTAACTGTCGATCGATGGCATCGTCATCCTCGCAATCATTAATGAGCTTCATTAATGGTGTCAACGAAGCATGTCTATTGGATTTGCATGGCCGACCTCGGCGATAGGATGGGGGAAACAAATTCTATGGAGGAGGCATACAAATTTAATCACGTGCATCCCCACTCCGATAGATGTCACGTGTCCATCTAACTAAATCTCAACTACACCCCACCAACAGTATTATTAATTGGAGAATTGAGAAATCAAGAGTGTTATTAATGAGAGGAGTGAGAAATTAAATGAATGGTTGAGATTGGTAAGATAAATACGTGACATCCATCAGAGTGGGGATGCACAGAGTTAAATTTGCATACCTCCTCTATGGAATTTTTTTCCTGGGAGGGGAGGCTTAGCCAGTGTAGGTTCGATATCCACCACCTTATTTGTTGGTGAAATAATGGTTCTAAGATTTTGGAGTGTCTATACTTCAACTGTTCAAGCAAATTTGACATGAACAAAAGAGAAAACGTAAGCTCTTGTTTGGAAAGAGAAATTTTGGATTGGAGAAATTAAACATCCACCGTTTCCTATGAAATTTCTACAGTTCCTACACTTTAAATTGGCTTCAAACAGGAGACGAATCTGGATAAAGTAAATTCCAACTCATTATTGCAAATATTTTGTATGTTAATTTAGTGAAGAAAATAATGTTTCCTATTTTTTTTAGGGCGCAGGGAGGGAAACACTGTAAAAAAAGTATGAATATTTAGAAAAAATTGTTTTTTAAGAACAATTTAGGGAAAGTAGTTTTTTTGAGAGGATAGAGAAAGTAGTTAGAAAAATGTTTTTATGCCAACCTTATAGCTTGTACTCCCTCCATATCTTTTTATTAGGTATATAAATTTTTTTGGTAAACTTTCGTATTATAAAGCGCACACACCCAATAATGCATTCTTAACCCCCAAGCTTCCAGTTTTGCCCTCTATTACTACCTCTCCGCTGTGTACAGAAAAGAAAAGCATAAAGATGGCTCTCCCTCTCTCGACTTCATCTCCCCGGCAGATGCATGGCATTGTAAATTGCTAATTCAAGAGCACGAGGACGTTCTCTTATTATGATAATTAGCAGCATATTTTTCCTTTCAGTACTTTCTTTTCCCCTGGAAGGTTGTTATCGTGACGCTTACCGTCATCCCCTTTCCTATCCCTTTCCTCCTCAAACTCAAAATCGTTTTTGTATTCCGACTTTCCTACCCAAGTTTTTGAATAAGTATTTTTTAATCACTTTCGAAAGTTGAATTTTTACTTGAGTTGAATCTTCCTATTTAAAAATTTTAAGGTTCAAATTTTTTATTTTGGAAATTTTGTTTTATAGAGGAAGGAAGGGAGATAGGGAAGTGAGTAGGGAAGAGGGAAGGATATGAAGGTGGACAGAGAAGAGGGTACATGGTATCATAGGAGGGTATCTTTAAATTTTTTAGTTTGATAGTAAACTTAAACTAGTGGTACATTAGTTCAGCTGCATGTTTTGTTTCGTTATTATTGCATGGAGTGTAGTCTTTTATCTTTTCGCGTCGATCTCAATTTTGTGACTTCCTCATCTACATGTTGGATCAAAATTCGTCTTACAGAAATGGAGGCAGCACATCATTATCTAAGCCCATTTTTTTTTTCTTTGAGACGATCTAAGCCCAGTCTAGTTTAAGCTTAACTTTGCTCACCCCAAGGCCTGCATGATCTAGCCTATCCCAAACCTGACCCAAGCCCAAGATTAAGTCGGTACGCTAACCCGGCCTAACTTAAGGCTAAGGGCCTGTTTGGAAGCATAGTATTTTAATGGTTTCTACGTAATACCATGGTATATGAGAATACCATGGTATTTTATACCATAAGGTGTTTGGTTACCATGTCAAAAACTCTGTATTAAAAACTATGGTTTGGTAGATCCATGGTATTTTTGGAGTATTTGAAACTCTACTCCAATCCAAAGTTTTCATGGTTTTGACTAGCTAGCTTCTTGCCTATTTCCATTCAAATACCATGGTTTGTGATATTGCATCCAAACAGTTGGTAGTTCCAAGGAATACCATGGTTTCAAAGGGGTTTGGTAAAACCATGGTATTCATGACAAAATAATTGCAAACCATAGTATATTAAAACCATAGTTTTGAAAAATTATGCTTCCAAACAGGGCCTAACTTGTGCCACGCAGTGTCTGAGGCTGTACAAGACTGATAAGATGGTCATCAGCTACTACAAAGAACAAAATATAAATTGCACTAGGGAAACCGAATTTGCTATTCATAATTAAATTGCTCATTTTTTTGAAAATAAGTTACATTTTTCACCTTTTTGAATCCCATTGTGATTCATGCTCTAACTGTGAGCAACATCCTCCTCTCCTCTCTGACGGTGGTGGTTGATACTTCTTCAATGGTGGTGGGTCAAGTTAGGGTTTTTGGTTAAACAAAGCCTTAACTATAAAATTAGGACGGTGCCAATGACAAGACGATATGAGGCGAGGTGTCAAGTTAAGTTCTAGGGTCACGAGATGATGTTGGGTCTAATAGTGGTGAGCCGTTCGATGGAAACAGTAAGGAGGGTGACGACAGGGAAAACGGTGGCAGGACAGAAGAGTTGTTGGACAACACTGCCCATGCTAGGTAGTGGTGTGGGGTGGTGGAGATCAGGATTAGAGATAGAGGCGAGAAGTTCTTTTGTATATGGAGGGGTGAGAGGCACGAATTCCATTGGATCTTACTCCAATGGTTGTAATATAGACAGATTTTCTTTTGAAAAAAAAGCCATGCAACTTATATATAACCCATTAGGAAACGTACTTAGCATATCAATCGAGCACAAGTATTGCTTATCATTGCGGCGAAACAAGTGCACTCATAAACCTTCCAGTCTCTGCAACAGCTGTCCTGCACTACACAGCACCTCCCAGGGGAACAAGATTATTTAACCTATTACTTCATGTTCTACCTTAATTATTACTTGACATGTGTGTGTCGGCGTGTTTGTGCCAGATAGTATTGGTTCGAGTGTATAACCGAGTTTCGGTAGAGGAGTCTTCGTAGCTGCGTCACTCTCGACTCTCTTCGTGTGATGAGCAGGACAGGAAGTGCAAGAACACACAAGGAGCACACAAGAAACACACAGGATTTATCCAGGTTTGGGCCCCCAATGCGGGTAACAGCCCTATGTCCTACTCAAGCTCGTGTTACTCTAGTATTCTGCTTGCTCGTCGTTGAGAACTGATCGAATGACCGACCTCCCCTGCCTCATGCACACTAGCACCCTTATATACTCCCAGGATAGGCTAGGACAGGCAAAGGGAGTAGTTTTACATTAATTACATTGACTGTGTCTAGTCCTGTCGCTACTGTCCCTCGAAGCCTCTTTGTCTATGCTGTTACTTGACGCTACCTGTCTTCGGATCGCCCAAGAGGAGGGGTTCGGACGCTGCGTGACGAACGCCTGGTACACAAGTCACCCCGTCCTGGTCGGGGTGGTGTAGATGGAATGAGAGTTGGTGAAGCTGGCTCAGTTGAAGGGACATGTCATCATGGCGTCAGGGAGCCATGCCTATTTAATGGCCTTCAGGCGCACTGCAACGGCTCCCCACGCATTGAATGGTTCCCATGCGCATTTAATGGCTCCCTTGCGCATTTAATGGCTATGATACGTTGTGATCCTGGCGATTGCTTCGAGCGAAGCCTCCCAGCCTTGTCTGCGTGGTCGGCTAGTAATGGACTCGCCTGCTCGGTGGGAGGCCACGTGGCCTGGTCGCCCGACTGCTCGTCGGGCAGCCACGTGTCCTGGTCTTCAGCGGTCGTGATCTGTCGCCTCGGCCGGGACCGGTTGGCCGATCGCCTCGGGCGCCACGTGTCTGTCGCCAAGGCCGACCGTCGTCCGCCTTGACCTTTCTTCCGCAAGCTGAGTCCATTGCACAGGAACTTCTCCTTTTTGTATCTTACGTGCATGGTCCCACTTGGCAGCGGTGGAGAGAGTACCCCGGTGTAGAATACACCGACAGTAGCCCCCGGATCCGCCCTGTAGCACGCCCTAGAAGATTTCGGAGATATTCTTTGACCTGGACGCGGTCCTGGATGGGTCCTATTCCTTTACATGCAACCGTACAGATTCTCTCTGCAACCGCTGCAACTCTTCAGGTCTTGTCGCCCCGTGCCATTATGATCTTTTCACGAACCGTCGGTTCGTGAGGGCGCGACTCCTCGCATCCTGAAGCCGTGTCCGGCTTATAAATAGGCATGTTTACCCCACCACGATCCACACTCCTGTCACTTTCGTCTTCTTTGCTTCCTTTGTCTTCTTCGCAGTCACAGTAACAAAGCAGCATTCTAGCAGCATGGCTTAGCCGCTCCCCCCCTCCGTGATGGATGAGTCAAAGCTAGGAATGTTCTTCACCTAGCCCCTGAAGGGGCCCTCCGCCTTAGGGCGGGCACCGTCGCGCCAAAATGCAACCCAGGGGAGGTGATCACCTTCTTCTAGGCACTGGCGACGGGCCTGATGCCGCCCTACTCCGAGTTCTTCCTCACTGTCCTCCACTTCTATGAGTTCCACCATCTTCATCTTACCCCCAACTCCATCCTCGTCCTTTCCATCTTCGCACACCTCTACGAAATGTTCGTGGGGGTGATGCCGAATCTTGCTCTCTTCCGATACTTCTATACTCTCGTAGCCTCACTGATAGTGGGGTCGTGGGGAGCTGCCATTTCTGCCTTCGCGATGGCTCAGCCTCCCGCTACATCTCTCTCCAGATGAAGTCCACCTGGAATATGTGGCGGAACGAGTGGTCAGACATTGTCGACGACGCCGGGCTTGACGCCTCGAGCTGCCGTCTCGCGCCGCACCGCCATCGACAATCGGGTTCCTCGTTGAGGAGACGGTGAAACCCTGGTCCATGGTGGCCAGTATCGACCAGTTGCGGGCTTCCAAGCTGACCGGGACGCTGGTCGTTGGGGACTTCGTGACCTGATGGATCAGTCCCCTGCGACAACGCGTCAGGCCGGCCTGGCAGTATACCGGCGATGACGACGTGACCCGCACATACCTGGGCCGTAATTCTTCACCCATTTTCTTTTTCTTGCCAAACCTTTGTGGTCGCCAACGGCTGATTGATGTCTTTTGTCCTCTTTGCCAGGCGCTGGGAATTTGAGCGCCGCCGGAGCCGAGGCCTGGATGACCGGGTTGCTCCCACAAATACCGAGCAGCCTGGTCTGCCCGGCCGAAGCCCAGCCACTTTGCCAACTGTCGTCGGCGGAGCGGCTTGCGATCATCACAAGCTTCCCTTCGATGGACTCCACCGGGAGGGCTGCGATACCACCTCGAGCCTCCATGACGATCAGGGGGAGACCGGTTCGTGCTGATGACTGGGGCGCAGGGAAACGGGTGGCCACTGCCAACGCTTCGGGTTCGGACCCGAAGAGCCCCTACGCCACGGGCATCTCTTCTGCTCCAAGCCCTTCCGTGTCGTCGAGCACGACAGGGGCTGGGTCTTCTGCTGGCGTCGCCACGCCCTCCGCTAGGAAGGACATGGTGTTGCCACCACCGCCGTCTCCGCCTCCGACACCAACACTAGTGCCAGCGGCGGTGCAGGGCGCTAGGCCCAGGAGTGGGCTAGCGCTTCGTGCTTCTTTCGTCCGCTTTGGGGGCACTTCCACTACGTAAGCTTCCTCTCTTCTTTCCTTGGCGTATTCTTCCACTTACTGGTGCTAACTCCCTTTCATGGTGTCTTCAGGGCGGGCCCCCAAGGCGGCGCAGGTGGTCGGACGATCACGTCGTCTGCCACCACCGGGGTTGCCACCCCGCAGCTACCATCTCGCCTCGCCATTGGGCCGACCAAGCCGCTCACACCGGGTGGTCGCCTCGCCGCCACTCCGCTCGCTTCCTCCGTGTTTCGCCACCCACCGCTGCCCGCCGCCAAGTTAGTTATGGCGACCTCCCTCCACGACAAGCAGATGATGTCGTTACGGGAGGAGCTGGTGTTGGCGAAGGCGGAGAAGACGTTACTGGTGACCCAAGTTGAAGCTGCTGAGGCGCGGGCGAAGGGCGCCGAAGAGAAATATGACACGTTGCGCGCGGAGACCAGCCACAATCTGAGCAACCTTGTCACTATGCTCCGCCCCAAGTTTAGGCGCATGGTCAACAGCTTGCAGCCGCTGGGGGTGAAGGTGAACGGCCCGCTGGAGGAGTCAGTGGCGCACTATGCTCGCAGCATCACCCTTGTCGCTGAAGCCCTTACCGGCCTTCCTGCCGCCTTGGCAGACCGCTCCGCCCGGGAGGGGCGGGAAGTCGCGATCGCCACGGCGGCCTTCGTCTTGATGTGCTACGCCCGTCGCGACGACTCCTTCGACCCCCAGGCAACTGTCACCGGGGTGAAGTGTGACCCCACCTAGGCACCGATGTGGGTGCGCAAGGCGGCGGAGCATGTAGCCGGGCTGATGGAGATGGTGCCTCCGCCCGCCGCCGAAGTAGAGGAAGAAGCCGGGGAGGACGCCGGCAATATTGAGATCACCGACGATTAGTTCAGGCGACTGCCTTTGCCGTCTTTCTTCTTTTTTTTCTTCTGTGTAAGCATGTACATAGGCCTTTCGGCCATTATGAATGAAAATATCTTGCTTTTACCTGTTGCCGGTTTTTACCTGTTATCTTGTGTGTGCTTGCTCGTGATCAGTTCAATCCAGTGTCGGGCGACCAGCCCCCGAGCATTTTGCACGGACCCTTTGGGCGACTAGGTGGATCGACGTTTAGGAGTCTTTTCTGCAATCACACAGAACCGCTCCAAATATGAGCCAAGGTTAAATCACACTTATTCAGAAATAAACAAGCAAACAGGCACACAAAGCCTAAGTCCTGGCCATCGAGTGGGCAGGTCGCGTAGAGGCGGGGCAAGTGGTGAGCGGAACTTGGCCGCGAAGCACCATGGTGGGCAGAGCATGGCCGCTGCGCACCCGGTCACACATACCTGCTAGGCGCCTGTCCGGGCTCGACGCAGAAACTGGGGGTTTAAAAGGGTTGCCAAGGGGCTATCAGGTTACTGGTACTTATGACAACCAAGTATGGCACAAACCCTATAGGCCTAAGCAAGTTGAATAGATCAAAATGATAATCAACTGCATACTAAGCATGTGGGATGCCAGGGATCAGCCAAGGAGGAGTGTAACAACCTGCTGGCTAACCCGAGGCAAGGCCACGGAAGACTTACAGCATGTTAGAGATCACTCGCCGGGTTGTCATTTCCTGTTGCCATCCAGAGCTTATGCCCTTGCCATCTTTATGAGACTAAGCCAGAGAACTGTGGGGCAATGGAGCAGGTCGCTAGAGGCAGGGCAAATGGTGAGCGAAACATGGCCGCGAAGCACCATGGTGGGTGGAACATGGTCGCAGCGCACCAGGCCACACGCACCTACTAAGCGCCTATCCGGGCCAGGCGCAGGGGCTGGGGGTCCATGTTATGGTCAAGGAGCAGCCGGGATATAGGCATGCATGACATCCGTATGGGGCGAGTTCAGGGGTAGAACTATCGCAGCAGTTCTATATTCTGGGAGTTCACTAGCTCCCGTCCGTCTTCTGCGGCTAATCGAACCGCCCCGGGTCGTGAGACAGAGACCACCTTGTATGGGCCTTCCCAACGGGGAGACAGTTTATCGCGGCCCGCCTACGGCGGAATTGGGCATAAGACGAGGTCACCTACCGCCAGTGTTCTCTCACGGACCCGAGTGGTGTGGTAGCGCCGGAGACTTTGCTGGTACCGGGTAGCACGAAGTGCCGCCTGGTCTCGTACTTCCTCCAAGAAGTTTACGTCATCTTGACGTCGGTTCTCCTGGTCTTCTTCGTTGAAGGCCGCCACACGCGGTGAGCCCAAGGAGAGCTCGGAGGGCAGTACTGCTTCGGCGCTATAGACCAGGAAGAACAGGGTCTCCCCGGTCACACGGCTGGGTGTGGTTCGGAGAGACCACAACACCATTGGAAGCTCTTCCGCCCACCGTACTCCACGCTTGTGAAGCCTGTCGAACGCCCTGGTCTTAAGGCCCCTCAAGACTAGCGCGTTGCCGCGCTCAGCTTGTCCGTTGCTTCGTGGATGGGCCACGGAGGCAAAACACACCTTGGTGCCAATCTCTTCGTAGAAGTCCAGGAACGCTTCACTAGTGAATTGGGTGCCATTGTCGGTGATGATGCGGTTGGCAACTCCAAAGCAAGTGAAGATTCCACGCATGAACCTGACAGCAGTGACAGCCGTAATGGCGCGCATTGCTTTGGCTTCGACCCATTTGGTGAACTTGTCGATAGCGATGAACAAGTGGGTGAAGCCCTTCAGGCTCGAGGAACGGATCCAGATATCCAAATTTCTGCACCGCAACGACCATGAGAGTGGGATGGTTTGCAGAGCTTGGGCCGGAAGGTGGGTCTGCTTGGCGTGGAATTGGCACGCCTCGCAACTCCTTACCAGCTCACAAGCATCCTAGAGGGCAGTAGGCCAATAGAATCCTGGCGGTAAGCTTTACCGACCAGTGTCCAACTGGACATATGGCTCCCGCACTTGCCCCCATAGATATCAGAGAGCAGCTTGCTGCCTGCTTCCCGAGTAATGCATTTCAGGAGAATTTTGTTTCTACTTTGGTGATATAGGTCCCCACCTATTAGAGTATAGCACTTAGCCTTGCGTGCAATTCTCTTAGCTGAAGCATCATCATTGGGGATCACTTGATCATACAGGAAGGCTAGGATGGGATCCATCCACTGACCCCCCGACCATGTGTGGCGATCACATGGTATCGCCTGGGTACTCCGCCTGGCCGGGCATTTCCACCAATACCGCCTTGGCGGTGTTACCGTTCCGCCTCTCGGAACCGGGGGATATAGTAGCCGCGTCGTCGACCCCGCCGTAGTTGGGGGCCGAGACGGGTGCACTGACTCCCCGCGCAGGACTGGGGGATATGGCAGCCACATCGTCGGCCCCGCCGGAGTTAGGGGCCGAGACAGATGCGTCACCTCCCCTCACGAGATCGAGGGATGTGGCAGCTGCATCGTCGGTCTCGCCGGAGCTGGGAATCGAGACATGTGCGGTGCCTCCCTGCCCGGAATTGAAGGATGGAACAGCTGCACCATTGGCTCCACCGGAGATGGGGGTTGCAATGGACGGTCGCGCAAACCTTCTTTCAAAGACTTGGACCGAAACCGACCCGTCATTGGCCCTGCCAGAGACCGAGGTGACAATAGACTGTCGGGCACTATTGTCCCCGCTGAAGACCGGGGAAGCGATAGACGGTCTCGCGAGACTCCTTTTGGAGGGGCGGACTGGAATAATAGCGCCATCGGCCCTACCGGAGTTGGGGGCAGCGATAGACGTTTGGGTAAGCCTTTCTTTAGATGGAATGGGAGTTGGTGAAGCTAGCTCAGTTGGAGGGACAGGTCATCATGGCGTCAGGAAGCCACACCTATTTAATGGCCTTCAGGCGCAATGCAACGGCTCCCTGCGCATTGAATGGTTCCCATGCGCATTTAATAGCTATGATACGTTGTGATTCTGGCGATTGCTTCGGGCGGAAGCCTCCCAGCCTTGTCTGCGTGGTCGGCTGGTAATGGGCTCGCCTGCTTGGTGGGAGGCCACGTGGGCTGGTCACCCGACTGCTCGTCGGGCAGCCACGTGTCTTGGTCTTTAGCGGTCGTGATCTGGTCGCCCGGGGCTAGGACCTGGTCGGTCGACTGTCCTCTGGGTGGCCACGTGTCCTGGTCGCCCAAGGCTGGGACCTGGTCGTCCGCCCAACCTTTCTTCCGCAAGTTGAGTCCTTTGCACAAGACTTTCTCCTTTTTGTATTTTGTGTGCGCGGTCCCACTTGGCTGTAGTGGAGAGAGTACCCTAGTGTAGAATACACCGACAGTGTGTATGTCATGATCAAAGACAAGTTGTAGAAAAAATGTACTTCCTTAATTTTGATTCAATTCAATCCGTCTTACACGTCAAATGTAGTTTGATATCTCTAGTTAAACTATACATATCAATCCAAAAAACTTGAATTAGTCAAAGCAGCTATAAGCATATCGTACCCAATGGTTGCACCCATTATAGCGCAAGGGAATGGAGAGCAACCAGCCAAGCCACCTGTCACCGCACGCCATTTTGCAAAAAACCCCTCCATTTGTTCGAATTACGGATAGGTCCTTACAGATTACAAATAGGTCCTTCGCGATTTTTTGTGAGACGAAGATATTTTTTTTCATTGCGTTTGGGTCCTTGGCGCGGTATTTTACTGAAAAACCTCCCGTTAAGTTCAAATCGCGAACAAGCCCTTTTCTAATTTTTCAGGATAGCGAATAGGTCCAAAAAAATAACAAACAGGCCTCTGTTTCTTATGTCTAGGTCCTTTCTCCGTTTTTCCCGGAAAAATTGTTTTCGCCACAAAAAAGACCGAGAAAAAATGTTTTCGTCACCAAAAAAACACAGATACGTCAAAGGTTTATAGCAACTTATCGATTTGCCGACGGGTACTAGCCGTGGTTTTCTAAAAAAACACGAATTCGTCGAAGGTTTATAGCAGCCCATGGATTCGCCAACGGGTCCTACCGACCCATTTTATTTAAAAAATATGAAGATCGAAAATTCGACCAAATTTTCCGTTTTCTAAAAAAAACACAGATTTCATCGAAGGTTTATAGCAGCCCATGGATTCGCCGATGGGTCCTATCGCCTTTGCAGAACGGCGCAGCGTAGCGCGCTATTATTGCTAGTTGTTTTTATATTAGAACAAACATACCCAAAGCAATGTTGATCCTTTTTATTTTGCAAAAAATTAGCCAGGCTCGTCATCTTAGTTACTTTTTAGAAGAAGGCTTGCTACTAAAGTAAACAAAATGATCATGTACACGGTTTAAGGCCAATCCAAGTTTCAACCTCGGCTGTAACTTCGCAGCTTAAATGAATGAAACGTGTCTGATGGAGCATAGAGGTTGGGGGGGGGGGGGACAAAGCATCAATCTCGCCTTAGTAGGGGTGGGTATTCGCTTTTTTCGGTTTAATCGGTTTGATTTTTTGGTTTTAAAAACTAAGAACCGAATTTCTCGGATAAAAATAAAAAATCAAACTGAATTAAACGAAATATTTCAGTTCGGTTAATTCAGTTTTTCAGTTAACCAAAATATAAATAACACTTGTTATATTAGATTTAGTCATTCTCATATTGCAACACAGAGTATAGATAAATCCATACAATATTCATATGTTATTACAATATAAGCATAATAGAACATATAAATATACTAAACATATGTATAAATGTATTACAACATGATAATTGATTAGTGGCTTTAGGAAAAATATTATAAAAATGGTATTGTATATAGGCTATTAAGTTATTTTGGTTTTTGGAAGCGAAAAATTGAACCGAACACCAAAAACCAAAAAAAATCAAAATAATAAGTTAATTTGGTTCGGTTCGGTAATTCGGTTTTAGTTTAAAAATGACCACCCCTACAGCTTAGATTGGACCGTCATTAATCCAATGGGTTTGGTCCACTAACTCCAGTCCAAGCATCTTCAATTTATTGGGCTTGTGTGAGACCCCATTCCGAGGAACAGGAACTCCATGTGATTACCGTACTAGTCCCTGGATCAGTAGCTAGCACTCACATGTTTACACCATTCATATCACAACCAAAAGCCAAGCTTTAATTATACAACTTACAGAAGATGTTAATTATACAAGCATTAGTTACAAGCCGAAATAAAAACAGCGGAAAATACTAGATAACTTAAGGTCCAAAAGCCTGGTAGCATGCCCAAACCGAAACCCCACAGGCATCTGACTAGGCAAACACCCTAGAAGAAATCATCGATTTAACTCCCCGAGACCTACTTGAACGAAGCGCTTTTCCGCACTTCATCGACTTCCTTCGAACCAAAGTTGATAGCAAGAATGAGTACGGTTGTACTCAGCAAGACTTAATAGCAAATGCAATATTAGTCATGCAGGCTATATCAAAGGAACAGGCACTAGGTTATTTTGCATTTTGCAGAAAGAATTTAAACATATGACATAATAGATTGAAATTCGCATTTTCAAGAAACAGCATGAGATTTGTATAATTTCCAGAAAGTAACATGTTCCAGGACATAGCATTCCCAATGGCGAAACTCTACGCAAGTCGATCCTTTGACATAAACAAGTAGTTGCTAAAACAGAACCAATCCATTTTATAAAAAGTAAAACTCTAACATTGGAATGACTTCACCAAGTGCCCATAACCGCGGGCGCGGCTAATCGATTAGATTTAGACTCTGCAGAGTTGTACAGCTTTACCCACAAGGAATGAAACACCTTTTTGCTAGGCCATACGACACACTTCCTTAGGTGTGCCGGCAAGGCATTCATACAGAGCCGTTACATCATTTTGACATGACTTTGATCCAGCCCGGGACGTTAACCCCTGCCATAGATTTAGAAACACGCACCCAAGCCGTGGATCCACTTTCACACACTACACAACGTTTCTAAACATGGCAGGGCGTACACCGTTGCATTAGCAAGTAAACCTGACCGGAATACCCCGTCAGGTACCCTGGCCGGGAAAACCTGTGCTAGCTCCCGCCTACCAATGAACAAAGTCATGCCCAAACAACTTAATAGGCTAAGGCTACCCCATAAATAGCCCTCATGGTTGCACGAAATTTCTTGGATCGATAACGTTCCATTGCTCGGTCCTTAGTCCGACACGGGCGACACTCCACCCTATACTACGTGCAAAGCCCATATTGCACAACCGGCTATTGCCAATAATCGCCCGCATCAAAGCATAGTTTTCGGGTTTTCAAGTTTTAACCAACATATCAACAACCTTTAGTAGAGTGATAACTAGTTGTGAAATCATTTTAAAAGCATCATGACGATCTACGGCAAAACTAAGCAGTGTATATTGTAACGGTTATACCCAACTGACATTTACTATATCTAAGCATACTATGGTTCGCAAGGTTCACAGAATCAATCAAATTAAGGAAAACCATACATTCCAGGGACAGTTACTAACCATACCCAAAATAGCAGTTTTTTATGGAGAATTACCCGGATGCAATATACAGTTGCAAAAACAACATACGGTAGTTGAATTAGTAGGTTCAACATGGTCAAGGATTGCTTGCCTTGCTCTTCACCGCAAATGTCAAAGCCTTGTTCAGCAACTGCCTCCTCCTCTCCCTCCTCGAGGGCGTCGGCGTCTACACATCGAAATCGAGAGAACCAACAGCAATTATAAACTTGCAAAGAAAGAATCGACAGAGAAAAAATAGAAAAGCGAATAAAACCCTTGCATAAGATCCAGGGTTGCTTTCTTATGAATTCTTTAATTATCTTTCTTCGAATTCAAGACGCAAAAATAGTCTAGATTATACAATTAGTCATTAGTTGCATAGTATAGTGATCCTATTGCTCCCAGCAAGCTTCCTGGAACATAGGGCTAAAGTGCTTTGCTTGAGTAGGACCTAGTGCCAGAACTAGACAACACAAGATTGTTTCCTTAGGTTCTTACAGAGCATATCCTATGGATCAACTCGAGGTTTTCTTTACTAATTTCAGGTTTGGATAAGTTGCTTCGCGAGTTAACAACAAGTCTTAATTGATTATATAAGGTCATGCGTAGTTGATTCCTTTACTTCAATTTGATTTCACTTAGAATTGGCTTTGTACAGATTAGATCTTCAATTGCAGTCTATTGACTTATTTTACCTTATTTTTGAGAAGGTTCTGGTGATAAAAATGACTTAACTGAGTTTTCTTCATTTGCAACTACAGTTCATTCATTCACAGCAAGGCCTTTAGACCCATGATCACTTAGGGTTATTAAACTATCAAAATTAATAGGCTACACATGTTGGAATAAGATTATCTCTTCTTATTTAGATAGTCTATACTTTGGACAACACCACAGATCAATTTCATAAGTTTTACACTTTAGACGAGACTTTATAATCATCGTTGAAAAAGGCTTAATGGCATTGTAAAGTTTACGTTTACTAAATCGGCCAGAACGCAAAGGGGAGTGTTAACACTTAAAGGTTTTAGGTCAACTAGATTATCATGCAAAACTTAACCAAATAAATTTCTTTTAACAGAATGTGATAGTATAAACTTTGTACAATGTTTCTAGACTGGTTTTACTGATGTTAGTATTTGGGAAAGCTATTTAATCTACCACTGAAATAGCCTAAATGACCATATTGCTCAACGTCAAAATCGGCCAAACTGCAACTTAGTTTCTGACTACTCTGTGCATAACTCTTGATTCATTTCCAACACATACAAACTCCCAGAAGTTTATATCATCTACATTTGCTGACATCCAATTATTTCCTCTTGCAGCATTTTATTTTATACTCATTCTCTTTTTAGCCAAATTAAAACATGGATTGATTTGACAAGGTAAACTAACTTTGAGTATAATTGTTTTTGCAAATTTCAAACTCATTCCAGAACAAGTGTTCCCAACAGGTTTGATTTCATTGATTTTGGGGTAATCCAAATTAATCTTTTTCTCCTCAGCACATAAATACCTTTCTCAGCATTTCCATTTTAACTATACATGTGACATTGTTTCACTTAAGGATTTATTAAACTACTGAAGTATCTCTACTTAAATACTATCACTTTACATTTTCAAGCCATTAACAGTATCAGGGTTTCATAGAAATTCACTTTCCTTTATCTTGCCTAAAGTTAAAATTATTAATTCCTTAAAACAATAAGCCCTTCTCATGTATTCCATTTATTAAAATTTACACAGAAATTCTTCCAACAATATTTTTACATATCCTGAATCCACTGGATTTTACACTTAATTTACAAATTGGTTTCATCTAAATTGGACTTCTAGATCAAAAGATATTCAATGTTTAAAGCTATTCGGTATGAAAATCCCGACAAATGGAACCTTCCAAAATGGCAAATACGTTTTCCTCCAGAAATTACGCCTTCCTTATTTGGCTAAAGCCGGTTCGCCATCGCCATCGGGACCCGACGGTCGCGATTTTAAACAGGGAGGTTAGGCCGAGCTCGCCTTGGCTAACGATCGCCGAACGGGCGAATCGGCCGGTACTCTAAAGATCAAGACGCCAGTATGGTTATTGGTGGTACTCCCATGTCCTGGGGTGGCCGGGAGCATAGTCGCCCACGTGCGCCAGCGGCGGCCGCCATGGATCTCCGGCGAGAGCTCTCCTCCGGTGATCCATTAGCCTAGGTGAGGGCACGGTGAGCATCACTGAGGTGTGGGGGTTCGGTTTTACCTACTAATGGCGTCGAAGAGTTAGCGCAGAAGCTCGCCCACGGTGCGCCTGAGGCGGAGAAGAAGGGCTCCACGGCGACGCCGCTCCGCACGGAGTGAGCTGAAATTAACCCGAGGATTAGACTCAGGAGTGTTTAAGGATACCCTAGACCAACTGATTCATGATACCTTTCACTAAATCACCGAAATTCCATTCTCTCCCTCTTCTTCCGCTCTGGGCAAGAAATGGCGCAACAGGGAAGAAGAGAAACAGTGAGGCTCAGGGGGAAATCGCTACTGGCTCAGGAGGGTTCAGGTGATGCGAAATGGGTTCCTGGTAGTGAGCCAACAAATGAGCTTCAGAAATGAATCGCCAAGGAGACTCCTCAGTAGTCATGGTCAGAGGTCTTGCACAAGCAATGCCTCGAGCCATGGCAAGGCAGTGTACTCCACGGGCGTGAGTCCAGGCGCTGCTGAGAGGCTTGGGTGGAGCTCCGGTACGGCCAGCAGGCGAGTGACTCAGCAAGATCAGAGAGAGAGCGAGAGTAGCTCCATCGAGGAGAAGAGGAACCAGAGCGAAGCAAATTGGAGAAGAGGCTGACTGGTGGGACTGGACCCATATGGCAGTGTGGGCAAAGATTCAGTTTGAGGGTGAATTCAGCCAAATGAAACTGAACTGGCATTAATTTCACCCACTAACCCTTGTCCAAGACTTTTCCCATTTGCTAAGTGCTCTCTCCCAGCAATGGGCAATCTCCAGGCAAAGAGTGGGGTAAAAATACTCAGTGTAAGATTTATCAGGATTTTAACATTGAACAGTGCACCAAGTTTCCATCTCTGTATTCGAATTAGCAGACGACCCAATTCTTTTATAAAATTTTTGAAACTTTGTTTTTCAAATGGATTTGAGACAAGGATCCTTAGATAAAATTTTCAGCTCAAGATGTTGCTCCCGTAATTTATAAAAATTCTGACATTCTTATTTTCAGCTTTTGCTACTTTCTGTTTTCGAATTGATTGAGGCTTTATCCCATCTGAAAACTCTCTGAGATTTTTGCCAATGGTAAACACTGTATCAAGGGTGGCTTGGTAAATTTTTCAGCTGAAGATCAGCTCTGGATATTTTTCGAAATTTCAGAAGATGCACTGTTTCTAGTCAACTTGGCCTCTCTTTTTATTTTTAAGATTCAAATTATTATTTGTATCTTTCATCAGTGTATAAATTGGTTTCCTCACCTATTTGGATTCTGAAAATAATTTATTCCCAGTCTTTCCTTTGGCTCTTTTAATTTCTCCCCTTTTCTTTTATTGTCTTTTGCAATACAAAATCCAAGAATTCAATTCAAGAAAATCACAAATTCCATAAAACTCAGAAATACTCAAAAAGGCAAATCCATATTATAACATTTCACTGTTCAAAATTTTCAGGATGTTACAGCTTGAGGCCGACCTTCAGTGACTACCAAACAGGCAAACATGCCATGTTGTGGATTTGGTACGAGCCCTCGGCGGGCAAGCTCAAATTATTCTGCCCTGCCTGAGCTCATTGAGGGTATATTCGGCACACCTCCTTTAAAAAGTCTAAATTTTAAAGTAAGGTAGTTAATATTAGGTGGGAATAAATATGTATAACCTAAAAAATAAATCGATTTGCCCTTACCTAACATTCAAATCTAAATATTTAATTTGATTTGCTTTTTATAGATTGGTACACATTTATCATAACCTAGTATTAACTATTTTGCTTCATTGTTCCTAAACTTTTCAAATAGAGGGTCACATGTCCTTAACCACTTCACTATGACGACTTCGATTTCCTTAACCGTTCTGGACCTCGACACCTCCCTGAGCCGAGTGCCAATCCATGCCATTGCCCGCCATATCTATCACCAATTATTGCTTGTCTTCCCGGCTTGCATTGACTTCTCGGCCTTAGTCATCTTCAGTGTCACCCTAACCATCTAGATCTTAGCTCTCCTAGCCTAGTCCCGGCTCCTCTGCTTCACTACGACCAAGCTCCTAAGTCCTACAAGCACATAGACAAGAAACACATTACATAGCACCTGTTCATAAAAATATGCAATAATCATCACATAATCACAATTCGCTAGAAAATTCGACACTATCGTCTCTTAGGGCCGGTAGTACCGTCATGCTGAGGCCAGTAGTATGCTCTGGTAGAACCAACAGTGCACGCTCTGGAAAATAACTACCGGCAACTAGAGGCTGGTAGTGCTACCCAGCTGATACCCCTAAGCCCGAAAAAAGACCTTCCTAGAAAATAACTACCACATACCTAAGCTCGGTACTATTGTAGGGCCAGTAGTGCCGTCCACCTCGATAAAACCTCAAATTACTTTAAATTCAAAAATAACTTCAAATCAAACTCAAACCTAAGTATCGCAGGTTCAAACACAGTCGATTATTCATCACACACATATATAGAACACCACATAGCCTCTTAGAGCTGCCTTTCTCAACATCCCTCTTCAGGCAAATCCTCATGTGTGTGTGCACGCGCGCGCGTAGTATACGAGTATATAAGATCATCTAGGTGGTATGTATATTTTTTGGACATACTCCTTTTTATGTGCGTATATGAAGGTATTTGCAAAATGCGCTAAAAATCATTAACTTCATTGCAATTTTTTCATGTGGCTCACATTGGAGTATCTTATAATTAGTGTATAAGTGTACCCAAAATAATAAAGAATTATTTCAAGTTCATTTAGGTAATATTTCAGGAGGTATAGAGTAATATATATATATATATATATATATATATATATATATATATATATATATATATATATATATATATATATATGCAATCACCCATATGTGTGCAAGCGCACAATCAAGCGATCTGGAGCATAAAATCTATATCCAACATGATTGCTATTTTACATTTAAACCTCCCACCTCACCTCCATCTCTTCTCGCTGAAATTTGTTGAACACCCGCCATCGCCAAATTGGATATAGATTGGGTGCTCTAGATCGCTTGATTGCATACTTGCACACATATGGGTGATTGCACAGATATGCCCCCCCATATATATATATATATATATATATATATATATATATATATGAAGCATTTTCAGTTCTCAGGAGTACATACTCCCACCTCTAATATACCACTTTAATGAACGCTTTATACTCTTTTATCACTTTTGATATACTCTAATAATAATTCTAAGATACTCCAATACAACATGGTTGAAAAAATTTCATCGAAACCCTTATTTTTTACTACATACCTTTTTCCATATGTAAAAGGAATATACAAACAAATATTGCTATAAAGGGTGGACTTTAATGAAATTTTTCGTGCAACTCACTTTAGAGTATCTTATAATTAGTATTAGAGTATAGTCAAAAGGATAAAGAGGTATAACAACATCATTTAAATGATATACTGAAGGTGGGAGTACGTACACCCAGGAGTATGGAATCATTTTCTTATATATATATATATATATATATATATAGGAAGCCTCTTTTCTACTCCCGGGAGTAATTACTCCCTATGCCGTATCTCACAACGTATGAGGTATCTCATGCGACGGAAGGTATGTACGCGTAGTATACGAGTATATAAGATCATCTTGGTGGTATGTACATTTTTTCAAAGGTGGTATGCGTATTTTTTTGGACATACTCCTTTTATGCATGTATATGAAGGTATTTGCAAAATACGCTAAAAATCATGGACTCCCTTGCAATTTTTCCATGCAGCTCACATTGGAGTACCTTATAATTAGTGTATGAGTGTACCCAAAGTGATAAAGGAGTATTTCAAATTCATTTAGGTGGTATTTCAGAGGTGGGAGTAATTACTCCCGGGAGTAAAAGATATTTTTCCTATATATATATATAGGAAGCCCGTTTTGTACTCCCAGGAGTACGTACTCCTATAACTCCTATCCGTTGATTCTGTCAAGATTGCATGCATGCATGCATATAACAACTCCCTTGAACCAAACTGTATATGTATATGTTTGCATTTTCCTATATGTATGTATGTATGTATGTATGTATGTATATGTTTGTGGCGATGCCGCTGAGGTGGGAAAATGCAAGGCAACGCGTTGGGATGGGGTTAGAGATAGAACAAATAGCAGCTTCATCGATGCATCAAAGAGGACGGGGCGTAGGCGTCGTGAAGGGAGATGAAGTCAGCTAGCGAGCAGAGGATGTAGGTGCTAAAATGCCCAAAGTGCTATAAAGGTGAACTTTGCAATTAAAGAGTGGTACTGACTACTGAGGCACGAAGGAAATTATGGATGTCATTTTTGCCAAGTCATAGACACATTGTGGTTTGCGAGCAGTTTCTTCTTTAAATTATTTGGGAGTGTATAGGTATCATCCGGATGTTTTTGTCTTAACTAACATCCAAATTTACCGGGCCGTTGGATCTAACATCCAAATTCACCGGGCCGTTGGATCAAATCATAGGATCGGATGTAATCGATACTCCCGAACATCCAAATTCACCGGGCCGTTGGATCTAACATCTAAATTCACCGGGCCGTTGGATCTAACATCCAAATTCACCGGGCCGTTGGATCAAATCATAGGATCGGATGTAATCGATACTCCCGAATCTCAACAATGATCCAATGGTTCTAGATTTGGATGATTTCAACAAAAAAAACATCCGGTTGATGTTTATCAAATCCTTATGAGAGTGACTATGATACATATGTATGTAATTTATGCACTTTTTTGAAGGATTTAATTTATGCACTTTACATACAATCTTACCACAACATACTAATCATCGTGCAAAGAGAAAGCGGAAAAATGTCAAGTAGAGGAAAAGTGTACCATAGCCATCCCGTTATTTACACAAGGCCAGTACCTTTATGGACACCTGTAAGAAACTACTATAGTTTTGAGGTTAATGGCAAGTAATTAGAGTTTACTGATTTAGACACCGTGTTTCCAAAGAAAAGAAAATAGAAACCACACACTTTACTTAGCAGAACTGATTCTATGTTCTCCATGTCGACAGTGCAGAAGCTTCCTCGTGACCAACAACCATGCTACATCTACAAAGCTCCCGACCACATCCGGAGCACCAACCGAAAACTGTACGAGCCAGTGACATTTGCCATTGGCCCTTACCATGCCGGCCCCGGAGTGCAGATGGCTCAGAAACTCAAAGAGCAGTGCCTCAACGAAGTCCTGCTGCTGAGTGGAAAGAAGCACAGTGACTACCTCAAAGAGATGGGAAGCCTCGTGAAAAAAGCAAGGGGATACTACGACCAAGAGATCGACTTGGACAATGAGGAGCTGGCGCAGATGCTGCTTCTCGATGGCTGCTTCATACTCGTCTCCCTCCATGGAACGAAGGGGATTGTTAAGCAGCTGCCTTCTGCAAATGGAGTCCCGGAATGGTCACATTCCACTTGCCCGCAAGAGAGCGACGAAGAGAACCAGATTACGGAGGCCAACGGCATTGAAAGCTGGAACCATTTCTACATCGCACGGGATCTCTTCCTCCTCGAGAACCAGATCCCGTTCCGCGTGATCCAGAAGATATATGAGCTTCTCATCGAGGACCATCCATGGGCGGAGCGCCGTGCCGTCGACAGCATGGTGGAGTATGTCCGGCAATTGCTGACCGTCTTCGTGAAGGTACCCAAGGGCGAGGCGCCACCTGCCGGTGACGTTCACCATCTGCTTCACCTGTGCCACATGCATCTGAAACCAATCCAGCAGCGCTCGACTTCGAGCGTTGATCTGCGCTCCAGGGCAACCGTGGGCCGGCTGCGCAGGGCGACGCAGTGCCGCGAGCTCATGGTGCGGTTCAGGAAGCGGGAGCTCGGCGAGGCGGCGCGCAGCATCCTGGACGTGAGGTTCCGGGGTGGCGTGCTGGAGATCCCGCGGATGGAGATCGATGGTGGCACGTTGAGCCTTATGGCGAACCTAATCCTGCTTGAGCAGGGGAGCCCGCACGTCGGGCTCTACATCACGGCTTACTGCGCCTTCATGTCGCAGGTCGCGGGCACCGCCGAGGACGTCGCGCTCCTCTCGGAGAAAGGGATCATCGTGCACAAGCTGGGCAGCGACGGAGACGTCGCGGAGGGGTTCAGGAAGCTGTGCGATGGGATCATCTTTGACGCCAACGATGACAGGTACAACTATCTCAGGCCGGTGTACCAAGCGTTGGAGGAGCACTGCGGCAGCAGCAAATGGAGGCTGCTGTCGGCGCTACGCCGACACGGCAACTGCCCAAACCCGTGGATACTGGTGGGCATCTTTGGCATCTTCGCTCTGCTTTGCTTCATTGCAGAGCAGGTGCATCATGCCACTTTGACGTTCCAGCGAGCCTAAAAAACTGGAGGTTTCCTTTCATTCTGCCATGAATCACGGTTTGCATGCCAAAATACCACTAATACGCTCGGGGGTATTTCGACGGTGACGGTGTGGATGCAATATATCCATTGTGGAAAAGTCGCTTTTACCGGTAGCCACGAGGATCGTTGACGTTGGCAGATCTCTTTCCAGTGTTTTAGTATTTATGAACTGTTTGTTGCATTTTAGGCGTCATGTTGTAGAAGTGTCTTTTGTTATCTGAACATGCAGGAATGTACCATGCTTGTTGGGTGAACTACTATCAAGGCGGATTTAGGTCTTGTTTGTTGTTTTAAGCTAGTATCAGCTTGCGAAAAGCCAGTAAACCCCTATATTGGCAGCTTTTAAGTGGCTCTAGTGTAACATTCTAAAATTTAAAATAAAGTAAGAAATTAAATTATAAGATTTTGTTATATTTAATTATGCATTTTCTGAATTTTCTAAACTTTGCTTGGATATTTTGAATTTTTCTTTACAAGGAAATCCTTTTTAATATAAACTTAAGTAATAGATAAAGAAAAAGTGCAAAATCTTATAATAATAAAATAAATAAAAATTTATTTGAACTTATCAAATCTAAAGAAAATTAATTCTGATTTTTTCAAAAAATTCATGCCAAAGTAATTAAGTATGAAATGAAAGGAAATTAATAAACTTTGAGTACCAACAGTTGTAAACCAAGACTGGGTACCCTCTCCGCAGATTAGTGGGCCCAAGAAGCACTGACCCACGTGGCGGCTCGGGCGAAAGGTGGGCGATCATGCCCTCGCCACGGGCGGAAGCCCGTGGCGGCGTGCCCGGCGAAAGCGGTGGGCGGTCATGCCCTTTCGTCGGGCGCTGGCCAGCGAGCGGCGTGGCGGCGTGTGGGCGTCGAGGCTCGCCACCGGGCGTCGGTTTATGTGGCGGCCTAGCGAGCAGGTAGGTGGTCATGCCCTGCTAGCGAGCGCCGCCCACGAGTGGCTCGGGCGTGGGCGATCAGCCCGCCACGGGCATCGGCAATTGTGGCGGTCTAGCGGGCAGGTGGGCGATCAGGCCCTATCGGCCGGTCGTCGGCTTATGTAGCGACCTGGCGAGTGGGCGGGCGATCGGGACCCACTTGTCAGGCCACAAAGGCAACCAAAGGAATGAGGAGAAGGCTTCGCCTCGAAGTCTCCTTCCCCTGACACGCTGTGTCAGGGCCATTAATTGCGAACAATTCTGCTATCGACACGATGACGGCCCATCCCTTTGACGCCTCTCACCAAACCCATCACAAGAGTGTCACTTCCCCGGCGAACCGGGCGAAGCCATGCAGCGGTATTAAATGGGGTTTGAAGGACAAGGCTACAGTGACGGGTGTAATAAATGAGTCATGGGTCAGTGTGATAAGACCGCAATGATGGGTGTAATTAATGAGTTGTAGATCAGTATAGCGTCACCTTATCCCCTGCCCGAGCCAACCCCGTCTATATAAGGGCGCTCTGGTGCATGGAGAAGGGGGATCCAAGGCCAGAGAACTCATCCAAGCTCGAGACCAGAAGAACCATTGTAATCGCCACCATATTTCCTCAACAAAGATCCAGCAGGACGTAGGGCTATTACCCGTGTTGGTGGCCTGAACCTGGATATGTTGATGTGTCCCTTGGTCTATTGATCCCCGGAGTCCCTCGCGTGAGAGTCATTAGGGTTTCCAACTGCGAAGACGCCCTCTACCGAACCCTATCCTCCATCCTCGGAGTAGTCAACCATGTCCGTTGATGGGGTCCTGTCCGTCGAAATACGCCGACAAGGGCACGCCAGGTAGGGGGCTAGTGGTTGGCTGACCCAGCCATCTCTCCGGCAGATTCCGGCCTTCTGTCCGAAAGGACCTTGCATCTGGTGATGGCGGGTTCACACTCACAACAACAAGAGGCGGCGGAGGCTAGCAGCGTCTAGAATACGTCCCGGCACTCTCGCCGAACGAGGGGTCGCCTCACGCCGCCCCCACAGGAAGGCGGTGGTCCCCCCTTGGCAGCGGCTGAACCTCCAGTTCGGCGTCGGCTGGCCATGGAGGCCGCCACTCCAGCCCAGAACATGCACGCAGTTCGTCTCCTCCTGGACCACCCTCTAGTGGAACTTACTGGAGACACCCCGGACACGCCGTGGGTGTGGGACATTGCTGGTCTCATAGACGCGGCTCAGCTCCGCGTAGGGGTGCCCGACCGGTCGGGGACCGTCGGTACCCCTCGATCGAGGGTGCATGTCGATCTCACCCAAGCTTCCAGCTGCCCAAGCGGGAAGCGCTCTGGCCAGGAGGGCCAGAGTAAGGGAAAGGACGTGCAAGATGAGGGTCCCGGCTCCACGAGGAGCCGTGAGGACCTAAGGGTTCATTTGTAGAAGTGTCGCCAGCGTCGCGGCGGTGATTTGCGTGATCACCTTCAGCGTCGTCGTGCTCGCGATGGACGGATGGCCCCTGGGGGTGAGAGTTCCTCTCATGACTCTCGCCTTCAGAGCGAGGAGGAAGTCCGCTCCTCCGATTCTTTAGGGAGTCGCGATCCGCACTCCCCGGCACGGTCTCCTGGCCGAGGTTCAAGTGGACGGTAGGATTCCCCCTACGGCGTCGGATGCCAAGCGTTCTCCCGATGGCTATGTCGTGTGGCATGGCCTGACAGGTTTCGCCCGGCCTCCATCGAGAAGTATGACGGCACCACCAACCCAGAGGAGTTCTTGCAGATTTACACCACGGTGGTGCATGCCACTGGCGGGTCTGAGAAGGCCATGGCCAACTACTTCCCAACGGCCTTGACGGGGTCCGCCCGGTCCTGGCTGTTGAACCTCCCACGGGGATCAGTGCGTTCGTGGGAGGAGTTGTGCGGCCTTTTCGTCGCAAACTTCCAAGGCTCCTTCGCATAGCCGGGTGTAGAGGTTGATCTCCATGCCCTCGAGCAGGAAAAAGGGGAGTCATTGCGCGACTTCATTCGGCGATTCTACCACTATCACAACACGATCCCCCGGATTTCAGAGCAGTCGGTCACCATCGCCTTTCGAAGAGGCGTTCGAGACCACAAGATGCGGGAAAAGATGGCGACCTGCAAAATCGCCACCACCTCCAAGCTCTTCTCCCTGGCTCACAAGTGCGCATGGGCGGTGGAGGCTCGGGGGCCGGTGTCTGGCGCAGCGCGAGGATGCGGCAGGGATGAAGCCGAGATCTCGAGGGGCCCTGGCCCTGCGAGCAAGAAGACGCGGAGGGGCGAGGCGGTTTAGACCAGGCGGGTCCTAACCACTGAGCGCGAGCATGAAGATGTCTGGCCACGAAGGCGCGACCGCCGTGACCGGCGGGATGACCGCCGCGGCGGGCGTGAAGACCGCTGCGATCGGAGGAACGACCACGGCGAGGAGAAAGAGGGCAAGCCTTTCTGCCCGATCCACAGGACCAACACTCATGACCTGGCCAGTTGCCAGGTTGTGAGTAGGATGCTCGAGTAGCGGCTCAAGGAGCATCGCCCTCGCGACGACGATCAAGACGAAGACCCCGCCTCGCTAGCCTTCCAGCAGGCAGACCACGCCGTGGCGTACATTCATGGCGGCTTGTCCACCTATCCATCCAATGCGTCCTACAAGCGGCTTAGGAGGGAAGTCTGCGCTACGGCGTCGAGTTCAGAGGCATGTCGGATGTTGAAGTGGTCGAAGGAGCCGATCACCTTCAGTCGGGCCGACCACCCTGAGAGCACTGCCGGCATAGGTCACCTTCCGGTCGTGGTTTCACCCATGATCTAGAACGTGAAGCTCAGACGAGTGCTCATGGACGGAAGGAGCTCCATCAACCTCCTGTCCTCCAAGGTATTCTGGGCGCTCCAAATATCGAGCCAGGAGCTACGCCCGACCTTGCCCTTCTACGTTATAGCCCCGGGGACTGGCTCGATCCCCCTGGGCTAGGTGCACCTACCCATCACCTTTGGGGAGGAAAACAGCTACCGCACGGAGCTGGTCAACTTTGAAGTCGCCGATTTCGACCTCCCATACAAAGCAATACTTGGCCGACCGGCGTTGGCTATGTTCATGGCGGCAACCCACTATGGACGCATGGTGGTGAAGATACCAGGGCCTGGTGGCTCCATAGTCATCTGGGTGGATAGGCCAGAAGCTTTGCGTTGTCACAAGCACGCACTGGACCTGGCCGGTGCCACCTGCGTGAAGCCGGCTGATGTCGTCTTTCCGGGAGGCCCTTAGGCGCAGACCCGCGCCTCGCCCAGCTCGGCTGGTGAGGTAAAGATGGTCTCCTTGAGTGGGGGCGAGCCTGAAAAGACCGTCTTCATTGGCGTTAGCCTCAGCGCCAAATAGGAAGACGCGCTCGTCACCTTCCTCCGGTCTAATTCCGACGTGTTCGCCTGGCAACCGTCCGATATGACTGGGGTCCCTAGGGAGGTGATCGAGCACCGATTGGCAACGCTCCCTGAGGTGTGCTCGGTCCGCCAAAAGGTCTGACGTCAGGCACCAGAGTGGCAAGACTCCATTCGGGAGGAGGTAGAGAAGCTGCTGCGTGCGGGGATTGTTCGGGAAGTCTCTTACCCAGAGTGGCTTGCCAATCCTGTGCTTATCAAGAAGTCCAACGGGAAGTGGCAGATGTGTGTCGACATCACCGACCTCAACAAGGCCTGCCTGAAGGATCCTTACCTCCTGTCGCGCGTCGATCTCATCGTCGACTCGACGGCGGGATGCAAGCTGTTGTGCTTTCTAGATGCGTACTCGGGGTACCACGGGATTAGCATGGCGGTGGAAGACAAAGAAAAAACCGCTTTTGTAACCCCCATGGGTGTTTATTGCTATATTAGAATGGCTTTTGGGTTGAAAAATGCTGGTTCTACTTATCAACGCGTCGTGCATATTACTTTCCATCCACAGATAGGGCGTAATCTTGAGGTGTACATCAACGACTTGGTTGTGAAAGTGAAAAAGAGCGAAAAACTGATTGAAGACCTGGAGGAAAGCTTCGCCAACCTCCGGAAGAATTGCTTAAAGCTCAACCCCAAGAAATGTGTGTTTGGCGTGCCCTCTGGGAAGTTGTTAGGGTTCCTCGTGTCCAGGCGGGGCATTGAGGCCAATTTTGACAAGATAGCAACCATTGAACACATGAAGCTGCCAGTTTGGCTCAAGCAGGTGCAGTGCTTGGCTGGTCGCTTAGCCTCCCTTGGGCGATTTATTGCCCAGCTGGGAGAAAGAAGCCTACCCTTATTCAAGCTGTTGAAGAAGACAAACCACTTCGAGTGGACTGAGGAGGCTCAGCGAGCGTTTGAAGACTTGAAGCAGTACCTCTCCTCCCCGCTAGTACTGGTCGCCCCCAAGCCCGGCGAACCATTGCTCCTGTACGTCACTGCTAGGATAGCAGTGGTGAGCGCGGTACTGGTGGCAGAGAGGGAAGGTGTCCAGAAGCCGATCTACTACATCAACAAGGTGCTACACGAGGCAGAGACCAGATACCCGCAAGCACAGAAGATGTTGTACGTTGTCCTGGTGGCGTCTAGGAAGCTGCGGCACTACTTTCAGGGGTGAGAAATCACAGCGGTCACTGCATACCCCCTACGAGAGATCCTCCACAACCGAGAAGCTGAAGGCCATATTGCCAAGTGGTCGGTGGAGCTAGGGGAATTCTGTCTTAAGTTTGTACCCCGTACCTCCATCAAGAGCCGAAGCTGGCGGAGTTCGTTGCCGAATGGACTCCTGCCACTCCTGAAGTGGAAGAAACACCCGCGCCTTCCCCCTGGACTTTCTTCTTCGACGGCTCCTTCAGGCTCGAAGGCGCGGGGGCTAGAGTAGTCCTGGTCTCCCCGACCGACGATATCCTCCAGTATGTGGTTGCCCTCAACTTCAAGGCCACCAACAACATCGCCGAATACGAGGGCCTGCTGGCAGGGCTGCATGCTGCCTCCGCGTTAGGCTTCCGGTGCCTCCAAGTCAAAAGTGACTCCCTGCTGGTCATCAATCAAGCGCGGAAGGAATTTCAATGCTCTGATCCTACCATGGCTGCCTACTTGGTGGAGGTCAGGAAGATGGAGTGCCACTTCGAAGGACTGGGATATATCCATATCCCTCGGTGAGACAACCATATGGCGGACGGGCTTTCACAGCTCGCGTCCTCAAGAACCTTTGTCCCGGTCGGGGTCTTTGAAGAAAGACTATCCGACCGTCCGTCGCTGCCCCCGCTCAAAGCAGGGACGACGGTGCAGCTGTCGCGGCCTCTGACTCAGGTGGGGAGGGCAGTGTGTTTGTCGCGGCCTCCAATTCAGGGAGGGAAGGCAGCACGTCCGCCTTAGCCCCTAGGTCCGGGAGGGAAGGCGGCGGTGCCACTAGTGCGGCACCCGGGGAAAAGCTTGGCCAAGCGGAGTACCCGGGCGATCACCACGTGATCGCCATGCTTGGCCGGGAAGGTCAGTGGATGGATCCTATCCTAGCCTTCCTGCGAGACCGAGTGATCCCCGACGATGATGCCTCAGTTGAGAAAATTGCACGTAAGGCCAAGTGCTATACTCTGGTAGGTGGGGACCTATACCGCTGGAGCAGAAATGGAATTCTATTGAAGTGCTTCACTCGGGAAGAGGGGAGCAGCCTACTCTCCGATATCCATGGAGGCATATGCGAGAGCCATATGTTCGGCCGGACGCTTGTCGACAAAGCGTTTCGCCAAGGATTTTATTGGCCTACTGCCCTCCAGGATGCTTGCGAGCTGGTGAGGAGATGCGAAGCATGCCAATTCTTCGCCAGGCAAATCCACCGACCAGCCCAAGCTCTGCAAACCATCTCGCTCTCTTGGCCGTTCACGGTCTAGGGGCTAGATATCATGGGCCCGTTCCCGTGGGCCACGGGGGGCTTCACCCACTTGTTTGTCGCCATCGACAAATTCACCAAGTGGGTCGAAGCTGAAGCAGTACGTGGCATCATCATCGACAACGGCACTCAATTCACTAGCGCAGCTTTCCTGGAATTTTGTGATGAGATGGGCACCAAGGTGTGTTTTGCTTCGGTGGCCCATCCCAGGAGTAATGGTCAAGCTGAGCATGCCAACGCGCTGGTGTTAAGGGGATTTAAGACCAGAGCATTTGATCGATTCCATAAGCGGGGGGCGCGGTGGACGGAAGAGCTCTCGACTGTGTTGTGGTTGCTCTGGACCACACCTAGTCGGGCAACTGGAGAAACACCTTTCTTCCCGGTTCACGATGGAAGCCGCCCTTCCGATCGTAAGCCGCTATTTCACCGCGCCTCGGCGTTCAGCAAGGAAGGACAAGAAGACCACCACGGAGAAGAAGTCAACCTTCTGGAGGAGGTGCGTGACCCGGCGGCCTCGCATGCTGCTCGGTACCAACAAAGTCTCCGGCGGTACCACGCCACCTGGGTCCATGAGAGAACACTGGCAGTGGGCGACCTGGCCTTGCGCAGAATCCAAACGCATGCTGGCTCCACAAACTGTCTCCTCGGTGGGAGCGCCCCTTCAAGGTGGTCTCTGTATCTCGACCCGGGGCAGTCCGGTTGGCCACTGAGGACGATCAAAAGCTGGCCAACTCCTTCAACGTAGAGTTGTTGCGAAAATTTCACCCCTAAGAACTGTAAGTACTTTCTAGAGTTCGCTCGATCACCAGATGGGCGGGCTCTCCCTAGTGATCGGCGATCACAAGCGCCAAGAAAGTTGTTTGCTTTAGAGGCTTTTGCTTTACTCTCCTTGCTTGTGCCGTCGTGGGTAATGTTTCGCGGGGGTGTCATGGGTACCGGCGGTTTGGCTGCTCCTTATTGATCTGCGGTAACACCCGGAGTTTGCGTCTCGTGAGGACAGGCAACCAGGGGCGTGATGTAACATTCTAAAAATTTAAAATAAAGTAAGAAATTAAAATTCAGAATTAAATTATAATTATTGTTGCCTTTCCTGCATTTTCTGAATTTTCTGGATTTTTCTTGATTTTTGCTTCATTGGAAAAGAGTTATCAAGAAATAAAAGAATAACAAAAATGAAATCTAAAGTAAATAAAATTCCAAAATCATGGATAACCTTGGAATAACCTGGAACCCCAATTTTAAATGATAAAATGTCATATCAAGCATTTATGGGTGAATTGAATGACATTTAATGAACCTTGACTAGCAATAGTAACAATGTCAAAATTAAATGAAAATATTCACTCATAGTTTCAATCTGAAAATTTTATATTATCTTTTGAAGCCATTAATTCACCTACAGTAAAAATTTCAGAAATTAATAAATTATTTTGGAATATTTCAAAATTCAAAAACAGAGAGAATTGAAAACTAGTACTCTGAATGTCAGACTTTTTATAAATTCCTGGAGCAATATTTTGAGCTAAAAATTTTACATAAGAATCCTTAGCTCAAATAAATTTTAAAAACAAAGTTTCAAAAATATTTGAAAATATTTAAACAGTCTGATAAATCAAAATCAGAAAACTGTGCAAAGCAGATTGTCAGAATTTTAATTAAATCTTTGAACAATATTTTAATCCGAAATTTCTACAGTAACAATATAACTTCCAACCCATTGCACATAAAAATTCTCTTAAATGTTGATGTGATACAAAACCGATTCAATGAACCTCATCATCCTCAGCCTGCTGTTCATTTCTAATTTTGCTTCACCTCCACCGTGACCTTCACTGCCATGTGGGCCCAATTCCTTGTTGAGCCCCACTTGCCAGTGTCTCACTTCCTCCTTCTTCAACCTCCAGTCGATGAATCCCCCGAGCAAAATTCCGCATAGCTTCCTGTGCATCACGTCATTCCCTCGCCTCTAGCCGAGCCACTGCAGCACAACCTTATCCCGTCATCTCCACGCGGCTTCACCTCTGCAATCCACGCCCACCAGCCATCATTGCTCCCTATGCCGCACCGTAAGCAACCAGTGAAGCTCTCAACTGAGACCGAACTCATTTGAGGCCGGTTCATCCATACCCCACAGCTATAAAAGGCGCCAGATGATCACCTGAGTCACGCTTTCTTTCTCCCCTCATCTTTCCCTTCTTTTCCTCAACTGAGTCACCGAAGCCCTGCTCCTTTCCGCCATGACCGAAAGCTCAGAGCTCAAAATCCAACTGCAATCCTCGTGATACAGACAACCAATTCCAAAGTCCTCTGAACAATAGCATCCTCATACACTACTGAGCAAAACCCCTCAACAATACTTGATCTCCCTCATGCAAAATTGGGTCACCGCCGTGAGCTCATCTTCCCCAAAACCGGCGCACGATGGTGGAGCTCCTCGGAGCTTCTCTCATCCAGTAGAACCCAAAAATGGAGTCCCCACGACACCCTCATGCTAAATCCGGAACCCATTCGAGCTCCCTCGCCTTGGTTCTTCCTCTCCACCGAGCCGCCATTGCCGCCGCCACTTGAAGCTCGAGCACACACCTCTCCGGTTTCTCTTTTGCCGATTGGGTTCCACCCCTGGATTCGCCTCGTCGAGCCTGTCCTCTCAGTGCCCTCGCCTTCGCCAGAAGATCGCGCGCCGGAGCTCCCTCACCGGCGAGCCCTATCTTCTTCCTCTGTTCTTCTTTCACTGTCACGCGGGCCCTTCATGTCAGTGGCTTAGGAAGTCTCCAGTTCATTCGGTAAATACGCTTTCTCTAATATGAAGATGTATTTCCAATTTTCCAGGTAATTTCCAAACCGAATCAAGTACAATCTTGAATATCTTTTGAAATATTAATCTAATTTCAATGAAATAAATTTTATATTCATCTAAAATCCAGAAGAATCTAAATATGTAAAAATATTTAATTTTTAACTGCAGAATAATTATTTAAATTAAACTTTAATTATAATCATGTTATGGTCTTTAAAAGAAATATCTGCACAATAGATCATAAAATAATAAAATAAATTGTTAAATGATGAATAGACTGAGATGAATTAAAATCCACAAAAATATTTGATTTTTAGTCATAGAACAATTATTAAAATTTGAAATAACATAAAAACACTATTATATACATTATTGCACATATGGAAAATATAATTTCTGGAATCATAAAATAAATTTTTATGTCCCCTAGGACCATAATAAACTCAAATATACAAAAACATTTAAATGTTGAACTCAGTTTAAATTATTTGCTTTATAATTACTAGTAAAACTTGATATGGCCATTAATAAAAATAAAAGCATAATGGCTCATAAAATGATGAAATAATTTTATTAAGTTCCTAGAAACAGAAAGGACTCATGTATGTAAAAATATTTAAGATAAGACTTAATTTGCATTCTTTTATCGAAAGGAAATATAAACTACAACAGTAAATAAATAGATAATCTATTGCAATCAAAGTCAAAACAATGTAAAACCAGTTCTAAAACATTTCTAAGATCATCCCCTGCTTATGCCTGAATAAAAAAGTAAGTGATCATGTAAAATGCAGTCGTAAACTTAACATGAAATCCGAATTCCGATAACATCCATTATGTGGTCATTTAAGCCTTTTCGGCAACCTATAAAACTTCTCGTCTAAATACCATTATTAGAGAAATCTATCTAGAAACACTCTCCATCATATGTACTACCAAATTATAGAAAAACATATTAGTTATAACTTACTTATCAATAAGATCCAGCTAATTCAAAACCCTTAAGTGTTAATCATTCGCTTCATCATTCTCGCCGATCCCGTACAACGTGAACTTTATAATACCATGTAAGCTTTTTCAGCAATGAAGGTAATGTATTGTCCAAACCCTAAAATTTATAAAAACGATAAAGAAATACTCTCCGAAGTACAGACTACCACAATATGAAGAAATAATCTTATTCCGTTATGCTTTGAATATTAAACCTGTTAGCATAATAACTTAAAGTATTATGATTGCCGAACCTGGTAATGTAAGTAACGAATTCGGTAACAATGAAGAAATTTATAATTAAGATGTTTGAATCACCAGAACCTTCTTAAAAAGCACGAATATATTACCAGTAACTTGTTATAACCCTTCCAGCATACCCACAACTAATTCTTATACAATGTTAATTAAGAAATGAATATTATTCACATATGCATCATACAACAAATTGATTAATGCTTAATTCTATTAATCTAAATAATTTTTGCATCTTGAATTCATAAAATAAAATTAATAAATTCATAAGAGCAATCCATGTTCTTTGTAAAGAGTCTTTATTTGCTTTTCTATCTATTCTCTTTTTGCCCTTATTAAAGTTCATTATTTGCTATATTTTCGCTGGGACGACGTGTAGAACTTGACGTTACTAGCTCCGTCGCTGTCAACGCCAACTGCAACTACGACTTCGTCTTAAATGACAAATAAGCAAGGCAAGCACCCCTTTGATCATGTTGATCCCAGAGTTTATTTTTCTTTTGTTTTATCAAATGATTTCATGCATGCATTTATTTTTAGTAAATTCACTATTTTGTGGTTTTGGTAGTTATACCTGTTGATTCATGGAACCTCCTTGATAAGTATGAACATGTGAACCTTGATAACCATAAAAAAGGGTTAGACAATATAAAATGTCTATTTGGGTATAAGCGATTTAATAATCATGCTTTAGAATCAATAATGAATCGATGATCACGATGATGATGATGATCAGATCAAAAGTTGTTTTTGAGAAATGAAAAATGTGTTTGGGTTTGTTTCTGTTGGTTTCTAATATTTTGATAAAAATCCCAAACAAAACTATGGTTTGGATGCGGACAATTATTGGCAATAGCCGGATGTACAAGGGAAGTTGTACGTAGTGTAGGGTGGAGTATTGCCCATGTCGGATTAAGGACCGAACGTCGTGTTGTATGATCCAAGATAAATTCGTGCAACCACAAGTGTTGGGATGGGGCAACCTTAAATTGATTAAGTTATCGAGTTTAACTTTACATTTATGGAAGGCGGGAGATTGCACAAGCATTTCTTTCTAAGTCTGCTTGTAGGGGTTTCTACTTCCAATGCAACGGTGTACGCCTTGTTAAGGGGAGAAACCAATAGTACAGGGGTACTCTCATTTTTCCATTTTCAAATAAACAGGCGAGGTATGTCTGCTATTCAGGTTTCTTCTCCCTAGCAAGGGTTAACGTCCCGGGCTGGTGTAAAGTTAAACTGGGTAATGTAAAGGTTTTCGTCATAAACATTCTGGCCACACGCTAAAAGTGCGTGAAACATGCGGCAAAAAGAAAAGGTCATGACTTGTGGGTAAAGCTGTACACCTCTGCAGAGAATAAATCTAATCGATTAGCCGTACCCGCGGTTATGGGTGTCTTGGCGAACTGATGCGAGTTAGACTTTGATATTTTCTAAAAGTGGGTTTTGGGTTGAAACTTGTTTTGCAACTGTTATTTCGTATCAATGGGTTGATATTGATGGATTATATGAATTGGATTATTGGATGAATGTTTATATCTTGAAGTCAATGGGTTGACATATCTTGAAGTCAATGGGTTGACATTGTTGGATTTTATACTTGGATTATGAATCTGATCAATGAATTATTAGACTACTAGATCTTTGGATTATTCAATGCTTGGGATTATGCTTTAATTATTTCTTATCAGCAGTCTTGCTCTTACAAATTTCGTTTGAAAATGTAAAATTGATTTACCAAATAAATTCTGCTTTATGCAAAGTTAACCTAGAAACCTCCCTTGACTTGTCTTGCATTTATTGCATTTGCAAATACCACCTTAAGTCTTGCGGACTACGAAAGTACTCAACCTTGCTTATTTACTATTTTTAGGTGATCGCGAAGTTTCGAGGAATATCTTTTCATCGCAGGTTACGGGGATTTCAAGATACGCCATCTTTCTAGGGGTTAGCAACTTGTCAGTTCCCTAAGGGTTGGATGGGTACACTACAAGATTTGCTTCTCCTGTGCTATGAATTTTTACTCTGAGTTGTAAAATAAATTGTAATAATAGTTTCCGCATTAATAATATAATGTATGGTTGTGCTTCCAATTGTTGTAAATGTGCGTACTAGCTACTGATCCAGGGACTAGTACGGAATGCACATTAGATTTCCGTTTTGGCATTCTTCGCATAGAATGCGAAAACAGGGGTCGTTTCACGTGACTGCGGCACGGTGGCTCAAACGTAGCTCGCACACCTCGGGTTGGCTCTGCGAAGCACCGCTGGTTGTCACCACGAGCACCGTAGGCCCAATACCACTCCTAGGAACCTACTGCCTTGCCGCACAACACCGTGGGCTGGTTCCGAAGAAAGGGACCATGACAACCCCATGCAGGAACTTACGTTCTCCAATATATTTCCTGCGTGCTTTGCGTAACGTCTACTTGTGTTTTCAGTAGCTACGTGCAATCGCAGAAGAAGTGCTGGAGCACTGACCTAATTCCAACATTCAAGATGACCCCGTGGCGGCCTGGCGGGCAGGTGGGTGATCAGGCCCTGCCCGCTGGGCGAGCAAGCGGGCGACCACGCCCTGCTTGCTGGAAGTTGGCTACTGTGACCGGCCTGGGGGCTGGTCGCTCAGCCGTCTATGACCAAGTTAAGTTGCTCGCCTTGGCACTATCAACCTATCTTTTGCGTCTGCACCCTGTTGGGTTGAGTTGTGCGTGGCTGTCACTGGCCCTGCTAACCTGATGGCTCCTCGTTGATAAAAGGAAATGCCTAGCGTTTGCGTCACAAGGACGGGCGACCAGGAGTGCGAGTGCGGCACGGTGCTCAAACGCGGCTCACACACCTCGCACTACAAGAAACAGTGAAAAATTCGTGGGCCAAAAAAATACCCACGAATTTATGTAATTAAATTCGTGGGTTTATTAAAAACCCACGAATTTAATTAAATTCGTGGGCCATAAAAATACCGACGAATTTATGTATTTAAATTCGACGGCTTATAATAATACCCACGAATTTTTTTAAATTCGTGGGCCAAAACAGAACCCACGAATTTATGCACGAACTTAGGGCTAGCTGAGCGGGCGTCTCTCTCTCTGTCTTCGCTCTCTCACGCACCTTCGCCGCTTTGCTGCTCTCACGCGACCAGCGCCGTCGCCGCCTGCTCCCTGCATGCCGCCTGCCGCCTTGCCACCATTGCGCCCGCCCGCCCCCTCCCGCCCGCGCCACCACTGCCCGCCAGCCGCTTCATGCGCTTCCCCGCTTCGCCCGGCCGCCGGCCAGCTGCTCTCCCGTCGGCCGGACCCTTGACGCTGCCGCCCCACGCCGCCATCCCCATCCTCGGACCATGACGACATGTCTTCATTTGGCGGCAGGATCGAACCTCACGGTGAGTTCTTCCTCCAGGCTGTTCTTCCTCCAGGCCAGATGCGTAGTCTCATTTGCAATGTTGTATGCTTATTGGCATGATGGGTAGTCTCATTTGCAATGCTGTAGTCTCATTTGCAATGATGTATGCTTATCGAACCTCACAACCATTGGCATGATGGGTAGTCTCATTTGCAATGCTGTATGCACAAATCCCTGCATATGAAGATTTGCGTGAAACAAATGAAGGTCAGAGATTCACATAAGGCAGGAGCAAATTAGGCGAGGTTTAGATAGAGTTCTAATTGCTTATGTTTGGTTATATGTCCGGAATTATCTCATGCGCCATTACTTCGTTTACTTCTAGATCACAAATTGGTTTCCCTGGAAATGCTTCCAAATCCGTAATGTGTCGACTGTGGGGCTTTACAACAGTTAGTGGTGCACTGAAAACAAGGACTTTGAAAACCAAACCAATAAAATTTCCTTCAATTTTCATTTTGCTCGTGCAGAGTCGGACCAATAGTAGAATTCTTAATCTTCTTGAAATTACTCCATTAATTCATGAGGGATACATATTTCAACATGGTAGTTTTGCCTACAGATTCACTGGGAGCGAATTATGTGTGCAATGTGCAGCTCGCAGCTCACTGCTACTATGCTAACACACGATCCATATGTTGATAATCTGATATATACAGGCTATTGTCACATGGAGGTCTAACATGCTTCATCCATAGTTAAATGTATCTTGAGTTCATACTTCATCAGTTCATACTCGATTGCAGCGGCACTTGATGTCTATAAAATATATAATGTGGGGCTTTCAGAACAAAATGTTATGTATTTATCATAATGCTCAAATGTGGGGTCCTGATTTAAGTACACTCAATCATCCTAACCTAGCATGAGGACTTTAAAGTATTTCATACATGTTGGCATATGTCCTAGCATGAGGATTTAAGTACACTCAATTTGAGTTGTTGCTAACTTGCTATATTCTTCTAATCTCTTGTTTGATGTTTCATTTAAAGGTCGAATAGTGGAATCCTCTTATACTCTTATTGCCTTTTTGTTCAGTTAGTTTAGGTTTTTTGCCAAAGTGTTTTCCAGTTAATCATTCCAGAACTTTTAAACTTGTATAATTCTTTGGATGCATTCTGAGGTTACATGTGCAGGTGAATGCATAACAATCTCCATTTATTTTACAATTCGAATATGGGCATAAAATTCATTTAGTCTCAATGTGAAATGATTAATTCGTTTGAAGTTATTTCATCTCATTTTATATTTGGTGCATGTGGTATATATATTTTTATTCTCTCGCTGTCGTTGTATATAACGTTAGAGTTTAGGGTTTGCGTCAAACAGTAGAGAGCCTAGGCGTCACCCGTTCGGGAACAGCGCATCTCACATTTGTTTGTGAGGTGCGTGGTTCCGGAATTGTCCAGCGTATTTTGGACAGCCCGAGAATGTTGGTTGTTGCATAGGGCCTGTGACGTGCGAGCGATCCGAACGTAATTTCGGCCGCATAGCCCGAGAAGAGTTGCTATAAGAAAACAAAATGCCTGGTTTTGAAAGAATTTCTATTTTTTTTCTTAGGCAGTACTTTGCTAGTGAAACCAGAAGGGATAAAAAATGAATGACAGGGTTGTGTTTCAACTATCTTTATTTTTTTCTCATTGAGTTACACATGCAAGTGCCACAAGAACATTTTTTTCTACTTCTCTATTTTTTTTTTTTTCTCTTTGCATAGCTGTATGAAATCACTATTTCATGCCCATTCGATGTAATCGAGGTATTAAATTACATAGATTACATATAAGGTAAGTGGACTAAAAAAGGTTCAATATATAGTATTTGCATTCTAATACCACCCTTTGATTTTCATATAGTACTTCAATCAAATATTAACTACCGTGCTTGAGGTCTTTGGATGCCTCTCGATTCATCTACGAGGGGCTTGCTCTATCTTTAATTATGGAGATGCTCAACAATCGTGTCCGGTATCCACCGATTGTGCACAAGAACAATATTAGATTAGTTAATTGACTCCTTTTTATCACTAATGATTATTTTGCTCTCGTAAAGATGCGATGGAGGAATCTATTGAGATTGTTCTCGAAAAACTCCTGCATGTGACCAAAGATGGGGTGGCAAAGGTACACTGTGCCTTCATTTTCCCCATTATACATGTATACTTGTTCATTCTTTGTGTTAATGTTCCTTATGGCTGCATGAGATTTCAAATGAGGCAAACCAATGCTTAATCAGCTTCTCTATATGTTTTGTTAAAGGACTGTAAATATGACTTAATCAGCTTAAGCACTTTTGCTATGTTATATTCTGAGTGGAATCATACTCCTCCCCAAGGACATATTAAAATATGGGTGTGCTATTGAATCACTTATTTCCACTTTTCTAGCTTATTTTGGTGATGTTTAACTAGAAGACCACATGATTGCTATAGTTAAACTAGTGTTTTTGCTCTGTGTGCTCAGTCTATCAGAACAATTGTGTCATATTTGCATCATTTTTACATATCAACTTCTTTACTGTCCGTGCAGGTTGAAAAAATATTTGGACCGGGTAACCAATATGTCACGGCTGCAAAAATGATTCTTCAGGTTTGTTCTGTTCTATCCATTGCGTAACCATGACCTTTTATCTGCCTTTCTGCTAACTTTTCTTTCATGTGTGGTTTTTATTCTTATTTTACTGCAGAACAGTGAAGCCATGGTCTCTATAGACATGCCCGCTGGCCCTTCAGAAGTCCTGGTCATTGCTGATAAATATGCAAACCATATGCCTTTTGCTCTTGTATTCATTTTTTATTGGCCTTAGTCTAACGAGACTGTGATCGACTTATTGTGATGGAATGTGTATTGTATCTATTATGGTTGTAATGTTTTGTACGTCATTGCGTAGTTTACAAATTGCCGTTGGATGTGTGATTGATTATCTAAGGATCTGCTAGAATGTCTCCTTCTGGTTTGAGAGATTGATATATATATTATAACTGCAGATGTTTTTTTGTCTGCTGAGTGGATGTCCTATTTACAAGAGAGGTCATGCCGAAATTTTGCACATTTCGGTGACTTAGTTTAGACTCTTGCAAATATTTTCAGATTTAGTTTAGTACTCAGATTGTGCTATAAGAAATTGTCGTTTCAGAATTAGTTTAGTTTCAGAATTAGTTAAGTTTACTCATTTGGTATGACAACTGAAGTTAACATTTCAGATTGTGGCTATTAACAGATTTTGCTAAGTTTTACATTTAAATAAGTTTTCAGATTTTGCTATAACACACTGCATCCATGCTTGTTGTGAACTCCAAGTCAGTTCATGGTTCAAGAATTGTTCCATACTTTGGTCAGGTTTACCTGGCTCAGTTTGAGACTCTTGACTGAATCATGCAAAAATTTGTCCAGGTGACAGCACAGGATTTGGAGGACACTTACAACCCTCCATTCAGAAGCTGTGTCGAAGATGGCGGGGCCAGCGGCATCATGTGCTCCTACAACCGCGTCAATGGTGTACCCACCTGTGCTGATTACAACCTCCTCTCCAAAACTGCAAGGGGAGATTGGAGATTTTACGGGTAAGTCAGGAAGGTTGAGTAAAAAGTGTTACCAGAGAGACAAATATCTACCAATGACATTATTCTTCTCCTTGGCCAAGGTCCCAGCTTTGTTCAAAGTACCTGTAACTAGAGAAAGATTGGCCTAGTAACTAATACGTCCAAGTTTCCTCTGCTGACCAGATATATCACTTCAGACTGTGACGCTGTGGCCATCATTCATGATGTTCAGGGATACGCCAAAACAGCAGAAGATGCAGTTGCAGATGTCCTCAAGGCTGGTATGAGTTAAGCAACTAGTAGTTGTCCACAGTACATATTGTACTACTGATTGATTGGAAATATACTGTTTCTCAAAGAGATTAATTCCATACATATTTTATCTCGTAGTTATGACATATCAAGTATTACCCTCACATGGAACTCTTGGGCAGTTGACAACATAACCAAAAACTAAAACCATGATTCTTGGACAAGATAATAAGGCAAAATCATAGATCTTAGGCTAGGGCACTGAACTGTAACCAAAAGTTGATTCGACTCACACTACTCATATATTCTTTGAGTATAAATGAATACACATTATTTTTCGATATGTATATATATATATATTTTTGTACAAATGCCTGTTAAATTCGTGGGCCAATAAAAACCCACAAATTTAACAGTTAAATTCGTGGGTTTCTCTGGCCCACGAATTTAACTGTTAAATTCGTGGGTTTACTGCCCACGACCACAATTTACCTAATTTAACTATTAAATTGTGGATTTTAAGAACCCACTAATTTAATTTAAATTGTGGGTGCACACAAATTTAATTGATTAATTTCATCGAGTTAAATTCGTGAACTAAATTCGACGGTTTGCCCATGAATTTAACCTAAATTCGTGGGTTTTTTCCTAAATTCGTGGGTTTTTGGCCCACGAATTTTTCCCTGTTTCTTGTAGTGTCGGGTTGGCTCCGCGAAGCACCGCTGGCTGTCACCGCGAGCACCGCTGGCCCAATACCGCTCCTGGGAGCCTTCTGCTTTGTTCCGCGACGCTGCGGTCAAGTTCCAAGAGATCATAAGGATATAAGTTCCAAAAGGGCAGGGGTCAGTGACAACCTTGCGCAAAGACTTAGGACTTTGTTTATCTACATCCTGCATGTTTTGCGTAACCATTATTCGCGTTATAGCAGCCGCTTGCAATCACTCAAGAAATGCCACAGTCTCGACCTAACCTAAGTGTTTAGGTTCGCATCATGGCGAGGCTGGGAGCTGGTCGCCCCATGGTTGAGTTGAGCAAACACAATCAGAACGCGAACAAACAAACACGCATAGGTAAAATCCAAAGATGCCAACTTCATTACAATTACAAGATTGTTCTGGCATACAGAAAAATAGGAACAAAAAGAAACAAAGAAAACGAAGGAAGCAGCCCGGGCCATCAACTGTCGTTGACGACTTGGATGTGCCCATCATCCTCCTCGGCCTCCGGCTCCGCTATCGCCGCCTCAAGGTCCGGGTCCTCCACCGCCATCATACCGGCAACGTGCTTTGCGGCCTCGTGCACGCGCGCCTGTGCCTGGGCCTCATTGTAATACTGCAAATCTTTTGTAGGGTTTTGGCCGGTGATGTTTTCATTTTCTTGATTCAAGGAGTTATTCTGGAGAAAAGTTTTGTCGCCTCATAGTTTGAAAAGTTTAATAAAGGTTTGGGTTCTGCTGTTTGCTAATGAAAAGTTATTTGCTCATAAAGTTAACTCTACTGCACCATCTGTTTATTTGGAAGAGTTATGCTGGTAGATTATCATTAGCGTTATTCGGTGAGATGAAGCATATCAGTTACTACAAAGATGTATTTTTCTTGCTAAGAAATAAGGATGCTTGCAGTTATGCACTTTTTTTTGCAGATCAATTATTGAAGTGACAGACTTCTCGATGCAAGTATACCTGGCCTTTGCTCTGTATGCTAGAAATGTATTTTCAACTGACCTTTCTATTTCTTGGCAGTTTTTATATTGTGTTGCTTTGTTAGATGCAAAACTGTTAGAGAATCAAGGCCCTGCAATAGTATGAGATGCCCACTTACTTTTTCTTTTCACCTAACCTCAACTATCCTTCCTTTGTGTGGCTATTATTTCTCCTTGCCAAATATCTTCCTTTCCTCAGCCAGCCCTGCCGACTCCCTCCCCTTTTCTTCTCTGGTTCGGGTGTTCCCAGGGGCTTGGCCCTCTCCTGTCCCTACGCCCCATTTTTTCCCCAGGCCAGCAATGCCCCTGCCCATGGTTTGGCCCCTCTCCTCTCCCCTACCGGCAGAGCAGCAGCAGCAGTCTTCCTGGCGATTTCTCCCTGGCAACTGCCCCCTGCGCCTCCCCTCTCCTGGCACCTTGCTCCCTGGCCGGCTGCAGCTCCTGGCCGTGCGTCTCCCCTGGGAGCTCCCCTAGCCGCCAGCTCTGGCCAACAGCCGCCCCAGCTCCGGCAAGCCGTCGGCGAACCGCCCTTTTTGGCCGGCGAGCCTTCCCTCCCCTCCTGCGGCAGCATCTCTTCCTTCCTCCTCCTCCTCCAAGGAGACCTAGAGAGGTAAAAATTTCTTCTTGGAGGTGCTCTATTGGGGGTATTTCCTGGTTAGGAAGGTTCTAGGGTTCTTAGATCTGAAATTTTTTGGGGGAAAAGTGATTCTATTTGGAGGGAAGTTCTAGTCTCGTTCGGGCTGTGCGCTGGCAGTGCTTTGGAGCTTCGATTTGAGGATGTTATCAGCGTTTTCTGGGGGTCCAGATGTTTCAGAAGTTGTAGATAATCGAATTATCTTTCAATAGAGACTGAAATCACTAAATTTCGTTTAGCCGTTTGAAAGTTATGCCCTTTTTACCGAGCACTATCCAATCTGTGTCGCGATTGGAGCAGTCTGCAGTCAATTGCAAATTAGGGGAGCTTAGAGGCCGAATCTTGCTTTTCGTATACTTAGAAAAAAATGGAAAATTTCCTGCCGTTCGAGAAAATGTACTCGTTTACTTTATTTGGAGTTGTATAGCCCAAGTTATGGCTTGTTGAAGTGTGCTGTCCCGAGAGGCAGATTTCAGGTTTCGGAGTTCGGGGCGATCCGTAGGTTTGATGCCATTTTGTTTTGGGTTGCTTGCTGTAGTAGCATGTTTTTGAGTGGAGATCATTCTATTGCAGGTGGTGTGAGCCCGGGAGCGGCATCGACCTCCCGTCTTAACGCCCCGTGAGCGTTAAAGGCAAGTGCATCACTTGTTTGTTTGACATGTGTGTTGATTGATGAAACGTGTGCCTTGCTAATATGACACATTGCTACTTCTTTTAACCCAAGATGACACTACTAGTATGAATAGGCCAAATTGATTCGTGGAGTTATGAGACTAGTTCAAAAATTGTGAATAGGGTAATTATATGGAAATCGATGAAAATGTGACTATGTGAAAATGAAAGATGAGAATATGGTTATGAATGTTGAGAATTGCATTTGCATATGTGCATTCATGAAATGCATCGAGCAGTATGTGAGAAAGTCATATGGAATGTATGACTAATCCGGAGTGCTCGGAATCCTACTCGTAGTCCCATCCACGGTATGGATGGGAGCGGAGAGTGTAGGACCCGCCATCGGGTAGCGGGCAAGTCCTGCCGGTAGGCCCTTCCACGGATGGATGGGTTTGAGGGCACGATCGACGGGTGGTGCTCGGCAATACCGTATGTGCTAAGTAAAGAGAAGAGACATTCATGAGCATGCATAACGCATCATATGTATGAAGATTGAGAATGAGATGAAATGAGGCATTCATGAGCATAACGCATCATATGTATGAAGATTGAGAATGAGATGAAATGAGGCATTCATGAGCATAACGCATCATATGTATGAAGATTGAGAATGAGATGAAATGAGGCATTCATGAGCATAATGCATCATATGGTTGATAAATTGTGAATGAGATGAGATATTCTTGAGCTTGCATATTGAATCATGTGGATGAATTATGTGCGTGTTATGTTCTATGATAAGCTTTGGTTGTTAAATGGAAATGTGAGGAGTTGGGATGGAGTCGTGGACTCATCCAAAGAGGTTTAATGAGGTATGTATGTGAGATCATAACGAGGTAAATGTATTGATATACTTTGTTTCATGTATTAGTTGATTCATTTGAGAGTTTTAGTCTTGTTGTTGGTTCGAATGTGTTAGTTGGTTAATTATGTTGATTTGATGCACTTTGCTGAGTTTTCGAACTCACGCTTGTTTGTCATTTGTTTTTTTAGGTACCTTGAAGTTGTCACGCCGGGATGGGTGTAGAGACACAATCACGACTTCGGTCACCTTCAACCCACCTAAAATGAATATAGTGTTTGGTCATACCTAGTGTTGTAATTATGTTATTCGCTGTTGCGGAATTGTTATTTATCAGTTGGTTGTGTGATAATTCCTTTATGCTTCTGCTAGTATATGTCATCTTGGATGACTAGTATTGTGATTATCTTATTTGTTGTTTATTTGTCTGCTGAGTGGATGACCTCTACTTCTAGAGAGGTCATGCCGAAATTTCTAGCTAATACGTTAAGTTTTTTTTAATTGCTTTAGAATTGTCCTCCGCTAGCGTTATTAGAGGTCTTGGTAGCACTCGCGGTGTGGTTTGGCGCCGGGGTGTTACAGATGATGCCGAAAATTTTTAGTGAGTTTGGTAGTTGGTAGCATTCGGGGCTCAATGTGGAGCCGGGGTGTTACACTCATCTCCCTCAATGCCGTCCACGACGGTCATTGGGTTGAAGGAGGTGTCGCGGCTAGCGTAGCACGCTAGCATGAACATCGCGGTAGCCACGGCGACTTGCCGCCCTTCCTGTATGGAGCGAGCGGCCATGGTGGCAGGTAGGCCGGAGAGCGCTTCAGCAACCCGAGTGATGTAGTGTGCGTACTGCATCGTTGTGGGCTCGAGTGGCATGTGGAGATCTACTCCCAGCGGCTCCAAGGCGCTCGCCATGCGCCGGTAAGCCGGTCGGAGCATGATGCCGAGGTTGTGCAGCGCGCGACGCTGCTCTTCCACCTCCTGCCTCTGCGCTGCCTCGGCCTCCTGCGCCTGGGTGAGTAGAGTTGCCCCGGTGGCCCTCTCTTGGTTTAGCAACGCCTCCTTCTCCAGCTCCTCGCGCAACACCGCCATCTGTTGTGACGTCTGGGCCTCGCGCTGGGTGGCTGCTGTGGGAGGGCATTCGCGGCTGTGGCTCGGGCAGCGAGGATAATTGAAGCGGGCTGGGCAGAAATGCCGGCGCCAGCAACGTCCATTCTGGCTGCTTCAGGGCCGCCAGATTGCCCTTGGGCGGAGGTCCCCATTGCGTCTGTTGGCACTGCAAATGTCTGCACGGCCAGGGCGCCTTGGCGGGCCACCCTTGGAGGTGACCTGAAGCGGAAGGAGGTCATCGGGATCGTAAGCCCGTTTGGGCGGGCAGTAGCAGTGGCCGGAGTTGGCGCCACTAGAGGGGGTGCCAATGGGATTGGTGCTGCAAGTGTTGGCGTCGTGGAGGCTGGTGCCGTTGAGATCGGCGTCGCAGGAGCCAGCGTCAGTGCGGCCAGCGCTGAAGTAGGGGTGGCAGACGTCGTTGCCCCAAATGAAGATGCCACCGCTCCAGGCGTGCTCTGGGGAGCGGTGGAGCTGGTGGTGGTAGGCTTTCGGTCCTCGGTGCGGGGCCTCTTAGGGTCCTCACCCGAGGTGTCCGGGGCGCAAGCCCATTTGCCTGCGCCCCGATTGTCAGCCGGGGCTGGGTCCTTGATCACCAGGGGGCCACGGGCCGGTAGCACTGCGGGGCCGGTGGAGTCCATCGCTGGGAACGACTGGATAACCCGGAGGCGCTCCGCGAACTCCAGATCGCAGAGCGGTCGGGCCCCGACAGGAAAGTCCAGGTCGCTCGGCACTGGTAGGAACAGCCCGGACAGCCATCTTGAGATGGCAGGGCCGTCTAGGTTTCGCTCGCCTGGCGCAAAAAGAAGACAAGGATATTAGTTGATGGTGACCACGAAGAGGAATATGTATTCATAAGAAGAGCAACAGAACTTACTGCCAGGGCGCGTGCGCGTCATGTCATCGTCCCCTGTATACTGTCGCGCACGGTGGGTACAACGACGGAGGGGGCTGATTCTCCGAGTCACGAAGTCCCGAACCACCAGCGCCCCGATCAGCCCAGCGTCCCGCAACCGGTTGATGTGGGCCGCCATTGCCAGGAGCTCTGCCGTCTCCTTGACGGGCGAACTCCAGCTCTCGCGAGCTTCCGCCCGTGCGCAAGGCATCCCAAGGAGGTCAACCCCGCTGTCGTCGCCGGTGTAGAGCCAGTCGCTCCGCCACATCTTCCAGTTGGATCTTGGCTGCAAGGGAATGTAGTGAGGGGCCGACCCGTCGCGAAGACGGAAGTGGTAGCTCCCCACGACCCCGCCGTCAGGGGTGCTGGGGTAGATAAAGAAGTAGTGGAAGAGAGGAAGGTTGGGCATCACCCCTACCAACATCTCGCAGAGGAAGGCGAAGATGGAAAGAGTGACGATGGAGTTGGGGGTGAGGTGGAGATGATGGATTTCGTAGAAGTGAAGAACGATGAGAAAGAATTCAGAAAATAGCGGTACCAGGCCCGCCAGAAGCCCTAGGCGAAGACAATGATCTCCCCCGGCTCGCATCGGGGCGCGAGGATTCCACGGTGAAGGTGGAGGGAGCCCTCGGGCGCCATCTTGGAAAGCATATCCACCCTATCCTCTCCAACATTGGAAGGGAGAAGAGGTTGCACCATTGAAGCAGAGACAAGGTTTTTTGGGCAAGGAAGATGAAAGGGCAAAGAGCAAAGTGCGCAAGAATCAGAAAGCGTGAACTGATGTTCAAGGGCGCGTATATATAGGGCCCCCACACAGACGGTACGCGAACAGGCAAAAGTACGCGATGTTTCGGGTCCCAAGAAAAATCGGCAGAAGTGGGCAAGACCGAGACGATTGCATGCTCAGAAGTGGTGGGCCCATCCAGGAACGCACCGACATTTAATGAGGTCTAAAAAGAAATTGGCGCGCGTTCTAGGACGGACCCGGGGGCTACTATCGGTGTACTTTGCACCGGGGTACCCTCTCCGCCGCAGATTAGTGGACCTAAGAAGCGGCCTGACCCACGTGGCGGCCTGGCGAGCAGGTGGGCGATCATGCCCTGCTTGCTGGGCGGCAAGCCCACGTGGCGGCCCGGGTAGTAGGTGGGCGGTCATGCCCTACTCGCCGGGCGTTGGCCCGCGTAGTGGCCTGGTGGGCAGGTGAGCGATCAGGCCCTGCCCACCGGGTGTCGGCTTATGTGGTGGTCTGGCAAGCAGGTGGGCGGTCATGCCCTGCTCACCGGGCGTCGGCCCACGTAGCGGCCTGGCGGGCAGGTGGGCGATAGGCACTACCCACCGGGCATCGGCTTATGTGGCGGCCTAGCGGGCAGGTAGGCGGTCAGGCCCTGCTGGCCGGGTGTCAGCTTATGTGGAAGCCTGGCGAGAGGGTGGGCGATCGGGCCCCACTCGTCAAGCCACGAAGGCAACTAAAGGAATGAGGAGAAGTCTTCGCCTCGAAGTCTCCTTCCCCTGACACGCTGTGTTAGGGCCATTGATTGTGAAGAATTCTGCAATCGACACGACGACGGCCCATCCCTCTAACGCCTCTCACCAAACCCATCGCAGGAGTGTCACTTCCCGAGCGGACCGGGCGAAGCCATGCAGCGGCATTAAATGGGGTTTGAAGGACAAGGCTACAGTGACGGGTGTAATAAATGAGTCATCGGTCGGTGTGATAAGACCGCAATGATGGGTGTAATTAATGAGTTGTAGATCATTATAGCGTCACCTTCTTCCCTGCTCGAGCCAACCCCGTCTATATAAGGGTGCTCTGGTGCATGGAGAAAGGGGATCCAAGGCCAGAGAACTCATCCAAGCTCGAGACCAGAAGAACCATTGTAGTCGCCACCATATTTCCTCAACAAAGATCCAACAGGACGTAGGGCTATTACCCGCGCTGGGGGTCTGAACCTGGATACGTTGTTGTGTCCCTTGGTCTGTTGATCCCCGGAGTCCCTCGTGTGAGAGTCATTATGGTTTCCAACTGCGAAGATGCCCTCTACCGAACCCTATCCTCCATCCTTGGAGTAGTCAACCCTATCCGTTGACGGGATCCTGTCCGGCGAAATATGCCGACAACAGTAAATTTATCATATTCAAATAAAAATATTCATACATTATTGTGAGCTCAAAATTTAATTTATCTTACGAATGGAAAAACCATTTAGAGCAAAAATATTAAAAAATAAATAATCAAGTTTGCATTATTTAAAAATTCAAAAAAAAGCTAAAAACTGAAAAAATGTGAAGTTCAGAATTTTTATTAATTAAATACATAATATCTCAAATTTAAATTTTTACTGGAGAATGCTATAGCTAGATTGAACACCTATAAAAGTTTCAAAATTTGTTGATAAGATATCAATCCCAGAAAAATTCTGAGCACAGTGCATTGTCAGAATTCTTACAAATTCTATGCATATTATTTTGACTTGAAAAATTTACAAGATAATGAACCTTATCTCTAGAGCTCAAAAAAAATTATCATAAAATTCGCATCAACATTGGACCCTCATTTAAAGTGAGAATCATCACCTGATCTACGTGAAGATAAGGCAGTTTCGTTTCTTATCAATAGAACAGTGCTGAAGGTCCCACCTGGCAGTGTCTAGACCATCCCTACCCTACTCTCACTGCCAATGGGACTGGTCCCCGCATGTCAGTCTCTCCTCTCCTCCCTCCTTTCCATAGTTGCTACCTCTGCCGAAGCTGCCACGATAGAGCTTGCGCCAATAATCGCTGCCATAACAGATGATCGGCCAATGAAACAATGCCATGGCAAGCTAATTGCAGCACCGACCAACATTTGCCCGCCATGCCACTGCCTAGACCTGGGCATATGGGTCGTGCTTCGGTGGGCCAGCCCGAGGCACGGAGGGTCCAAGACGCCCAAACCCGACCCGCAAGACGTTAGAGGCGGTGCGGGCGGCCGGATCAGATCGGGCCGTGTCGGGCCTAAAATGCGGCACGACGGGCGGCACGGCACGCCCCGACCGTTTAGTTGCGTGCCGTGCCGACCGCACGACGGAGAGGCGCACGCCGACCGCCGACCCATGACATAGCTCGATCTTCTCTGCGGCGCCACGCCGGTTCGTGTCGCACCAGCGCCCGCGCCTCGCTGCGCTTTCACCGGCGCCTTTGAAGGCGACGGTCGGTGAGAGCGGCATCCCGGTGGTGCGGGTGAGCACGACACGCCCACCTCTCGGTTTGTATGTATGTGCAAGGCTTTGGTTGCTATATGTATGTGCATGGCTTTGGTTGCTGCATGATTTAGTCAGTAGATCTTGCGGTTTTGGTTGGTCGAATGCTTGCACACTACAAAGACACACCCAAATACCCAATACGGTTGTGCAAAGTCGAGTACAAGTGTAAATCATGACAAGTGGGGTACAATTAATCGAGCAAGAAGTTTTTTTTGGCGGGACAATCGATCGATCGCTATAATTCGCTTTCGTTTATAAGGCGATTTTTACAATCAACTTCACGTGTTTTCGTGTCTTTTCCTCTCGTCGCAATAGTATAAATGGGCGGGCCTAGGTCAAGACGGCAGCACGGCGATCACGAACGCAAATGGGCGTGCTCGGCTCGCTGAAGATGAACCGGCCGGCCCGCACGGTTCGACCAAGCACGATGGGCGCGTCGGCCGGCCGCCCGCCCGACGACGCCCACCTCTACCGCTGCCACGCACTGTCCTTTCCTCGCATTCGTCGCCGCCCAAGCTCATCTTCGCATTGTATTAGCATCTGCAAAACAGCCGCCGAGTGCCACGGCAGTAAAGCTTCGCTTCGGCTATAAAATGGCATCTCAAACCACTAGAGCAGTGCAAGAGCACACTGAAGCATCGCCTGCTCAAATCTTTGCCAATTGCACTAAAACTTGCCCAAGTCACCATTTTTGCAGAGAGAACCAATAGATAGGGCAAAACTAAATTCGGCCAACTCAATAAGCTAAACACAAATTAGCTTGGCACATAGCTTCTGGGTGACCTTAATTTTGAGCTCAACCCATACCTTGGATGCGGCTTTCTTCGGCCAGAACCATGCCGCCCCCTCATTCCTTCTTCTCTGGTACTGGCCATCGGTGACAGCATGACTCGATTGTTCTCCAGTCGATTTTTTAGGTAAAATGGAGCACTGGTAGTCCATTGATGCTCAAGAATCAATCACCCGGTGAAAATGCGTTGAACTTTTTAGCTTTCATCGGACCGGCTATGGCCACTGCCACGGACTGTGGTGGCGCACCCCTTCCAGCTATCATCGGCGGTGTTAGAACCCTCTGGCAGATACGTCTCAGTGTGGTGATGCTATAATCATGCCGCTGCTAGCCGAAGCGACGTCGCCGGTGTGCCTAGCCGAGACTCTGTTTTTTGTGCATCAGCGGCGGGCCCATTAGGATAGTGGCTGAAGCCGAGCTCAAAAGAACGCGCGAAATTGAAGAGTACATCTTCACTTAAATGAAAACGTGTTTTCCAATTTTCACCTGATTTTCTGAATAGTCTGAAATTCAAACTAGTATAACTTTTGAAATATAGCTCCAAATAGGATGAAATAAATTTCTACATTTGTCTAAAATCATGTAGTTTTAGGATATAAAAATATTTAAATTTTAAAAATAGAAAAATTATTTGAATTTAAAATTTGATAAAAACCCTATTATGGTCATTATATAAATGCTATACACCATAAACCTTAAAATAGTAAAATAAATTTTCATATGATTCTGATACCATAAGAAACTCAAATGTACAAAACATTTAATTTTTGAACTATGTATAATTTATTTGCATTACAAATTATAGTAAAACCCAATATAGCCAATAATAAAAATAAGTATATCATAAAATAATAAAATTATTTTTTATAAGCTCCTGGAATCATTCAGAGACCATTTATGTAAAAATACTTAAAAATTTGACTTATTTAACATTCTTTTCACTATTGGGAATTGCAAATAACTAAAATAAATATATATATACTATCGCGGCTAAAAGCAAAATAATGCAAAACTAGTTTTCAAATGCTTTTAGGATCGTAACCTACTAATATAAAAAAAATAGTTGTATAATCGTGTAAAGTGCAGTCACAAACCTAAAACGAAGTCCAAACCCTTATAACGTAAACTTTAAGACCTATGCTATTTCAGCAACGAATAAAATATCTCTTCTAATCACTAATATTAATAAAATTAGCCTATAAATGCTCCCTAGGGCAAGAATATCCTATTCTGAAGAAATTATCTCATTTCAACATGTTTTGTATATAAATCTTATTAAGAATATAACCCTAAATATTATGAACAGTAAAATCCGTAATATGAGTGAACGAACTTAATGATAAATAAACAATCAATAATTAAGATATTTGTATCATGAGAAACTTCTTAAAACATTGAATATATAATCAACAACCTAAACCATGCTTGTTATCTATAATAAATCTTTATTTGGTTTTCTATCTGTATTCTTTTTGTCCTTATTAAAGTTTATTATTTGCTATCAAACGATGTGTAGAACCTGACGTCACTCATTCCGTCATGAACAACGTCAGCTATGACCACGACTTCATCAAAAATAATAATTAAGTAATGCAACCACCCTATTTGATCAGATTGATCCCAGCATTTAATTTTTATTTTCTTTATCAAATTGTTTCATGCATGCGCTTATATTCTGTAAATTCACTATTTTGCGGTACTAGTAGATATACCTGTTATCTTATGGAACTTTCTTAATAAGTATGGATATGACAACTTTGATAACCATATAATAGGATTAGAAAATATATAATCTCAACATGGGCATATGCGATTACATATTAACCATACTTACCCATGCGTTAGTAATAAAAAACGTTGAATACACAGATTAAACTGATTCTTGAGTATTTAAAAAGGTTGGATATGACATTGTTGGAGGCTGGTATTTTGGCTAAAAACTCAAAATAAAACTATGGTTTAAACGCGGGTGATTATTGGTAATAGCCAGAGGTGAAGGTATTGTACGTAGTATAGAGGCAGATTATCACCCGGGTTAGATTAAGGATCGGACGTAGTGTTGTATGATTCAAGGGAAATTCGTACAACCATAAGTGCTGGTATGGGACGGCCTAACCTATTAAGTTACATAGATTTAGCTTTACACATTGGAGGGCTATAGTAGTACGGGCACTCCATTTAAGGTTTGCTTGAAAGGATGCCCTTAGGTGATGGGAATAACGCTTGCCCACTACTACAGAACGGCACATCAGAATCAGTTCTTTTTTAGCATTAGAATCGGTTCTAGTGGCGATACGATGTCCTTAGATAGTGATGAGGTGGAGCTATCAGAATCGGTTTTGACCCGATCGTGATAAAATGTCATCGAGAATCGGTTCTTTAAGGAAGTGATTCGATGACCCCTCATCGAATCGGTTCTTTAAGAAAAGTGATTCGATGACGTGTCATCGTAATCACTTTTCTTAAAGAACCGATTTCGATGAGGGGTCATCGTAATCACTTCCTTAAAGAACCGATTCGATGAGGGGTCATCGAATCACTTCCTTAAAGAACCGATTCGATGACCCATTGGGTGTGCCATTTTGCAAATTCTCCAAAAAAGCATGATTAAATTCTCAATACGAATGCACAATATATATCATCACATTCACGTAACGAACACGTGATGCATATATCACATTCACGTAACGTAAACGCTTTAATTACAACACATATATATCATAGTCGCTCACAATATACAACTCAAACATGCTTGACAATCAAGACATGGACTTCCTCGATACATATCAAATTGACATATATTATTAATATTGTTTTCATATGGACTAGTAGGATGCTTCAGATCTCTAAACTGCCATCCTCTCGATATAACTTCTAACCAAGACCATCGCATAAGTGGTCTCGTAAATTGTTGAGTGCTTTCTTTGTCTAAACTCTTCCGGGGATATTGATCTTCGCAAAAGCGAAATGACAGTATTAATTTCAGTTTCAAAATTTCTATGTAAAAGGCTAAGTATATTATTATGCACGTATATATACCTTAGGAAAAGTTGTGAGTTGTCGACCACGATGAGCATGTGCTGCATGACATAGAAGCGCAATGGTCACCGCTGCCTGTTGATGGCACTGTGAAGAGAGAAAAAGAAATTCAGCCCACGAAGATTAGATGTCAAAAAAATTAATCATATATATGCTAGGCACTTGTACCTTAAATCGCTTATACTGCAATGTCTTGCCCTTTTGGTCGTCGTGCGGCCCTCCTTCATCGACATAGTCTGAGAAACCCCTACATACATTGGAGAGCACCATTGAGTCAAAAAATAAACGTAGTTAAATTCCTCGATGTGTTAGGTTTCAATAATGCGCTTACTTCTGCAAAGGAGGCTTGATCGCGTATGCCATCGGTCTCTTCTCGATCAGTTAAATGTGTAGACTGTGTTTTCACTAAGAACGAGGGCGAGTAGAACCCAATGGTTGCTTATTAAATAAAATGTAGTGCAAGGAAATAAGTTCACATACGGTTTTAAGTGCGTACAAGTAATTGAATCGAAAAGTACTACTTACTCCTCGTGGTACGGCAATACAATGAAGTCCTTCTTCGACTCAGCTTGCAATACCCCCTTGATGTAGCTAGCAACGAACCCCGGTTGAAGCCTAGCCATGATCGTAAGACACAAGCTCGGGTCGACAAACCCAACTTCGTGTAGATTTGTCACGGCTCGTTGTCTCATTATCCTGCAACTCGTGTTGAATGTGAGAAAACATAATGCAAAATCCTATAAAAGTCATGAGCGCAAGCTATATGGTGTGATACTCACAGCGTCCATGATCGTAAAGTAGAAATATCGACGGCTTTCATTTGGTACACACGGAATAGATCCTCAAACCGACGGGAATGTTCCATGCTCCTCACGGTGAAAATGTACCATTTTATACTTCACGTTGAAGTCGACTCGACACTCTTCCCCCTTCACCTTATCAAGGTACCATCCATGGAGGAGGCGAGTCCACTTGCTTAGATCATTCAGTTCGTGCGATGCAATCAGGGGCTTTCCATGCTCGTAGGCCTTATAATCATACAGGTGCTCAGTGGCTGTGGCCGACTCTTCTTCTCGGGTCAAGGAGTCTCCGAGGTCGGGCGGTGGGCTTTTCAGTACCTTAAGGGGCGCTGTGGCTCTCTGCTGCCTTTGCCCTCTTGGCGGAAGGAGTCTCCGAGGCCTCTTGTGGTTCTACGGAGTCTCGGAGGCCTCCTGTGGTTCTACTGAGCAGGAGCAGGAGGAGGCGCAAGCGCAGGAGCAGGAGCAAAGGTGTAGCAGAGCAGGATCGAGCATGTGAGCAGGAGCGGGGGAGCAGAGCAAAGCGGAGGAGCAGGCGGGATCGAGTGATTAGGCGGGAGCGGAGGAGCAGGAGCAGGAGCAGGAGGAACCTACGAAGCACGCATATATTTAACTTACTGCAGTAGTACTGGAATGGTAGAGAAGACGTGGAGGGACTTTTTACCTTGACCAGTACGACACCCGTCGTGGGCCACTTGATGAACGACATGCGTGCTTGCCCGAGAGTGGTGATATCTTCATTGGGGGGGAAATCGAGCACATGTGATAAGAAGTCTTCGTGGGCGAGTCCACTGCACCTCATGTAGCCCTTCCCCACAGGCTGACCATGCACAGTGTCGGTCTCGTTGCATGGAAATGCAACCCCGCGTGCAGCCTCGACGGGAAATCCATCCTCCATCATGATGGTGAGCTGGCACTTCGCAGGCACCTGCAAGAAGTGTACAACTTGAGGAAAAACATTGCGGGAGTTACACTCGTAGCTTTAACTCAGGAAAAATTAATTATTACCTTCAGCTGGGGACCGGTCTTATCATTTTGGAACCGCATGCTACTAGGTCGGGCACGACTTCTATGACATCGAGGGCATCCGGCTCGACTGGGAAATCATCGCCATCATCTCGCCCTCGTGCAATCCTCACGTGCCATCATCTCCCCTCTTATCTCCTCCTCACGTCGTGTCATCTCCCCCCTCATCTCCTCCTTAATCTCCTCCCTCAGCTGCTCCCTTAGTGTGTCCTTGAGGTGCTCCTCACGTGCCTGCCATGACCTTGATATGGCACTCGCAGCGTCATCTTGAAAGTAGGACTTCTTCGTGTGTCCCGCCCCTACGGCAAGCACCCGCCCCTTATGGTCGGACTTCCGATCGCAGACGACAGGATGTCCTTCGACCCTTGGCTCAGAAGGTCCCTGTTCTTTTCATTGGCTTACCTCTTCCCTGTAATAAGCTTAGCACGAATTAGATTTGAAATACAACAAGTTGGGTCAATTGTATTGTACTAAGTTAGATGTCTTACGATGGTGGAGACAACTTGAGCGGGTAGTGGTTTGCAACTACAAGTTGCCCATCGGGGAGTTTTCTTTGTCCTCGCTAATACCCGCTATGCGTCCGCTCCTCGGATATGTGGGAGTAAGGCATCACCATCGGAGTGAGTGCACTCCTCGGCTAGTCGCGCCCACTCGCCTTCTTCCCTCATAGCACCTGTCATCGAGGTGGTGCGGGTGCGTGTTAAGCCTCCGACAGCGGTGTTCCTCTCTCTCGCTTCGCCGCCTCGGGCACCCTTCATCCTCGTGAACTCCGCCCAAACATCGTGGGTCACAAATGGATACCTCTCGAATGGTGTACGGCCTTTCAAAGACGCATCACTGTGCATAAGGGTCTTGAAGTGCCTCAAGGCCACACCCATCCTCTTCAAGGCGCACTGCCTCGCTTTGGGTTCATCTTCCTCCTCTATAATCCATTTACTCTTAACCTCGTCCCACAACCGATTCTTCGCTTCGTGTCACGACTTCCTTTCTCCAATTCTTAATTGTTATGGGCACTCTCTCCATCACCAATTGGCCAAGAAATGACCGTATCGCCCCATGTACTTAGGAGGGCCCGCAGCACCCGTGGCATTGAAGCGGAGAACTGCGCGTTCTCCTGTAGCCCCTTTGTTTGGTCCTCGGGTCTTCCTCACCTTACTCGCCCTTTAGTAATTGGAACCATGCTCGGCCCTCAAGAAGACCTTCTACTCTTCATGCACGAGCCGATGCTCTCTAGTTGCGACATTTTGAGTTTTCTTATCTGATAAGGTCATATGTGTGACATGAGAGAAAGCAATTTGAAGCTACTATATGCACTTGACAATAAATCTTGTAAATGATCAATAGATAATTCATAGTATGCAATTGTTCTGAACAAAAGTCTATCTATTGACCAACTAAATAAGTTCGAATGATAACTCCTAATCTCTAAATTCGAACGGATACATGTGGGTTACGCAACTTGAACTCTAACCTATGCTCAGATAAAAAAACAAAAGCACATTCCATATGACAAGTGAATTTAGCACTAGTAGATGTTTACTTATACCAACAAGTTTCAGATTTCACAACATCAACAGAGAATTTGAGCATTAATGTACTAATGCAATGGCAATAATACTTGCAAGACAATGGGAACAATAAGTCGGTTTTCGATACTTGCAAGAATAGCAACACAAGAAGGTCAAGTTAGTGTTTACATAACATGCAATATCTGTTGACCAACTAAATACGCACCAACGATAACCCCTAATCTCTAAATAGGTTTGGTCCTAATCCCATTCGAGGATATGTGGTTCGAGCAAGTTCCTAAGCCGTTGTACAACCGGAGAAAATTTGGCGACATCTCCGTTCTCCGGATACACGCCTCAACAACAGTCAAGAGGGTGTGTATCCGGAGAACACCAGGAAATGCTACCAAATCAACTCAAGTTGTACAACATAGCTCAGAACTTGCCCGAACCACATATCTCTAACGATCAAAAACGTGGACAACTGAGATCGTTGCTTATGAATATGCTGAAATGGCATATTCATAATCAAGTACTCTCGAACGGAGACGTATGTTACGATTTCAACTCTAACGAGATCATATTACAAGAATAATAATAACATGTAGGTAAAAAATACAAGTACAAGAAAAAGCACTATACCTGGATTGTTGGAAAAATTGCGAATATAAGAGCAAGACTTTGTACATTATTCCTTTAAAACATATGAATAAGAATACATAATCCTCTAGCAACCAGTATGACACAAATATGACAATATTTAACCATTTTGTGTCATCCATTCTAAGAATTATGTCTATCACAGAAGAGCATCAAATCACCGAATAGTAAGCCAAGGCATAAAAGATTTTAGGGTTGGAAAAGATGCGAGTATAAGAGCAAGTATTTATTCCTTAATACATATATCAATTTGATTCCATATACATGATTCAAAGATGGCCATTCAGACATAATTAAGGAGAAGTAAATTATGTAGACTATGGCAAACAAGAAAAGAATCATGTCTACTTTGGCAATGTGAAGTTAATTAAGTATGATTGCTCTCAGATTATTGGGTTTAAAATGGAGATTAGAATCTTCACCTCAATCACAAATGGGCAAAACAATTGATTGAGTGTATAAGGCCTTAAATTCTTACCACCTTAACATGCACAATAAGAACCGAAAATGAGATTCACTGTTATTAAGTTCTTACTGAGATTATAAATTCTGAGCAGAAAATTTATCTACACAACATATGACAGTGACACTCTAAGTTCAGATCAACTTAATATCAGATCAGCTTATGACAATGAATTCAGCCGAAACAGTAGGGCAAATGACAGTCTTACTGCATAATTTATTGAACCAATAGACAAGTATATCACAAACAATTTATTACCAGTTGTCCTTCAAAGCAGTAAGCTGAACGAATAATTCAAAGCAGTAAGCTAATCCAATCTATCCAGTTATCAGGACTTAGACTGAAATCACAGACAGTCAATATGCTACTCAAAGAACAAGACTTTCAGATAGTGAATAACTTCAATACTTCTACAGCATGTATCTCTATCAATTTAAGGCCTTATTCACAAAATAATTGTTACTATCATCATAACCCTAAAATCATCACAGAGCAATACCTCTCCTTCAGCCAGCAAGAACCAAGAAACAAGTGCAGTACCGTAGGTGAGGAAGACGGAGGCAGGGCGGCAAGGCGGGACGGGCGGCGAGGCGAGGCAGGGCACCGGCGGGACGGGCGGCGAGGCGAGGCAGCCGGCGACGGGCGGGAGGCGAGGCAGGGCACCGGCGACGGACGGGCGGCGAGGCGAGGCATCGGGTGACGGGCGGGAGGCGAGGCAGAGGCACCGGCGACGGACGGGCGGCGAGGCAAGGCACCCAAGGCGTCGGCGGCTAGGGTTAAGCGTGGAGCAAGGTCAGCATGCCAATGGCTACTGATCGCGAGATGGGCCGGGGTTTTAAGAAAACTGAGAGATTGCACACTCATTAGTATCACTCTTTTAAGAAAACCAACACTGATGAATTGTTATTAGTATCACTCTTTTAAGAAAACCGATATCGATGCTTTATCATTAGTATCACTTTTTTAATAAAACCGATACTGATGCTTTATCATTAGTATCACTTTTTTAATAAAAACTGATACTGATGCTATATCATCACTTTTCTAATAGAACACTGATGTTAGTCATCAAGATCACTTGTTTAATAAAACCGATATCGATGCTTCATCATTACTATCACTTTTTAATAAAACCGATATCGATGCTTTATCATCGATTACTTTTTAATAAAACCGACATCGATGCTTGATCATCACTTTTCTAATAGAACATCGATGTTAGTCATCAAGATCACTTGTTTAATAAAACCGACATCGATGCTTTATCATTACTATCACGCTTTTTAATAAAACCGATATCGATGCTTTATCATCGATTACTTTTTAATAAAAACCGACATCGATGCTTGATCATCACTTTTCTAATAGAACATCGATGTTAGTCATCAAGATTACTTTTTTAATAAAACCGACATCGATGTAGTTTATTGCACTATTCCTTTTCGGACATCCGCAAGTTCTGAATTTTCAGCATTTCATCAAAGAGAGAAAATGCCATAACTTTGTCATACATTGTTGAAATTATTAGAAATTTTGCGTAAACATATTTCAGATACCGCAAAACTTTTCATAAAATAATTTTTGGAAAAATCGACCTTATTCAAGAAATATGCCAAAATTCATTTCAGAGACATGATTTGTGCATAAAGCGAGAAAAGTCAAAACTTTTTCAAATTAATCTCGAATTGTACGCAAATTTCCGAAATGAGCTTCGACTATTTACAAGCTTTCCCAAAAGTAATTTTGTCAAATGGAATTTTCTTTCACAACATATGGCACAAAGTGCAGGCATAAAGAGAAATTGCATGCATTTCAATCGAAGCCTCCAAACAGCAATTTTACATACATTATAATAGTCCATTTATTTACAATACTGCCCTTCATGATGATCTACTCGCATGTAATTGGCTCCATGTGTGTCGTCATCCCCGCTAAGACAAGCCCCATCTGCCATGTACCATCTCATCAAGCAGGACGAAGTTTAATCTTAGGATTTTATTTTGTGGACCGTCAGCCATGTACTCATTCATTCGTGTTATTCTAACACGAATACGCCATCGATGCAACAGGTGTGTTACATCCTTTAGCAGAGAGTATTCCATCTGACATAGAAATTAGAGTCCAAGTTTGAACAGGAATTGGTTAGATAATATTGTTAGAGCTAATGAGGATATGGAGTAGATTGAACCATATTTAATATAGTTTAATAAGAGGGAGTAGCCATAAGAACTATCTGCAAGCATAGGAAAGCGATGTGCATAGGAACAGTCAAAGCAAAATGCTTCGCGTAAAGGACAAACAAACAACATGAATAGGAACAGGGAAAAAAGAGTTCTGGTGATCGCATGGCAGTGCTTTGAACCAACCGTAAAGCAAATGTGGAAGATACGTAACTGACCACACGTCTTTGAGGAAAGAACGGAGTACGGGTCTGCAATGATGCTGCCATGAAAGTAGGATGAGACATTTTTGAAAGAACAAAATAACAGAGTAACAACAAACCATAGCGAAGCAGTGTGCAAGGCATCAAACAATCGTAGAGCAGCGCAGGAAAAGATAGGCAGCGAAGGGCGAAGTGTTTCTGTGCAACACATTGGTCAACATGATAGAACAAACAAACATGGTTGTATGGATAAGTAGGACAAATCACAACATGCACACTAAGCCAGCGTACCCAAGGGCAATGTAGGCACATGGTGACCAATTGGAGCAGGATCCACCGTAAGTGGAGCTAATACAGGCATGAGAGGATGAACAAATCATACATAAGGCAAAGGGTCATAAAGGAAAAACACGGAAAAATAAACAACATGGTTAGGAAATCTGGAAGGGAAAGAAAAGGAGCAAAATATGGAAAGAAGGTGATCCAGGGATGCGACCAACCGACGCCAGCTAGGCGTGGGCGGCCTCTTGGCATCTGAATGCAGAGCAAAATGATAAAAGTCATGAACAGGCAAACCAAACCAAACCAAGCCTAACATAAAACCACATAAAGAAGCCTAAATAATAACCATGAAAAAGGGCACACACGGAAAAACGAAACATAGCACTGAACATGACGAAACTAACAGGAAGCACAACACCTGAGCCAACCATGGCCGATGAACCATACACCATAACTACGTAGGCAGTAGCACAGGGAGTTATATAGGAGCTAAGCATAATAACCATGCAGATAGTAGCATAGGGAGTCATATAGGAGAGGGCTTAGCAGCAAACACCAGTGGAGAGGCAGCCAGACCTTGTGTCGCAAGCACGATGACGAAGAGCACGAAGCCGGTTTCATTGCTCTCCTTGCGTATAAGCTAGCTCGAACGCGTAAAGCAACCTGCAAACAAAATGCCAAAAAGAAAAACAGCAATGAATGAGACTGGAAATCGTTGCGCAAGAATATGAACTGAAAAGAACAAAATATAATCTGCAAACAAAATGCCAAAAAGAAAAACAGCAATGAATGAGAATGGAAATCGTTGCGCAAGAATATGAACTGAAAAGAACACAATATAACCATTTGATAAACACTACAAACTCTGAAGAGCTGCCACCCCTGGAACTCCTCTAGACTTTTTTTTCCGAGCAATATCACCACGATATCAAATGATGTACTGAATTACATCAGTAAAACGCCAAACAAATAATCTCAGACACAGGTTGCTAGCCATAAACACATAATTTTCCAAAATTCACACTTCTCCAATTTCAGCACATAACCTCACATAAGAGGCCAAACAACTGAGAAATAGATATAAGAGGTCAAACAACTAAGAAATATCACAAGATATCTTGGAAGGCCTAACAATTCAAGGTCCATACTTCAAAGACACAATGCCACCAGAATTACGTTCTATTGGATCAACCAGGCTTTTCCAGGGCACCATACGGTAAAATCTATTTGGAATCTGAAACATAAGCAATCATCTGCAAGCACAAATGACGGTCCAGACATGTCGTCTATAAAACTAATTACTCGCTTCGTAACATACCCACAGCATAAATCAATAGCTTTTTCCCCTATACTCCCAAGCAATCGAGAAGTAAGGCCGTCCTTACAGCAATCTGATGGAGCAATTAATAGCGAGAGGGTCACCGCTAATCATACGTACATCCAGACGCTGGCTTCGGCAAGGAGCCACCGGCGGCGTTCGCATCGCACCACCAAGACCCACCCGGTGGTCTCGCGTGAGGAATCGCTCGGTAGTGGAGGCGCCCGGCGATGAACTACCGCACCACCGCTCGCGACGCCAGAAGCCGAAGCGCAAACGCGCTGCGCGAAAGCGATGGCGGCGTCGCGGCCGAAAGCGATGGCGAGGGCGATTGGCGCGTGTGAGCGAAGCGATGCCGGGCGAGGGATCGCGAGCGAGGGCGGAGCGAGGCGCGCGGAGGCACGGACGCGCTGGCGGCGACAAGGACGCGCGCGCGAACGATGGCGGGAGCGAGCGGAGCGAGGGCTGCGTGCGTGCGGAGGCACGGGATGCGCTGGCTGCGAGGCTGAGGAGAGGGGCGACGGCATTCCAGAATAAGATGGGGAATCACTACCCAACAATACGAACCGAAAAGAACGCAGGATAACAAGCAGGAATGAGCGAGGACCAAGCAAGAAAAATTGGAGAAAAGGGAAGAAAAGCTACCTGACGGCACCGCGTACAGAAAAAAAAAAGGAGAAGCGGAGCACTCGAGGGAGGAACGCTGCTTGCGTATAATATACCCCACAGAGCTACGCACGAATAAAGGAAGCGAAGAACTCGAGAGAGGCCAGATACACCGCATAAAGCAATGAAGACCCGCACAGATGGCGATCGCATAGTGGAGGACATTGCGTACGGGAACGCCTTGAGAGCTCCATTCCTAGCAACTATAGATAATTAGTAGATTTGGCACTACTACAGAACCATCTTTGTTACTGACCCATCAGTATCAGTTGGGTACGAATCGGGACTGATAGTTAGAATAGTCCCGGTTCAACGGCTCTGAGACTACGGGAAGATCAAGACGGTTCAAGACACCAAGCTGTATCGATGGTCTAACATCAGTACCGGTTCGTGTAACGAACCGGTACTATTTAGCGGGAGCTCATTAGTACCGGTTTGTGAGACAAACCGACATCGATAAAGAACCATCGATCTGGTTGGTTCCTCCAACCAGATCGAGTCCCAATTTAAACTTTTTCCTCCTCCCGCTCTCTGCCAGACCAAGATCATTTCATAGCATGACAAGAACAGTGGAGCTTCGGCCAAGAGCTTCAAGGGAGGGGAGGTGCTGCCCAAATTTCAAAATTTTAGTCATTTTACTCGCAACTAAGGTAACTAAGGTTAGTAACATCATTCCTCACTTCATTTGGTGTTAAATGGAGCCTCTTTTTTGCTTGAATTATGAAAAAAATGATCTTTTCCCATGATTGATGAAAGATTATGAATGTAAAGATTTAGCTTGATCTTTTCAAATAGGATACAAAAACTTGTTGTGTAAGCTTAGAATTTGCTTGGATTATAATGTAGCTCGCATTTAATGTGTGGATCTAGTTTAAATTTAGGTTTTAGTTCCATCGATCGATGAAGGATGAGGTTTGGTTGCACGTAGTTGGGGGGAGAATTGTGCATGAAAATCATAGAGTTTGGGATCTTCAAATGGCAATAGTTATGTGGAAAAGAACAAATTTAAATTCATTTGCGAATTAAAATAATATCAGAAATATGAATGGCTTTATAGAAAATATAAAATGAGTTCAAAATTTGAGAAAAGTTTTCAAAAATATTTTGGAATATTTTAAACTTAGAAAAATTATTATTTTGGAATATTTTAAACTTAGAAAAATTATTTCTAGTATAATTTTGGTTTTAATTTCCATCAAGAAATTATTTTTGAAAACATCATTAATTAAATGCTAGATATTTAGAAAAAAATAAATGATTGAATAATAATTTGGAAATTTTTAGGGTGTTACAATTTCAACAGGACTGTAGCGGTTGTTATAATTTTTAGGGTATTACAATTTCAACATAATTTGCAAACAAAGCTGTCGTGAATTTTATTCGGAATTTTGAATCCATACTCTAATCAATCAATTCTTTTTGTAGGTTGCAAAAATTTGTTGTGTGAGTTTAGATTTTGCTTGGATTATTATTTAGCTCGAATTGAAGGTGTGGATCTAGCTAATATTTAGGTTTTGGTTCAATAATTCATTATCGGAAAATGAGCTAATAGTTATCTTGATGTAACATAATGTAGATGGACCAGCGATGGATGTACATGGACTGACGCTCCCCGGAGTTCTTGCAGGGTTTGCAAGATTTTCTTTGTGCGGTCGATGCATACATGACGTCGGGCTACATATGTTGTCCATGCATAGACTGCAAGAATGAGGAGTGGCCAAAATCCAGCCACCTTCACTTTCATTTGCTCGCAAGAGGTTTCATGTCAAACTATATCTGTTGGACCAAGCACGGTGAAGAAGAGATTATACAGGAAGACGGTGAAGAAGAAGAGGCGGACAGCAATATCCCGGACGCTGGCCAACACTGTTCTTTCGAAGATATATTGGGGGAGTTTGGCGATGATGACCTAGACCAAATGCTGTTTGATAGAGAGGGAGAATACATCGATGAAAGACGTTACGAAAAGTTCCAGCGCCTATGGGAGGACTACAGGACATTGTTGTACCCAAATTGCCAACAGGGCCATAAAAAGTTGCGCACCACACTAGAACTGATGCAATGGAAGGCGACCAATGGATTGTCTGATAAGGGATTCGACGAGCTGTTATGCCACATCAAGAAGTTACTTCCAGAGGGGAACACACTGCCCGAAACTACGTACGATGCCAAACAAGTTGTCTGCCCTTTGGGGTTGGAGCTACAAAAGATACATGCAAGTCGTAATGATTATATCCTTTATCGCAATGAGTACGAGGATTTGGAAGCTTGTCCGGTGTGCAAAACTTCGCGGTATAAGACCAGGTGTGATGACCCAAGTGAGGTAGAGGAGCAGCGTAGGAAGAAGAGACCCCGTGCTAAGGTGGTGTGGTATTTCCCTGTAATCCCCCGGTTGAATGTTTATTTGCGAACAAAGCGCATGCCCAGATGATGCGCTGGCACAAAGAAGACCGTAAGGACGACGGCTAAGGCACCCTGCTGATGGCTCCCAGTGGAGGAAAGTCGATAGAACATACCCGAACTTTGCTGAGGATGCAAGGAACATAAGTTAGGGTTGAGTACGGATGGGATGAACCTGTACGGCGAGATGAGCAGCAGTCACAGCACTTGGCCTATGATTCTATGTATCTACAATCTTCCTCATTGGCTGTGTATGAAGCGGAAGTACATTATGATGCTGTTGCTTATCCAAGGCCCGAAGCAATCTGGAAAAATGACATCGATGTGTACCTCAAACCGTTGGTTGAAGATCCACGACCTTTGTGGAACGATGGGAATGCGTGTATGGGATGAGTACAAAGAGAGCACTTCACTCTCGTGCATTGCTATTCGTAACCATCAACGATCGCCTGCACTTGGTAACCTATCGGGCCTATCTATCAAAGGATATAAAGCCTGCATCTATTACTTAGAGGATACGGATAGCAAGTACCTAAAAAACTCCCGAAAGGTTGTGTACATAGGCCACCGTAGGTTCCTCTATATGAAGGACCCGTTAAGGAGGAAGGGTGAGAATTTTGATGGGACAGAAGATAAACGTAAGAAGCCCCTGCATCACAGTGGGGCGCTTGTATTTTTTTTTGGTAAAGGATCTGAAAGTAGTATTTGGAAAAAGTCTTGGTAGCAAGCCTGTCCCGACTGAACAAGGTCACATGAAGTCCATTTGGAAGAAGAAGTCAATATTTTGGGACTTACCTTACTGGAAAGACTTAGAGGTCTGCCACTCACTGGACTTCATGCATATCACGAAGAATGTCTGCGTGAACCTACTAGGCTTCCTAGATATGTACGACAAATCAAAAAATACACTTCAAGCACAAAAGGACCTAGAGCTACTAGGAATCAGAAACGACCTACATCCAGAAAAGAGAGTGGAAGGACAACATTACCTCCACCCTGCGAGCTACACTCTGAGCAAGGAAGAGAAAAAAACATGATTAAGTTCTTGAACAGTGTGAAGGTCCCTTCTGGATACTCCTCAAACATAAGGAGACTCATAAACATGAAAGAGAATAAAATCATACACATAAAATCCCATGATTGTCGTGTGTTGATGACACAGTTGCTCCCAGTGGTGGTGCGAGGTATTCTACCAGATTGGGTACAAGGGACAATCATAAAGTTGTGTTCGTTTTTCAACGCGGTGTCACAGAAGGTCATCGAACCGAATAAGGTATCTAATCTACATGATGACATGGTCAATAGTCTGGTTAGCCTTGAGATGATCTTCCCTCCATCCTCTTTGATATTATGGTCCATCTCATAGTCCACATTGTTAAAGAGATAGAAATTCTCGGACCTGTGTTCCTCCACAATATGCTCCCTTTCGAGAGGTACATGGGTATCCTAAAGAAGTATGTTTGTAACCAGTCTCACCCAGAAGGCTGCATTACGCAGGATGTCGGCACAGAGGAGGTGATCGAGTTTTGTGTTAGTTACATTGATGATCTGAATCCGATTGGCGTCCCTGTATCACGCCATGAGGGGAGGCTACGGGGAAAAGGGACTTTAGGGAGAAAAGAATCCTACAGCGACGATCTACTTTCATTTAAACAAGCACATTTCACGGTATTGAAACAAGCAACTGTAGTGGCTCCGTATATCTATGATCACAAGATGAGTCTATGCGCCCAATACCCAGAGAAGTCAGATAAGTGGATCGTAGTCGAGCAAATGGATCATTTCGGTAGTTGGTTACAAAAACAACTGTTGGGCAACCAGATAGACGATGAACAATTGAAACTCTTGGCTCAAGGACCGTCCACAACAATCATATCATTCTAAGGGTATGAGATAAATGGGTACACATTTTACACAACAGCCCAGGATAGCAAGAGCACTAACCAAAACAGTGGCGTCCGTATAGATGCCTTGGACAAAAATGGAAAGATGGACACCTACTATGGTTTCATAGAGGAGATCTGGGGGCTCGAGTACGGGCCTTTAAAAGTCCCTCTGTTTCGGTGCCAATGGGTCAAATTGATAGCCGTGGAGATTGATAAGTACGGTATGACAACTGTGGACCTCAAGCAAGTGGCATATAGGGACGAACCGTTCGTGCTCACTAATGATGTGACATAGGTATTCTATGTGATGGACATGGACAGCAAACCGAAAAAGCAGAAGGACAAGCCTACTAAAAGCAAGAAGCAGAATGACAAGTCTACCGAAAACATAAAGCAGAAGGAGAAGACTAGCAGTAGCGATCAACCAAGGCGCCACGTGGTTCTTCCAGGTAAAAGAAGGATTGTTGGAGTCGAGGGCATCACGGACGAAGAAGAGTATAATTAGTTCGATGAGCTGCCTCCTTTCACAGTGGACGTAGACATTAGTGTCCTGAATGATATAGAGGAATCTCTATACGTACGCCGCGATCATAATGAAGGATCGCTTGTAAAAACAAAGTATGTTAGCAAATAAGTCCAACCGTGTTGTATACTCCCTTGTTAGAAGTTTGCTAGCTTGCTCCTTCGGCTTAGTTTTCTGTCACTCATGGATGCTTAGTTTTCCTTTTCATGTTAAATCTTGTCTACTGTGTTCCCATGCTACTAAATTGATGCCATGTGTCTTTGGATGGATCACTTTGCTTTCTTTTGGTGTAATAGACTACTAACATACTTGTTGTGTATTAATAACCTTATTTTATTTTTTGAAAATCATTTTAGTGTGGAATAAGATTTATTTATTATTTTTATTAAGCAAAGAAGCAATAATTGAATTTATGTAACAAGGTGAAAATTTGCATTAGAATTTATATTAGAAGTTTATAAAATAATATGCTAAAGAACATATTAATTTTCAAAATTATTGTTGAATTGTAGAAACTATAAAAAGAATTTATAAATGACTAGTAATCTTATTTTACTTTTTTTAAAATCATTTTAGTGTGGAATAAGAATGATTTATTATTTTTATTAAGCAAAGAAACAATAATTGAATTTATGTAACAAGGTGAAAATTTGCATTGGAATTATAAGAGTGCAAAAATTACTTTATTTCTAATAATGTTTTATAATTTTAATTTATATTAGAAGTTTATAAACTAATATTCTAAAGAATATATAAATTTTCAATATTATTGTTGAATTGTAGAAACTATAAAAGGAATTTATAAATGGCTAGTAATCTTATTTTATTTTTTTAAAATTATTTTAGTGTGGAATAAGAATGATTTATTATTTTTATTAAGCAAAGAAACAATAATTGAATTTATGTAACAAGGTGAAAATTTTAATTGGAATTATAAGAGTGCAAAAATTACTTTATTTCTAATAATGTTTTATAATTTTAATTTATATTAGAAGTTTATAAAATAATATTCTAAAGAATATATAAATTTTCAATATTATTGTTGAATTGTAGAAACTATAAAAGGAATTTATAAATGGCTAGTAATCTTATTTTATTTTTTAAAATTATTTTAGTGTGGAATAAGAATGATTTATTATTTTTATTAAGCAAAGAAACAATAATTGAATTTATGTAACAAGGTGAAAATTTTCATTGGAATTATAAGAGTGCAAAAATTACTTTATTTCTTATAATTTTTATAATTTTATTTTATATTAGATGGTTGAAAAATAATATTCTAAAGACTATATGGATTTTAATTTATATTAGATTGCTGGAAAATAATTTTAATTAATACGGTTGGTGTATTCAACCGGATCGATTCTTCACATTAGTACGGTTGGATACACCAACCCAGCATCGATAGTTCTAGGGCTTCGCAGATATGGGGTTCATGTGGGTCATCGACGTGAGGATACACCAACCGGTACTAATAGTGCCTAGGGCTTCCGCATATGCTGGGCATCAGTCCCGGTTGATGTATCCAACTGGGACTGATGTGAGTCATCAGTCCCGGTTGAAGACACCAACCGGGACTGATGGTGCACCTATAAACCGCTCCCGCCGCCTCCTCTTCCTCACTTTCCTGCTCTTCCCGTCTGTATTCCCCAATTTCCTCCTCCTCCCATGCGCACCGCCGTCCTCCTCGCCTCTGATGACCGTGCGCGCCGCTGTCCTCCTCGCCTCCGACGACCCCGCGCGCCGCGCCGCATACTCTCCTTGTGTCCGATGACCCAGCACGTCGCTGTCCTCGCCTCCGACAACCCGTCGCCGTCCTCCTCGCCTCCGACGACCCTGCCGCCGTCTTCCTCACCTCTGACCATCAACCACATTACCTATGGTAAAGCCACCTTCAATCCTTGTATGAGGAAGAACATCAAACCGAGCCAATCTAGGTTTAAGTGCTTGAAAAATTATAGTCCCTCATGTTGTCGTAGACAGTTTGTTAATTTTAACCGAAAGTTAACACAAGTTACCATGTGCTGGCATAAGTAATATGTGTGCATGTGATTGTACTAGAGGTCAATGCAAACGCAAATTGATTTAGGCATTGATTTCCTTAGCACTATGTTGAATTGAACCTTTCATTGATATTTGATTTGCTTCTACACAAATTGTCCATGTTAAACAAAGTTAAAAGGGTATTAATTTACATTCTTGCAGATTTGTTATGTAGTAGTACTCTTTGATCAATCATAAAATTGTCCAAGTCATTTAACCATAATAAAGAATTTCCTAATCATTTCGTGTTTGTTTCCTGTTGCTTCAAATTTTCCTTGCTGGTGCCAAATGTGATCCTTGCTGGTGGAAGGGAGAGGTATTGCTCTGTGATGTTATTTGGGTTGCTTAATGAACATGATGTTTAATGAAATGATCTAAGCCTTGAACTGCTAGACTTGTATGATTGATAAAACATGTTGATTTAGAGGTAGAGCCTCATGCGGTCCATATCGTTAATGAAACATGTACTTTGATCAAATTGTGATGTATAGGTCCATGTAGTCCTTTTGGTTGATGAAAAACGTCAATTTGACCAGCTCTAATGGCTACTGTGATGTAGGGGTTGATACAACCCTTCAAATTAATGAAACATGTTGATTTGTGAGGTTTTAATACCACTATGATGACATAAGGGCTCATGCACTCCATTTAATTTTTTGAAACACTTGCCTTTGACCATCCGCCATGCGATATTGTGTCGTAGATGATTCAATTAAGGTTTCTAGCTGTCTTGAACTTAAATTGATATTATAACAGTGAACATTTGTTTAATCAATTCTTGTGCATGTTAAGGTGGTAAGAGTTCAAGGCTTAAGTCACTAAATTAAATTGTCTAGCCCAATTGTGATTGAGGTAAAGATTCTAAATCTTCATTTAAACCCAATAATCTGAGAGCAATCACACTTAATTACCTTCATATTGCCATAGGAAACATGATTCATTATTTGAAAGACATATTGTTGCATTTATGCAGTCCATTGATATATATGTCTTTTCGAATGATCATGAGATGTGTTGATTTGCTTATACTGTTATTTGGAATAATCAATACAAACTTGTTCTTATTATGTATCATGTCAAATGTATATGTATCATGTGAATTTTTCTAATTTCTGGTGAATTTTGAAATTTCTATGTATATATGTGAAGTTTCTATGTATATGTGAGATTTCTATGTATATGTGAAGTTTGAAATGTATATGTATCATGTCAAATGTATATGTATCATGTGAATTTTTCTAATTTCTGGTGAATTTTGAAATTTCTACGTATATGTGAAGCTTCTATGTATATGTGAGATTTCTATGTATATATGAAGTTTGAAATGTATATGTATCATGTGATTTTTTCTAATTTCTGGTGAATTTTGAAATTTCTATGTATATGTGAAGTTTCTATGTATATGTGAGATTTCTATGTATATGTGAAGTTTGAAATGTATATTAGAATTTGAAAATTACAAGTAAGCCATGCATTAGAAGTGTATATGTAAAATGCAATGTATTTGAATTTTGAAATGTGAAATGTATATGTATCATGTGAAATGTATAAGTATATTTGTCGATAGTATTTGGCCGACTTACGTTAGAAACATCTTCGGCGTCGCCGCCCATCCTCTCTACGTCTCTTCCCCACCGTCTTCCACGCCGTTTTAGAGTAGTACCATCAGCTTTACATGAAACATGATCTTTACTTGTCGACAGTATTTGACCTTTTGTTAATCTATTTTCATTAATTTTCAGTGCTTCTTCTAGCCTAAGAAACGACAATGGACGGTGAAGGATTTGATCAAGAAGAATTTATGAGAAATTTGATTTCGGGAGATGGTGGTCAAGAGGCGGCGGAGCCTGAACCCGCCCTCATGGCCGCCGAGGCCACCGAGGCCGATGAGGCTGCAGAGCACGATGAGGCCGGCGAGGTAACAATCAGTCACGTTCATGATTGTCGATTCCACTATCATGCTAAGTTAATATTCTGACTCGTTCATGATTGTACCATGCTTTCAGATCGCTCAATCAAGCAGGCAATCACGTCAGCAAGGTCCAAGCAAGAAGTCGAAGGCAAGACATGTTGTCACCGAAGTCGCCGAGAATGGCCAACCTCTTGCACCCTCGGGGGCGCTTGGGCCATTCAATTCGGCATGCGGCATCCACGTTAGGGACCACGTGCCAATTAGTATAGCAAAATGGGATCAGGTCCCTGAAGATACGAAGAACATACTTTGGAACGATGTGAAGGAGACATTCACCTTCCCCCAAGGGACCGAAGAGAAGGTGAAGAGTTACACTCTCAAGAAGATGGCTATCGTATTCCAGACTTATAAAAAGAAGTTGAACACGGAGTATATCAAGAAGAATCGAACGCCCGACTTCAACAAGCACCCAAAGTTGCAAGATCACTGTGATGCGTTCTTGAATTACAAGACTTCGAACGAAGGTCAAAGTTTGAGTAAGAAGAATAAGCTGAATACACAGAAGAAGAATTATCACCACCGACTCAACCCTGGTGGTTACCGCCAAGCAATACCCAAATGGGAGAAGAGGGAACAGGACCTGCTAGCGAAGGGTGTCGCACCTGCAACAATGGATTGGCCTGACAGAGCAAGGCATTGGTTCTATGGTCATGGCAGTGGCCTTGATGATAACGGCAATGCTGTGTTTGGGGAGGTACTAAGAGATGTGGCCAGAAGGCTTGTACAGTCCATCGAGGAGTCTACCCAGGGTAGCTTCATGCCAAACAGGGAGAACGACGAGCAAACAAGGGCCCTGCAAAACCCAGAGCACCCTAGACGTACACGAGGCGTTGGCGTCGTCTCGTGGAAGGTTGGTTTCGCTCAGGACGCCGAGACCTATAGGTGTAATACCGCAAATCTCTTTTGCTAGGGTTGTCGGTCAGAAATGATTCCATCTTTGTGATTCGAGGTTTCTTTTTATTTTCTCGGGAGAAAAATATTTATGGTCGCGCAGTTGAAGCTTTTGTTAAAGGTTTTGGTTATTTGCCCTAGTTTTCGGTTTGAGGTTTTACCGAGCCGTATAGTTTTACGGCCAGTTTGTTTATCCTGACAATTGTCATTTCGCGCCAAGGATTAAATTATTTGGTTCGCTCTAAGGGTTTAAAGTTGGATTTTTGATTATTTGGAGGGTCTTCATTTCTTTTCTCCCAATTTCTCTCTCCCTCTTTCCTGTTTGTGGCTGAGAATCATTTGGGGGGCTGCTCCGATTTTTCCCCCATCCCCTGCCGATCTCCCTCCCCCTCTCCTTCTGGATGGCGTGCACCCAGCCGCTGCCTTGCTCTGGCCGAGTGCCCCATGCCGACTCCTGCCCCCTCCCCTGAGCTCCCTCGGCCTCGGCCACCGACTCCTCCGGTCTTCCTCCCGCCGGCCGCCTGCGCTCCTCTCGGGCGCGTTCTCCCCTGGCGTTGCTGTCCCCTGGCATCGCTATCCCTAGCGCCGTTCTCCCCTGGCGTTGCTGCCCCCTTGGCGTCGCTCTCCCCTGGCGCCGTTCCCCCCTGGCGGTTGCTCTCCCCTGGTGTGGCACTCCCTGGCTTCCTCCTCCACCCAAAGAAGCGAAGAAGCAGAAGAGCAAGAAGACTTGAGTAGCAAGAGCAAGAAGAAGACCGGTGGGCCCTTGGCTTGTTCCGGCACCTTTGGCCGGCGACGAGCCACCCTCCGGCCTAGCTCCTCCCTCACCTACCTGTTTCCTCCATGGATTTGCTTGGAGGTATACTAGCTTGGGTATTTCTCTTTGCTTGCAAGGTGTTTGTGCTAATGCCTAGCTAGGTTTCCTGAGGATGAAATGATATTGCAATATCCCACAATTTATTTGTTCTTCATTGATGTGTTGGATTGTGATTATGGTCTGGTTATGTGCATAGGAATCTAGCATGACAGGATGGGTTGGGTTGGGAGTAATTTGTTGTTTGTACATTGGTAAATTCCACCACTTGCAGGTTTTAGAAGGACTAGTTGCAAATGATTTTTCTGTTCGTGAATTGTGACTTATTCTTGCAGAATCATGTAGAATCTCCTGTTGTCTTAATTTGTTGAGGTTTATGTGATTGGATAATAGCATTGTGTCAAACTGTCAACCGCTTATATTTCGGTCAATGTAAACTTCATGGGGGTTGGCACTGCACAATTTTTCCTTTGGTCTTAGGAATATATATGGGCATCCTATGCGCTTGAGCTTGAACAACCTGTGAAGGTTATGTTGGTTGGAATAAGTGCTGCCCTCCTTAGGGTTTGATAAAGGTTTTGGTAGTCAGCTAATATTTAATTTATGCTAGAGGTTGAATTAGCATTTCTGTATACCAAGATAAATATGGAGAATTTCGTGTAGACTGTAGTAATGCCTGCAAATGTTTAATTCAGATTTGTATCGAATGTTTTAAGTGAAGTTGAAGTGAGTTGTCCCGAATGCAAGTAATAGCATGTGACTGCTGTTTTCAGGTAGTGGGTCTTTGGGGGTTACCTCGACCCCGCCTCGCTCCGTCTTCAATAAAAGGCAAGTGCATCCCCTAGAGTGTTGTTTGGGTGTTAAATGCTTTGTTTGCGATAAGATTATGAAAATTCTAATGATGTGGTTATGTTTAATAGCATATCTAGAAGTTGTTCTTAGTATGGTGATGATGATGGATGAATGTTAGCAAATTGGTAAGTGAGTTATTCAATTCCTATTTATTGCACTGCATTACGAATTGTACGAATGAGTATGGTTATGTTGATACAAGTAATAAAGTGATGAATGCGATTAAATGATAATGTGTGTGTTTATATTCGGGTTGGTCGTGCTTATAATCATGTCTATGGCCAATGTGGAGTTGAAATAGGATGAAGCGGGTAGATCATTCATGCCATTTGCATTTTTTTTGCGCATTCATTACAGAAGAGGCGACCCATGTTGATGTGGGCCTCTGTACTCACACGTAGTGAGTACAAAAGTCCTACCTCATAGTCCCATCCACGGATGGGAGCGAGTCAGTAAGAGTAGGCTCCGCCACGGGATGGTCGGGATTGAGGGTGCACACCGACGGGTGTGCACTCAGCTATACTGGTATAGGCTAAAAGGTTGCATTTTTTGAGCATGAACGCATAAGAGCATTGCATTGCATTGTGTGTTGCAATTGATAAATGTTAATTGATGAGAATGGAAATGACCAGTTGAGAATTGAGTCGTGGACTCATCCTGGAATGATTATTGTGGCATGAGTAATGTTTAGTTACGTTTCCGAGTTGGATGTGGTAAGTGGGACTAGCTACTGCTTCTTTTACTGGATGATTTCAATTAAGTAATGGTTATGTCAAGTGATGAAGTAATTGTGTTCTTACGTTTGGGTTTATATGAATTCAAACTGCTTTATTTTATTTACGGAAGTCAATTAAAGAAATTGTTACTTTATGTCTTGAGGTAGTTGTATTCTAGTCGAATTCGTTACTTTTCATACTTGATTGCACTTTGCTGGGTCTTGGACTCACGCTTGATTGTTTTCTTGTTTTAGGTACTATGAAGCTGGCTCGTCGGGTTGGGAGTAGTATCACGTGCACAACTTCGGTCTCCAACAATCTACTTAATCGATTCATTAAGTTGGATGTAATTAATGCGGTTGTAATGTGTTGTCCGTCGTGGTGGAATTTATTAAATTTGTTGGATATGCGATTGATTTGCTAAGGACCTGCTAGAATGATATTATAACTGCTATTGTTCTTTTGTCTACTGAGTGGATGTCCTCTGTTCTAGAGAGGTCATGCTGAAATTTTGTAAATTTCGGTGACTTAGTTTTAAGCCGGTTTAAGAGTTTAGAGATTGCATTCAGTTTCTGTCCGTTGCGTAGAGGTGTCATTCGTTATTTAGGGTTTATGGTAACATCCGTGGCGCGTATGGGCTCCGGGGTGTTACAGTTGGTATCAGAGCGTGCTTCAGGTCCGTGGTGTTTGAATGTAGTGAGTAATTCTAGAATGAATTAAAATTTTTCTTTGTAAAGGTAGAAACATGGTTTAGGTTGAACTTTTAAAATGTGGCCCTAGGGCAATAACCGTAAAACTTGATGTAGAATGACGAATTAATTTAAAATTTGACACACTTTGATGCACAGTAGGAAGGGATGAGTTATCGTTGCGTTGTGCTACAATGCTTATTTTGTTATTGATGCTATGCTGATACTTGTGGTTATGTTATTTGTTAGTTTTGATCCGGTTATGGTAGTATTTACTGTTATGCTTTTGAAGTGGTAGATTGCTTAGTGGGGTCCGATGGGACTCTTTTGTGCCGAAGGTTTTGGTCTGGTCATGTAGCCGTGTTGGTCGGTGTGGCAGTTGAGAGCCAGCACCGGAGGATTCATAACCCCGGGTGAGGATAGTCCTAGTTCCTTTGCCGTAAATCGGAGAGTAATCGATTTCTCAATTTTCTTGGTTAAGAAACTCATCTTGGTGACTTTCTTTTGTCGTGGGAGCTTTGTGAATTATCTGTGTTTCAGAGATTGAGGGCATGACAAGGGTTGAATCTTGTCGTGCGGTAAAGTGAAGAGTATCGTTTTGCACCTCTTTTTTGTTGCTTTGCGGAGAAAGATATGGATTCCTTCTTGTGTTGAGCATTCCCCTAGTTTAAAAGGAGTCGTTGTCTTTTTGTGGTAGATTGGAGGATTGATGGAGTAAGTTTTTCGGGCTTTGTCTTGTTTGGTCTTTTGTGGGTTTAAGTCAAAGAGAAGGGTTTGGTGTTGCGCTCATTGGTTGATGGTGGGAAAAGCATGGATTTCTTCGTGTTGTCGTTCTCCAAGTTGAAGTTTTGGTGAAGAAGAAAAAAACACTTAAGTCGTGAGAACTTAAGGTTTTGGGGCTTTAAAGGAAAAAGTGTTATTCGACCGATTCGCTTTTCCTTTCCGTGAATTTATTTGTGTAACTCCTTTCCTTAGTGGAATTTTGGAGTTTGAGGTTTGGTTGGAGAATTGTTGAATGACAGGGCTTGAGTCCTGTCATTTCCTAAGTCTTTTGAGGGTTGAGCTTCTTTGGAAGATTTAGTTGGCTTTTTGGAAAGATAAATGCGACAGTCAGAGTAAGTTGTGGGTGATTGAAGATCTTCCCGTAGAGGATTAATGGAATGTTGGTGCTGTTGGGATAAGGTGGTCGACCCTAATTGGATAGATGGCAAGAAGTAGTTTGTGGGTCATGGTGATCCACGGTTATAAGTGGAGATCTAGAAATGGTGTTTGCGCAAGGTTATATATGATTGTGTCGAAGAAGGAATAACAAGTTTGGTTGAGGAACTTGCTTTAATAGGGTGAGGGGATTAAATTGTCTCGAGATGTTCTCAGTGGCCAGATTGTGTGGAGTAATAATAAGTTTTATAAGGTGTGGCTAGTATAACCTAAGTCGAGGTTGTGATTAAGGTGCGGAGAATTATTAGATTGAATATTTTGGAGCTTGGTTTGCTCTTTAGCGGCGGATAGCCTTAGAGCCATTTTGGTGATTTATGTCTCGGGGAGACATTATCTAAATTATTGGGGAGTTGAATAGTTGCTCTAATGTGTTCGTAGTATCATTAGCAAAAGCGAAATATGATGGCAGGTTAATTATTGGCTCAAGATATGCTTATGGAATATACACTTAGAGTGTATGAATGGATTGTGCCTTTTTAGTAACTAGAATTTGATGTCTTTAGCTCGTTATTTAAAAGAAATAAATAGATGTAACGGAAAATGTTGGGAGCTCTTGAGTGAGAGATAATGGTATTAATAGTTCGATTGGAATTGGACTTAAATAAATGAGAATGAATTGTGTGAACGTGTTTAAAAGGTGAATCGTTTGATTAAGTCATAAGTAATTATTGTTGGTAGAAGTGAGTTGCCCCCTTTTAATTGGGATTATGGGATGTGTTGTTTATCAATTGAGTGTTGTCTCGATGCGAAGATGTAGGCTTTGGAAATTTAAATTGATGGAAGTGGTTTGTTGTTAGAAAGAAACCTTTGTTCTTTCGGTTTTTTTTGGGACCACTTCTGCAAAAGTTTTGTTGTGGTGCTCCTCTTTTGAGTTGAGATTTTCTTCGATATGAATTCTATTGCATTGGTTTTAAGTTGAGGAAAGTGGTTAGCTTGTTAAGCGAATCGAGATTTTTTTTCTTTGCTCTAGTGTGAGGTAAGAAGTTATTGGGACATAAGTTTTTGGTGTAGTATAATGGAAGATTATACTCTTTGGAAGTATTGGTTGGGTGATGGTTGTAAGGTGGGACCTTCTTGGAAGGAAAATCAAGCGACCTTGGTGGAGGGTTGTCAGATTCCTTTGTCCCACGGTTGTGTGGGATTAATTTTGTTGTTGGACGGTGGATTCGGTCGATAAATGCATTACTTTTTCTAAGTATGTTCGAACCCTTGGTCTTGTGGGTTGGATTTAAGGTGGGTTAGTCAGAAATGGCGGGATCAGTTATGAATCTTTCTTTTCGAAGGGTTGTCTCCTTGCTCGAGACAGGTATGAAAGAAGGTCAAGTATGATATTGTATTGTGAGGAAATAGGATTTGTGCCTGTTGGGCTAATCATGGCAATAGTAAGGTTGGTCGTGACCCTTTTGATCCAAGGGTAATTGTTGAAAAGATAAGAGTTGTGTTTTGGTTCCTAGAGGATTCCTGTGTTAAATGGTTAGAAATAGTGGTATATTTGGATTTGGTTAGAAACTTGTTGGATTGAAAAGCCTCGTGTGGCTCCGCGGTTCAAGCTAAATGACCCGTGGTATAACTATGATGTGGTGGGCTAACTCGTTCGATGATATGGCTTGATAATGGTTATGTGGTTATAAAGGTTAATCATGAGGAGAGATGGGAATCAGTGTCTTTCTTGGTTCGTAGAGGATCCAAGTTTAGAACCTAGCTGTTTAATTGGATAGCTTTGGTGTTTTAATGATAATTGGTTGGATGCTTAATAGAGTGATGTGACTCGTGTTATTCCTGTCATCACGAGTTGGTTGATCTACGGTATGGAGTTTTAGAGAGGAGATTTAAGTTGGGTGAGTGAAATTGAATAGAGAAATGAGAATTGAGTTTGGGAGTTAGTATTATGATCTTCCGAGAAGAATCGTTGGTTGATTGGAGGTTGTGTAATGAAGCGTTAAAGAAGAGTTGTCTGAGTATTAGATTAGTGTTGGTCTTTGAGAAAGGCTTGGTTTCCGAGTTTTGTACCATGCGAGTTAAGGAGTTAGAGTGAGTGTTGATTTGTTGATGGATGAAATGAGTTCAGTTGCTTGCTCCTTTTATTTGGCGAGAGCCGTGGTCTGAGTTGTGGGGTTTTCTCTTGCGAGAGAAGTACCCAGCTTTGTTCTTTTTTTGGGTGTTTTCGCTTTGTCATTCTGTTTCCGTTGTTCTTATTGGTGTTCTTGTTGGGGTCAGAATTCGAGGTCGAATTCTGTTAAAGGGGGGAAGAGTATAATACTGCAAATCTCTTTTGCTAGGGTTGTCGGTCGGAAATGATTCCATCTTTGTGATTCGAGGTTTCTTTTTATTTTCTCGGGAGAAAAATATTTATGGTTGTGCAGTTGAAGCTTTTGTTAAAGGTTTTGGTTATTTGCCCTAGTTTTCGGTTTGAGGTTTTACCGAGCCGTATAGTTTTACGGCCAGTTTGTTTATCCTGACATTTGTCATTTCGCGCTAAGGATTAAATTATTTGGTTCGCTCTAAGGGTTTAAAGTTGGATTTTTTATTATTTGGATGGTCTTCATTTCTTTTCCCCTAATTTCTCTCTCCCTCTTTCCTGTTTGTGGCTGAGAATCATTTGGGGGGCTGCTTTTCCCAGCCTTGCCGATTTTCCCCCCATCCCCTGCCGATCTCCCTCCCCCTCTCCTTCGGATGGCGTGCACCAGCCGTGCCCTTGCTCTGGCCGAGTGCCCCATGCCGACTCCCGCCCTCTCCCCACCGACTCCCTCGGCCTCGGCCCACCGACTCCCTCCAGTCTTCCTCCCGTGGCCTGCCTGGCTCCTCCCGTGCCGTTCTCCCCTAGCGTTGCTGTCCCCTGGCGTCGCTCTCCTGGCCGTTTCTCCTGGCGTTCTTGCCCCTTGGCGTCGCTCTCCTTGGCCTTGTTTCGTCTGGCGGTTGCTCTCCCCTGGCGTGGGACTCCCTGGCTTCCTCCTCCCGAAAGCAAAGAAAGAATGAGCAAGAGGCAAGAAGAGCAAAGAAGAACTCGAGTAGCAAGAGCAAGAACAAAGACCGGCGGTCCCTTGGCTTGCTCCGGCACCTCTGGCCGGCGATGAGCCACCCTTCGGCCTAGCGCCTCCCCCACCTCCCTCTTTCCTCCATGGATTTGCTTGGAGGTATACTAGCTTGGGTATTTCTCTTTGCTTGCAAGGTGTTTGTGCTAATGCCTAGCTAGGTTTCCTGAGGATGAAATGATATTGCATTATCCCACGATGTATTTGTTCTTCATTGATGTGTTGGATTGTGATTATGGTCTGTTTATGTGCATAGGAATCTAGCATGACAAGATGGGTTGGGTTGGGAGTAATTTGTTGTTTGTACATTGGTAAATTCCACCACTTGCACGTTTTAGAAGGACTAGTTGCAAATGATTTTTCTATTCATGAATTGTGACTTATTCTTGCAGAATCATGTAGAATCTCCTGTTGTCTTAATTTGTTGAGGTTTATGTGATTGGATAATAGCATTGTGTCAAACTGTCAACCACTTATATTCCGGTCAATGTAAACTTCATGGGGGTTGGCACTGTACAATTTTTCCTTTGGTCTTAGGAATATATATGGGCATCCCTGTCTGCCCAGTTGAACAACCCTGTGAAGGTTATGTTGGTTGGAATAAGTGCTGCCCTCCTTAGGGTTTGATAAAGGTTGTGGTAGTCAGCTAATATTTAATTTATGCTAGAGGTTGAATTAGCATTTCTGTATACCTAGATAAATATGGAGAATTTCGTGTAGACCGTAGTAATGCCTGCAAATGTTTAATTCAGATTTGTATCGAATGTTTTAAGTGAAGTTGAAGTGAGTTGTCCCGAATGCAAGTAATAGCCTGTGACTGCTGTTTTCAGGTAGTGGGTCTTTGGGGGTTACCTCGACCCCGCCTCGCTCCGTCTTCAATAAAAGGCAAGTGTATCCCCTAGAGTGTTATTAGGGTGTTAAATGCTTTGTTTGCGATAAGATTATGAAAATTCTAATGATGTGGTTATATTTAATAGCATATCTAGAAGTTGTTCTTAGTATGGTGATGATGATGGATGAATGTTAGCAAATTGGTAAGTGAGTTATTCAATTCCTATTTATTGCACTGCATTACGAATTGTACGAATGAGTATGGTTATGCTGATACAAGTAATAAAGTGATGAATGCGATTAAATGATAATGTGTGTGTTTATATTCGGGTTGGCCGTGCTTATAATCATGTCTATGGCCAATGTGGAGTTGAAATAGGATGAAGCGGGTAGATCATTCATGCCATTTGCATTTTTTTGCGCATTCATTACAGAAGAGGCGACCCATGTTGATGTGGGCCTCTTTACTCGCACGTAGTGAGTACAAAAGTCCTAGCTCATAGTCCCATCCACGGATGGGAGCGAGTCAGTAAGAGTAGGCCCCGCCACAGGATGGTCGGGATTGAGGATGCACGCCGACGGGTGTGCACTCAGCTATACCGGTATAGGCTAAAAGTTTGCATTTTTTTGAGCATGAACGCATAAGAGCATTGCATTGCATTGCATTGTGTGTTGCAATTGATAAATGTTAATTGATGAGAATGGAAATGACCGGTTGAGGATTGAGTCGTGGACTCATCCTGGAATGATTATTGTGGCATGAGTAATGTTTAGTTACGTTTCCGAGTTGGATGTGGTAAGTGGGACTAGCTACTGCTTCTTTTACTGGATGATTTCAATTAAGTAATGGTTATGTCAAGTGATGAAGTAATTGTGTTCTTACGTTTGGGTTTATACGAATTCAAACTACTTTATTTTATTTACGGAAGTCAATTAAAGAAATTGTTACTTTATGTCTTGAGGTAGTTGTATTCTAGTCGAATTCGTTACTTTTCATACTTGATTGCACTTTGCTGGGTCTTGGACTCACGCTTGATTGTTTTCTTGTTTTAGGTACTTTGAAGCTGGCTCGTCGGGTTGAGAGTAGTATCACGTGCACGACTTTGGTCTCCAACAATCTACTTAATCGATTCATTAAGTTAGATGTAATTAATGCGGTTGTAATGTGTTGCCCGTCGTAGTGGAGTTTATTAAATTTGTTGGATGTGCGATTGATTAGCTAAGGACCTGCTAGAATGATATTATAACTGCTATTGTTCTTTTGTCTACTGAGTGGATGTCCTCTGTTCTAGAGAGGTCATGCCGAAATTTTGTAAATTTCGATGACTTAGTTTTAAGCCGGTTTAAGAGTTTAGAGATTGCATTCAGTTTATGTCCGTTGCGTAGAGGTGTCATTCGTTATTTATGGTTTTTGGTAACATCCGTGGAGCGTATGGGCTCCGGGGTGTTACAATAGGAGTCGGGTGAGGAGCAAGGCTCGACAGACACAACAGCTTAGTGCGCTTGAAGAACGCCTGAATCAAACACAGGAGAGAATGCAAGAAGAGATCCGAAGAGAGGTGCGATTAGCCTTGAGCCAACAGCCATGAGACGGGCCAAGAACCTCCAAGTAATCCTAACATCATCACCCCCTCTGGCAGTGAAGCATTGCGCTTCCGGTCTTGTTGCCGAAGCGGACTAGGACAAGTATCCTGTAGACGACATCAGGCAGCGGACACCTTGTGAGCTACATGTCCAAGCGTGGAACCTTTCCTTCAAGGTGGCCGATGGCATGGCTCACCCATTGGAGCCAGGGCAGCTCATCCATGGCCAACAGATACCATCAGGATACTCTAAGGTCTCGGTGGAAGAGCTTTGCCCAGGGTACGAGGACCTTGACCTCGAAATTCCTGGAGGTGATGGGACTACGAAGCTAGGAGAGGCAGTACACAATTTCATCCTGTGGCGCAAACGGTACATAATTTTTCGAGATAACATGGACATGTCCTCTCCGCGAAGAAGCCCAAGAAGAAACCCGTCTCCTCCCAAGAAGGCATCGACTCCTACACCACCTCCTTCGCATATAAGCCCCAGAAGAAGCCCGTTTCCTCCCAAGAAGGCGCCGACTCCTACACCACCTCCTGCGCATATAAAACCCAGAAGAAGCCCGCTCCTCCCAAGAAGGCGTCGACTCCTACACCACCTTTCGCGCACATAAACGCCACAAGAAACCCGTCTCCTCCCAAGAAGGCGCCGACCAAGGGAAACAAGCTAGTTCGGCCAGCAGCTCCCAAGAAGACGGGGTTCTCCACCCAATCCAAGAAGCTGGGTCCACTTCTGAAGCAGATATATGGTATGACCAATGAGGAGACTAAGAAGATAGTAAAAGGCGAGGTAACTGTAACAGCCTGAAATTTAATAAAAGGAGAAATGGAAATATAAAATCTTTTGCATGAGTTATTCTTGCATTTTCCAATTTTTCTTGAAATTTTCTGATTTATTTGGGTTTTTGTCTGCTAAAGAAAATTCAAATTGAAATATGGTTAAATAACAAAGTGAATGGTGGAAAATTTTTATTATAAAATTAATCAAGATATTTTTACCTTGAAATCCTAACAAACTTATAAACCTTTATTAAAAATATCAAAAATTTAAACTTATATTAGTGAATTTTAGAAATTCAAAAAGCAGAAAACCAATAAAGTTGGAAATGCCAATGTCAGAATTATTATAATTTATTTATTGAAGATAAAAATCTGAAAATTTTACATAAGCATTTCTAGCTCAAATCAATTTGAAAAAAAATATGAAAAATAAGTAAAATTGTTTGCACACTTTAATAAAAAAATAGAATAATAAAAATTTAAATATTATATTGTCGAATTTTAATAAAATATCTACAAAGAATATTTAATTGAAAATTTTACTAGCCATGTATCTTTACCTTGCCGACATGGGTAAACATTTTCAAAAATTCGAGATGATCTACCACCGAAGCTTGTGGGGTAATCTTGATCTGTCTAGAATCCTCTCACCCAATGGATATCAAGTGGGCCCAAACCACAGACAAGCCCAATTGTCCCCCTACCGACTCTCTCTCTGCCGACTTGCCCCACACATCACTGTTTCTCGTTCCTTCTCCGTTTTCTTCTATGCCTCGCTCCCATTCACACTGAGGGCACCAGAGCGACCGGCTCCTTCTTGGGTTTGCTCTCTGCTAGCAACGACCAATTGGGTGCAACCACTAGAGCATGAAGCCCTCAACACCACCCAGCTCCACACCTTTCCGGCGTTAGCCTTCTTCCTTTGTTCGGTTGCCTCGTGAAGCTCGGTAAGGTCGCAACAGGAAGGTTTCATGACGCACCCTACTTGAATTAGGCCATACCAATTGAGCCGAGGCTTCCTTGTGGTCGCAGGAGTCCATCCCAGCGCCGACTTTAGCTCTTTCTCCTCCGGTGGAATTCGCGCCAGTTCTTCTTCGGCATTAGTGCTAAGGTGAGAAGCTTCACCACTTACTCTTCTTTGTAATTGAATGCTAAAACGAAACCACTAAGTCGCCTTAATGCTATAATCGGTGGAAATAGGATCCGAAAACAATAGTTTAGTAGCTTCATTGCCGACCATGGCGTCCGCCGCCCGCACGGTGATGCGCCAATCCCGATCATCATCGGACAAATTAGCCTCGTCCTCGGTGCGCATGAACCTCCGATACTCTCCTCGAACCGATTCAACCTCTCCGGTCTCTCTCCGCCTGCCCACTCCCCCGCCATTGCCGCCATAAAAGACGAGGGCAACCCAAAGACCGGTACTAATTGCCGTGACCAAGCTCCTCCCTAGATGCGCAATGATGAGCCGATGCCCTCCGTGCTATCCATTCGCGGCTCGGCCTTTCCTCGCCGCCGACGAGCTCGGGGATGATCTTCCTGTTCTCTGTCAGCCGACGCGTGGGACCGAGTGGTCACCGCTTCGGTTACCGCTTGACCCTCTGCCGTGCGGGCCGGTTTGTCACCGCTATCTTTGCAGGCCAGAAGACCTCAGCGTCACCACTCAGCGCAAGGATGAGACGCCGCCCAATGGGCCCTACCGTCGGTTTCTCGGCCAAAGAAAGTCCAAAACCGAAAGCGTAAAGCTACCTCAAAAGCGTACTTTCTATAAATGGCAAATTTTCAATTATCCAAAGATTTACTAGATTTTAATGCTTTCAAATGTTTGTTACTTTTGAACCGTAAATCAAAAATTAGTGAAATAAATTCCTCAATTCGTCTAAAATCCTGTAGATTCATAATGTGCAAAAATATTTAAAAATTCACCCCTGTTTAAAATTTGAATATTAATTTATGCAAATGAACTCGAAATTAGGTAAAACCAATTTTGTTGGAATCCTTATGATTTTAGGAACCTAAATATGTAAAAATAATTAGGGTTCACCATAGGAAATATTTATGATAATGTATATAGCAAAGAAGAAGCCCAAAAATCTATTTAAGCCATTTTAGTTTTATGTATCTCGAATTGTAAATAATAAGATGCATGATTATAGTAATCTGGATTTATAAAACACAAGAATGCATCTCCTAAAACAAGTTTCATTAATACTTGAATCAAAAGTGATTAAGAAATAAGAAATGAACACATATGTAAATAATTAAATAGTATGAGCACATAATAACATAAATAATAATATGATCAAACCATACCTATTTTATGATATTGTTTTATTTGAATTTTTCTATCTGTTTTCCTTTGCCTTATTGGGATTTGTTATTTGCCATGTTATTATTGGATGACGTGTAGAACCCGACGAGCCAGAATTAGTTGCTGACGATCGTGAATACAACATCGACGACAGCCAACAAGGCAAGCACCCTCCTTTGACCATGTTGATCCTAGTTTTGCAAATATTTTCATTAAATGTTTTTATTGCATGCGTATATTCATTAAACTCTGCTATATTGTGGGTAATGGTAGTTATACCTATAGACTCATAAAAATCTCCTTGATAGATATGGATTTGTGAACCTTGATAACCTTAGAATTATGGTTAGACAATATCCTATGTCAATTTGGTTATATGCGATTGCTAATAATCATGATTAGCCATGCTGTAGGCTTGGGATAAATAAGTTGAAAAACTTGTTCAAATGAAACTTGGAAACATTGAGACATGATGATGGTTATTGGTACTTTGGTTAAAAATGGAAATAAAACTATTATTTTGATGCGGGCAATTATTGGCAATAGCCGGATGTACAAGGGACTTGTACGTAGTGTAGGGGGAGATTATTACCCGTATCAAATTAAGGACCGAACTATGGGTTGTTTTCAGGCCAAGATAACCGTACAACCACAAGTACTGGTATGGGACAGTCTTAACCTATTAAGTTATTTAAAACTAGCTTTGCACATTGGTAGGCCGGAGTAGTACAAGCTATTTCTTAATGGATTGCTCGGAGGGGCGCCCACACCGAGGTGTTGGGAGTCACCTTTGCTGATACAACGGTGTACGCCGTACTTTTGGGAAGTTCCATCATTTCTATGCGCTGAGTTCTTCTTCCAGGTTATGGGTTTTCGTCCCGTGTTGGTGCAAAGTTAGGATTAAATAATTGAACAGTTACGTTATGATCGCCTTGCCGACATACCAAAGGAAGTGTGTCGAATGGCCTAGCAAAAGGGGTTGATCATTTCTTGTGGGTAAAGCTGTACAACTCTGCAGAGTATAAAACTAATCGATTAGCCGTGCCCGTGGTCATGGGCACTTGGTAAAGTCATCACATAGGTAGCAGTTTTGATATTTTCAAAATGGATTGGATACATTTGTTGGAAAGTGTTTGTCTCAGATTTGGGCCATGTGTTGGCAGTAAATGACTCGATGCTCACGTCGTGGAAGACTGTGAGTTGGTACTTATACTTTACTTGTTATTTTTATATCTGTCAAATTGCTTTTATAAATTCCGTTTTATGCAATTACTACTTGTTTTAAATTTAAATTGGCTTTGTGCAAAATCAACAGTAGAAGCCTTCCTTTGAATCAGCCTGCATGTATTATAGGTTTTCAAAAAGTCTTGCGAGTACGTAAGTACTCAACTTGCCACTGTTGATTTTTTTAGGTGAAGAAACGGATTACCCCGACGACACATACGTTGACGTAGGATTCAGGGACTTTGACGATGAGTTTTACTAGAGTTTACCTTGTCAGTTGCCTGTGGGGAATATGGGTTAAAGGCATACTACAAGAGATTTATCTCCACTACTGTATTTTACTTGTATTTTACTTTTGGTATTGTATAAGTACTATGTAAACCTGCTTCCGCTGTTGTAATAAAAATAAGTGTGTGGTTGTGATATCGGTTGTAATGTGTGCATACTAGCCATCGATCATGGAATGCATCAGAAGACATGGTACCCATTATTGATATTTATTTATCAAAAATGGGGGCCTTACAAGTTGGTATCAGAGCCATGCTGACTGTAGGAAACCATAGGTAGACTGGGCGTAACTGTAAACTTAAAATTTGAAATTAGGATCTAAAACTAAAACAATGAAGTTAGCACATCTTACCTATTCATTCTGTATATATAATAATATTCTTTTGTTGTGCTATATTTAGTAACTCTTCTCTAATTTTCAATTTCTGCTAGAATCTTTTCCTCTAAAAAAATTCTTGACTATCTTGCATTTAATTTGGAATACTAATTCCTTTTTAAATGTGCAGATGGGAGAATTTAGTCCTTGCTATGTCTCCACTGGTCGAGAAAATTCTGGCATGATGGGAGTCCATGCTCACCTGTTGGAATTTGCTCACTTTTCGGAGAATCCTAGATATGTAGTCTTTTATGTCCCAGTTAGTCCAGTATCAGTGGAGTATATTGCGAGGCTAGATATTCCACCAAGAAGCAACTATGGGGAGGAGAATCGAATTTTCGAAGGACTAGGATCTTCTATTCGAGCTGCAATGAATGAAGCTGCTTATGTCGCTATAGTCCATCTGCGACATGCCTTGCCAGAGTTAGCAGTCGCATATAGAAGATTTCCTTCGCGACCACCAAATGAAGGGAATGTCTATATGGATTCAGCTGAGTTGCAAAACAAGACTCTTCGCAACCTAGCAGAATTTATTAATGCCTTAGACCAGAACCAACGTCAGATGGTTGCTGAGTTTAGAGAGACCCGTCGTCGGATGGCATTTTTAGAAAATTCTATAGCTCCCTATGTAGCTACGGGAATGATTCCATATGCAGTTTTAGGGAGTCCTCCACCGCAAATGTTCTTTCCTGAAGCATCTGGAGCTACTTCCCCACCTCCTGGCGTCGGCGGCAACAAGCAAGGGTGTTATTCAGAGGAAGCCGTCCTCAGATGCCTAGTGTCCTCAGAGCCCCTAATGATCCAGGTCCTAGTCGTCCTCGAGGGCCTAGGATATATAGTCGTTCTGGGACTTTTCCCTTTCTGATGCCGAGAGTGTCGCCAGTGGGCCGTCTGGTAGTGGTAATAACAACGTAGAGACTTGAGTAGGCAGAAGAAGTGGGTAGGCTAGAAGTAATTTTAGGCAGTTCCTTACTAGTAATATGTAGTGGTCAGACCTGAGAGATGTACTGACAGACTTTTGCTTGTAAATGTTATGAGTTTGGAATAAAGCTTTTTGGTTGTGTTTTATTGTGTGTTTATGGTTCCTACTCGTGAATATTTAACATCTTGTTAATATTTTTACGATGTTGTGATCCTTAAAAATAATAATTCATGAACAATAAAATCTATGGGATGTATTCTTAAAATAAATAGTAACATTTAGAAATTTAATTGAATCAAAATCTTACCTAGATATCTCTTTCCAATTCTATTTCAGATGCCTGTTACCAGGTCTCTAAATGAATTGTTGGAGAGCGAGGGAGTTCCAGAAGGTCAACCTCGCAGAGAGACTTTGACTACTCCAGCGCAACCAAACCCAGTTCATCCAGCCACAATAAGAGCCTCATCTTCTCGACGATCTCGTCGTCCAGAGTCTCCTCCACCTCCCCAAACTCAAGAATCTATTCCTGAAGAATAGCTGCCAGAACCACCAACAATGGCCCAATTTCTTGCAATGATAGAGCAAGGACGACAAGCCAATACTCTACTTCTTCAACAGTTGGTTCAGAATACTAACCTTGGTGCAGTTCCTGCCAGAGCTGCAGGCGTGGAGACATCTCGCCAATCCAAGTTGGGCGAGTTTTTAAAGACTCGACCCCCAACTTTCTCTGCTACAACAGACCCTCTAGAAACTGATGACTGGTTGCGATCAGTCGAAAGCAAGTTGAATATCGCTCAATGCAATGATCAAGAGAAAGTTCTTTATGCTTCTTATCAGCTGCAAGGCGCAGCAGCAGTCTGGTGGGAGAACTACCAGGCAATTCAACCAGAAGGCCAAGAAATATCATGGCAATCTTTTAAGGAAGCTTTTCAAAGAACCCACATTCCATCCAGTCTGATTAATTTAAAAAGGCGAGAATTCCTTGATTTACGTGAAGGAAATATGTCAGTCATGGAGTATCTTCATAAATTTAATTATCTAGCTCGGTATGCTACTTCGGAAGTATCTTCAGAAGCTCGGCGAATTGAGCATTTCCGGGATAATTTAAATGATGAGATCAAGCATACTTTGGCTCTTCATGATTTTTCTGACTTCCAAATACTCGTGGATAAATCTATTGTAGCAGAGCATAGCAACCGAGTGGTGATGGAAAGTCGAAAGAGGAAGTGGGTAGCCAGGAAAAACGCCAATATTGGGTCATCCAGGCCACGTATTGGACAGCCTGCTAATATCCGACCTCCTGCACCATTGCAGCAGCAGAGGAAATCGGCGCCAGCCTTTCGACCTCAACCTCTCCCAGTCCATTCGACTGGAAATGAGGCTGGACGGCCAACTGGAGCTTCAAATCCAGCAGCCAACATTACATGCTTTTATTGCAAAGAGCGTGGGTATTATGCCAACGCTTGTCCAAAAAAGAGTCAAGCTTCAAATCGTCAGTAGATGCAAGGAGGTTCTCAGCGACCCCCAGGTCGACCTCAAGGATCTGGAGGTTCTCAAGCTTCAAAGTCAATGGCAGCTCCAAACCGAGGTACAAATAGCGGTCGTTTGCATCATGTGACCGCTGAGGAAGCTAATGATGCGCTTGACGTAGTACTGGGTATGTTCCCTGTCCACTCAGTACCTACTTTGGTATTATTTGATTCCAGAGCATCGCATTCCTTTATTTCTAAAAAGTTTGCTGATCAATATAACATCAAATCTGATCTTCTTTCCACTAAAATGTTAATATACTCTCCTGGTACCACTATGAAATCATCAGAAATCTGTCCTAGTGTTTGCATTGAAATAAATGGAATAGTATTTCATGCTGATCTTATTCTTATAGAAACCCCAGGATTAGATGTAATCCTTGGTATGGATTGGTTGTCTAAATATAAAGGATGCATCGACTGTGCCAAACGATCTATCTCTTTAGTTAACTCTGAAGGAACTCCAGTTCATTTCTCATCTATCCAAAATACCTCAGAACCACAATCTTTCCTTTGCTCAGCCACCATAAAAGCTCTTAACCAAATTCCTGTAGTCTCAGAATATCCAGATGTCTTTCCAAATGAATTACCAGGCTTACCACCAGATAGAGACATGGAATTTGTTATAAACCTTGTCCCAGGAACAGCTCCCATTTCTAAGCGTCCCTATCGAATGCCCCCTGATGAGTTGGTCGAATTAAAGAAGCAGATCAATGAGCAACTAAATAAAGGATTTATTCGACCTAGCTCTTCTCCATGGGGTAGTCCAGTTCTCTTTGTCCCCAAAAAGGATGGTGGTATACGCATGTGCGTAGATTACCGTGCTTTAAATGACGTTACAATCAAAAACAAATATCCTCTTCCTCGTATTGATGATTTGTTTGATCAATTGACTGGTGCTCAGATCTTTTCTAAGATTGATTTAAGACATGGGTACTATCAACTGAAAATCAGACCTGAGGATATTCCAAAAACCGCTTTCACCACACGTTACAGATTATATGAATATACCGTAATGTCTTTTGGACTTACTAATGCTCCAGCCAGTTTCATGACTCTCATGAATAAAGTATTTATGGAGTATTTAGATAAGTTCGTGGTGGTTTTCATTGATGACATTCTCATATATTCCAAAACTGAAGAAGAGCATGCGCAACATTTGCGTATGGTGCTCGAGAAACTCCGAAAGCATAAACTCTATGCCAAATTCAAGAAATGTGAATTTTGGTTAAAAGAAGTCGCATTTCTTGGGCATGTTCTTTCTAAAGGTGGAATTGCAGTTGACCCAAGCAAGATTCGAGATATCCTAAATTGGGAATCCCCTCAATCTATCCCCAAAGTTCGAAGTTTTCTTGGTTTAGCGGGATATTATCGCCGCTTTATCGAGAATTTCTCCAAAATAGCTCGACCCATGACTCAACTCCTAAAGAAAGAAAAGAAGTTCGAATGGACACCTAAATGCGAAGAAAGCTTTCAGGAATTAAAGAAAAGATTAACAACAACCCCAGTGCTAGTGTTACCTGATGTCCATAAAGAATTCGATGTTTATTGTGATGCATCGCGACATGGTCTTGGATGTGTCTTGATGCAAGAAGGAAAAGTCGTAGCCTATGCCTCACGTCAGTTACGACCTCATGAACTCAATTATCCCACTCATGATCTAGAGTTAGCAGCCGTGGTGCACGCTCTCAAAATTTGGCGTCATTACCTCATCAGTAATAGATGCAATATCTTCACAGACCATAAAAAGTCTGAAATATTTCTTTACCCAGCCAAATCTAAATCTAAGACAAAGAAGATGGCTAGAATTAATAAAAGACTACGACCTTAACATTCAATACCATCCTGGTAAAGCTAATGTCGTAGCAGATGCTTTAAGTCGTAAACTTCATTGTCTTTCTGTTTCATTCCATACCAATCAAGCAGACCTGATCAAAGAATTTCAAAAGCTTAATTTGGGAATTGTTGAAAAAAGGTTATTTGGCCGCACTAGAGGTGCAACCAACTCTTAAATCCCAAATTAAAGCTGCTCAACTCAAAGACGAATCCATTGTCAAGATTCGTGAAGAGTTAAAGTAAGGAATAGAATCTGAATTCCATGAAAGTCCAGATGAGGTACTCATGTACAAAAATCAGATTTATGTTCCTGATGATTCTGAGATTAAAGATTTAATCCTTAAAGAAGCTCATGAATCACCTCTCTCAATCCACCTTGGAAGCACAAAAATGTATCAAGATCTTCGACGGGAATATTGGTGGCCCGGTATGAAAAAGGATATTGCTGCATATGTTGCAATCTGTGACGTATGCCAGCGTGTTAAAGCCAAGCATCAACGTCCTGCTGGACTTCTTCAACCTTTAAAAGTTCCTGAGTGGAAATGGGATGATATCAGTATGGATTTCATTACTGGTCTGCCAAGAACCAGAAAAGGACATGATTCCATATGGGTTATTGTTGACCGCCTAACAAAAGTAGCCCACTTCATACCAGTTAAAACCACTGATCCAGGAGACAAGCTCGCCGAATTATATTTGGATAATATTGTTCGTCTTCATGGTGTTCCAAAAACCATCGTCTCAGATCGAGGTTCCCAGTTCACTTCTCGCTTCTGGGAAAGTTTGCATGGTCTTCTAGGGACTAAGCTAAATTTTAGTACAGCTTATCATCCCCAGACAGATGGTCAAACTGAAAGAACAAATCAAATTCTGGAAGATATGTTAAGAGCCTGTGTGTTGTCTTATGGCTCTAATTGGGAGAAAAGTTTAGCGTTCGCAGAATTCTCCTATAATAACAGTTTTCAATCCAGTCTTCAAATGTCACCTTTTGAAGCTCTTTATGGGAGAAAATGCAGAACCCCTCTTTTCTGGTCTGAAGTTGGAGAAAGAAAATTCTTCGGTCCAGACCTCATCCAAGAAGCTCAAGAACAAGTGGACATAATCAGAAGCCGACTTAAAGAAGCTCAATCTCGACAAAAGAGTTATGCCGACAACCGTCGACGTAAACTCAGCTTTGAAGTTGGCGATCATGTTTACTTGAAGGTATCGCCTCTCCGTGGAGTTCGTCGTTTCCAAATTCGTGGAAAATTAGCTCCTCGGTACATTGGTCCATACCGAATCCTTGAAAAGATGGGTGAGATGGCGTACAAATTGGAACTGCCACCTCAACTATCCGAAGTTCACAATGTCTTTCATGTATCCCAACTCAGGAAGTGTCTTCGTGTTCCTACCGAGCTCACCAATGTAGAAAGTATCGACCTTCAACCAGATCTCTCCTATCGAGAACATCCAATTCGCATTTTGGAAGAAGCAGAGCGGCAAACAAGAAGCAAAACTCACAAGATGCTGAAGGTCCAATGGAGCAACCATACGGAAGACGAAGCCACAAGGGAAAGAGAAGACCATCTTCAGAAGGAATTTCCTGATTTCTTTTGAACCTCGCCAAATCTCGAGGACGAGATTTTTGTAAGGGGGGTAGATCTGTAACAGCCTGAAATTTAATAAAAGGAGAAATGGAAATATAAAATCTTTTGCATGAGTTATTCTTGCATTTTCCAATTTTTCTTGAAATTTTTTGATTTATTTGGGTTTTTGTCTGCTAAAGAAAATTCAAATTGAAATATGGTTAAATAACAAAGTGAATGGTGGAAAATTTTTATTATAAAATTAATCATGATATTTTTACCTTGAAATCCTGACAAACTTATAAACTTTTATTAAAAATATCAAAAATTTAAACTTATATTAGTGAATTTTAGAAATTCGAAAACAGAAAACCAATAAAGTTGGAAATGCCAATGTCAGAATTATTATAATTTATTTATTGAAGATAAAAATCTGAAACTTTTACATAAGCATTGTTAGCTCAAATAAATTTGAAAAACAAAATATAAAAAATAAGTAAAATTGTTTGCACACTTTAATAAAACAAAAATAGAATAATCAGAAATTTAAATATTACATTGTCAGAATTTTAATAAAATATCTACAAAGAATATTTAATTGAAAATTTTACTGGCCATGTACCTTTACCTTGCCGACATGGGTAAAAATTTTCAAAATTCTGGAGATGTTTTACCACCCGAAGCTTGCGGGTAATCTTGATCTGTCTAGAATCCCTCTCACCCCAGTGACTGTCAAGTGGGCCCGAAACCGCTGTACAAGCCCAGCTGTCCCCCTGCCGACTCTCTCTCTGCCGACTTGCCCCACACGTCAGCCCGTTTCTTGTTCCTTCTCCGTTTTCTTCTCTGCCTCGTTCCTATTCGCGCTGAGGGTACCAGAGCGACCAGCTCCTTGCCGGTTTGCTCTCTGCTAGCAACGACCAATTGGGTGCAACCACTAGAGCATGAAGCCCTCAATAGCCACCCAGCTCCACACCTTTCCGGCGTTAGCCTTCTTCCTTTGCTCCGGTTGCCTCGTCAAGCTCGGTAAGGTCGCAACAGGGAAGGTTTCTGCGCGACGCACCCTACTTCGAATTAGGCCATACCAATTGAGCTGAGGCTTCCTTGTGGTCGCAGGAGTCCATCCCAAGTGTCAGCTTTAGCTCTTTCTCCTCCGGTGGAACTCTGCGCCCAGTTCTTCTTCCGCCATTAGTGCGCACGGTGAGAAGCTTCACCACTTACTCTTCTTTGTAATTGAATGCTAAAACGTAACCACTAAGTCGCCCTAATGCTATAATCGGTGGAAATAGGATCTGGAAAACAATAGTTTAGTAGCTTCATTGCCGACCATGGCGTCCGCCGCCCCGCACGGTGATGCGCCAATCCCGATCATCACTGGACAAATTAGCCTCGTCCCTGGGTGCGCATGAACCTCTTGATACTCTCCCTGGAACTGATTCGACCTCTCCGGTTTCTCCTCACCGGCGCAGCCCACTCCCGCCGCCGTTTCCATGTGCGCACGAGGGCAACCCAGCACCGGGTACTAATAGCCGTGACCAAGCCCATCCCTAGATGCGCAATGATGAGCTGATGCCCTCCGTGCTATCCATTCGCTGGCTCCGGCCTTTCCTCGCCGCCGGCAAGCTCGGGGATGATCTTCCCTGTTCTCTATCGCTGCCGCGTGGGACCGAGTGGTCAGCCGCTCAGTTCGCTTGACCCTCTGCTGTGCGGGCCCGGTTTGTCAGCTGCTGTGTTGTGCAGTTGCAAGACCCCGCGCGTCAGCCACTCGCGCAAGGATGAGACGCTGCCCACTGGGCCCGGCCGTCAGTGCCTCAACCCAGCAAAGTCCAAAACCGGAAAGCGTAAAGCTACCTCAAAAGCGTACTTTCTATAAATGGCAAATTTTCAATTATCCAGCATTTACTTGATTTTAATGCTTTCAAATGTTTGTAACTTTTGAACCGTAAATCAAAAATTAGTGAAATAAATTCCTAAATTCGTCTAAAATCCTGTAGATTCATAATATGCAAAAATATTTAAAAATTCACATCTGTTTAAAATTTGAATATTAATTTAAATTAAGAATTCAAATATGCTATACATGGAATTTATGCAAATGAACTCGAAATTAGGTAAAACCAATTTTGTTGGAATCCTAATGATTTTAGGAACTTGAATATGTAAAAATAATTAGGGTTCACCATAGGAAATATTTATGATAATGTATATAGCAAAGAAGTAGCCCAAAAATCTATTTAAGCCATTTTAGTTTTATGTATCTGGAATTGTAAATAATAAGATGCATGATTATAGTAATCTGGATTTATAAAACACAAGAATGCATCTCCTAAAACAAGTTTCATTAATACTTGAATCAAAAGTGATTAAGAAATAAGAAATGAACACATATGTAAATAATTAAATAGTATGAGCACATAATAACATAAATAATAATATGATCAAACCATACCTGTTTTATGATATTGTTTTATTTGAATTTTTCTATCTGTTTTCCTTTGCCTTATTGGGATTTGTTATTTGCCATGTGAAAGACCATGTGGAGGTCTATCCTTGTGTGTGATGAGTAATTGACAAGATTTGAGATTGGATTGATTTGAAATTGAGTTTGATTTGAATTGGATCTTCAAATTGAAGCAATTTGAGTGTTGGTTGCTTTTCCTAGTGCTACCGGCCTAGGGCAGTAGCACCGGACCATTGAGCATAATTATGATTGATTAATGATTTTGTTTGATGCAATGCACTCATGTGAGTGGTTGCATGGATTGACTTTGAGTCAAGTCGTGGACTTGTGCTTGGATGCGTTGTTTGTTTATTCGTGTGCAGGTGTTGCTCGAGGGCGAACGTGGTCGATGACGGGACCGGAACTGAGATTCGGGACTAGGTTCAGGGAGGAATCGAGGTCCCGTGGTCGAGGATGTCATGCGGGACGCTCGCCAGAGAACATGCACATGGAGGTCGGTTAGTCACGTAAAAGGCAGTGGGCGTCGACGCGTGCAAAAGCTGTATTGGGCCATGTTGGGCCAAGTGGAATTGTATACAAACTGTATTGGGCCATGTTGGGACCAAGTGGAGTTGTATACGAATTCTTTATGGTTGCTCAGTATAAATAGGGAGAGGTGTCTCCTGTTTATGAGAGCAAGGAATTAGGGTTTGTACTCTTTTATGTTGGAGTATTGTTAGACAAAAGAAATAAAAGAAATTCTTTTTGGCGGCTGTGACAGCCGTTTTTCATTGCGGCGAGAGCGTTCTTCGTCTGGCGCGGCAGAGGCTTTTGGTGCGGCGGCTGGGATGTTAGCCGTTTTTACACATCATTGTTTCACGGCCGGAGAATTCCTTGCGTGTGCTGGAGGATTACCTGGCGTCGACGCTTCCTGGCGGCGGGACTGCTCCTGGCGTCTCGAGTTAATTCTCTGCATGCATGCATGACTTACTTCTGGCGGCATATGCATGCATTGCTGGCATGACTAGAAGCTGCCGCATGCATCAAGAAGGAACGGCGACGACTAGTTATTTTCTTGATTGAAGCCTGGCAGTGCAGAAGAAAATTTGGACTTCGGTACTTGGCGATGCTACAGTACCGCGAAGCTACAGTGTCCGTCACTACAGTAATCTTGCGTTGCTATAGTAAATCGTGGATTACTGTTCATGCATGATGCGCTATGGTACCGGTTTCTGATCCTGTTTGCTCAATTTCGGTTTAGTAGATTGAATCATTGTCCTTTTTATTCAATAAGTTTTATTTTGATTTGATCCATCTAAAACCTTCTTAGGGCATTAATTTAGTGTTCCTCAAAGTTTTGTTGGTTAATCTTTTGTAGATTGTGATTAATGACAAAATTAGGGTTTGCTTGATTTTCGTCATATTCTATCACAGCAAGTTTGCAGGATTTATAACTTTTGATCCGTAGATCCGATCGACCTGATTCTTGTTGCGTTAGTTTCGTATTTGAATCTAGTTTATACAGTTAAAATTTCACATCAATCCGACGGTTGGATCTTCGGTAATTACAGTTTTAGTGAACGTCTGTTAATCTGTTTGTGTTGAAACCGAGAGCAATATTTCATAATTAATTTAGGGGGTTTTGTGAATCAAGCAAATTTTGATTTTATCTTCCGCTCAATCATTCACCCCCCCTCTGATTGTCGCCATCCGATCCTACACCATGTTATTATTGGACGACGTGTAGAACCCGACGAGCCAGAATTGGTTGCTGACGATCGTGAATACAACATCGACGACAGCCAACAAGGCAAGCACCCTCCTTTGACCATGTTGATCCCAGTTTTGCAAATGTTTTCATTAAATGTTTTTATTGCATGTGTATATTCATTAAACTCTGCTATATTGTGGGTAATGGTAGTTATACTTGTAGACTCATAAAAATCTCCTTGATAGATATGGATTTGTGAACCTTGATAACCTTAGAATTATGGTTAGACAATATCCTATGTCAATTTGGTTATATGCGATAGCTAATAATCATGCTTAGCCATGCTGTATAGGCTTGGGATAAATCAGTTGAAAAACTTGTTCAAATGAAACTTGGAAACATTGAGACATAATGATGGTTATTGGTACTTTGGTTAAAAATAGAAATAAAACTATTATTTTGATGCGGGCAATTATTGGCAATAGCCGGATGTACAAGGGACTTGTACGTAGTGTAGGGGGAGATTATTACCCGTATCAAATTAAGGACCGAACTATGGGTTGTTTTCAGGCCAAGATAACCGTACAACCACAAGTACTGGTATGGGACAATCTTAACCTATTAAGTTATTTAAAACTAGCTTTGCACATTGGTAGGCCGGAGTAGTACGAGCTGTTTCTTAATGGATTGCTCGGAGGGGCGCCCACACCGAGGTGTTGGGAGTCACGTTTGCTGATACAACGATGTACGCCGTACTTTTGGGGAAGTTCCATCATTTCTATGCTCTGAGTTCTTCTTCCAAGGTATGAGTTTTCGTCCCGTGCTGGTGCAAAGTTAGGATTAAATAATTGAACAGTTACGTTATGATCGCCTTGCCGATATACCAAAGGAAGTGTGTCGAATGGCCTAGCAAAAGGGGTTGATCATTTCTTGTGGGTAAAGCTGTACAACTCTGCAGAGTATAAAACTAACCGATTAGCCGCGCCCGCGGTCATGGGCACTTGGTAAAGTCATTACATAGTTAGCAGTTTTGATATTTTCAAAATGGATTGGATACATTTGTTGGAAAGTGTTTGTCTTAGATTTGGGCCATGTGTTGGCAATAAATGACTCGATGCTCATGTCGTGGAAGACTGTGAGTTGGTACTTATACTTTACTTGTTATTTTTATATCTGTCAAATTGCTTTTATAAATTCCGTTTTATCCAATTACTACTTGTTTTAAATTTAAATTTGCTTTGTGCAAAATCAACAGTAGAAGCCTTCCTTTGAATAAGCCTGCATGTATTATAGGTTTTGAAAAAGTCTTGCGAGTACTAAGTACTCAACTTGCCACTGTTGATTTTTTTTAGGTGAAGGAACAGATTACCCCGACGACACATACGTTGATGCAGGATTCGGGGACTTTGACGATGAGTTTTACTAGGGTTTACCTTGTCAGTTGCCTGTGGGGAATATGGGTTAAAGGCATGCTACAAGAGATTTATCTCCACTGCTGTATTTTACTTTTGGTATTGTATAAGTACTATGTAAACCTGCTTCCGCTGCTGTAATAAAAATAAGTGTGTGGTTGTGATATCAGTTTGTAATCGTATGTATTAGCCATCGATCATAGGATCGGCATCAGAAGACATGGTACCCATTATTGATATTTATTTATCAAAAATGGGGGCCTTACAGTAACTAAATTTTTTAGACCCAAGTCACTAGAGAAGAAGATTCAACCTGGCATAGAAGAATTTCACAAAGGCTTGATGACTATTATAAATTTGAAGGATCAAAAAGAAATGCCTCGCCAATCAAACTACGAGCACACATTGAGTAAGGAATGCCACAAGAAGATGTCAGCTGACGGGAAGGATAAGGAGATGCTACAATTCTTAGATGAAACTAGCCTTGACACAAATCAAATATTAGGCATAGCAAAGATTGAGTATGCCCAAGTAAGATGGCCATTTACAGTGGGCGGATCATTGGTCAGGCGTGAGGAGCTGCTCCAGCTAACAACAAAGATGCGGCAATTTCATGAATGGTACTTGGACGCGACCAAGCATGGTCTACAATTGTTCGCTGTTAAGTACAAGGAACAAGATTTTTTTTACGGTGACGGTGAATTTTTTGTCGAATGGAACGTCATATATGATCTATACCAGACAGACGCCCTCGGCGCGGCCTTGCTGGGTTGTTGGACTCTGTAAGTATCTTAATTATTTACAAAAAAACCATCGTGCACTCCCTTGTACTATACTAACTTGCAAGCCTAACTAATTTCTTCTTATGTAGCATGGAGATACAAAGATGCCGAAGGGAACTTATTTTCGACATAGGCTTCATGGACCCAGTAGTTATCAACGAGACAACCGTTAGAGACCACCCAAGCGATACAGAGACTAATGTATACAATGCGCTAATGGGTCAAAAATATAAGTCAAAGATATATCTAGCCTACGCATTTGAGTACGTGTTTTCGTACCACCTCGTTCTACTCGTTTTTCATAACACGATGTTAGAACTAATTAGTTATCTACGTTGACATATCTTGTATAGTTTTTACTGGATTCTTCTTATGATCGAGCTAGATCGTAGCTCGATCACAATTATGGACTCACAAAGGAAACCAGTTAAAAAGTATCAAAACTTTATCGACATGCTCAACCGGTATTAATTCTTGTTCCTTTCATTATTGTACTAGTTCTATTTCCTTCCATTTGAAACAAATTCTAATCATGTACAATTCGTAATCACATGTGTAGTGCATTCGCACGGTTCCGTGCTAAAAACAGGGGCGTATTCAAGGAGAAATTTGACATTACAATTGCCTCTCAAGTACGTATATCATAATGCTAGCTTTTTAGTTAGTTAACTTAATTTCCTTGCATCCATTTCAGGCTTTCAACTTTTTCCACCATAGATCTTGAGTCAGCTGCCAGGCAACAATTTATGCGGCTACTATGTATGTGAGTTTATGCACGTCCAAACCGGAGCCGCCGACCGCATGCTAAAAGGCAACAAGGGGGTGAGTAAATATAATTACTAGCTTTAATGATGTATAGGTACTCCTTATATCTTGTACAAATTCAAGGATTGATTAGTTAATGACTTAACGATAGGTGCCTCAATATTTGGCGGAACAAGGTTTGGAACTCTCGTCGGCACGAGTGAGGGCAATCCAAGAACAACTCATCGGCTTTATTTACGATGAGGTCGTAAATCCAAAAGGCGAGTTTCACGAACCAAATTTAAACAGGTGGGGCCCTTCGATAAGGACCGGTGAACTGTCGAGGTCGACATCTACGGTTTGTAAGAGCGATGCGTGTAAAAGATCCCGATGAACAGAAGGAAAACAAATACTAAAGTTGTAATTAAAGTTGTGTACATATATATTGTAATACATTAGACGATGAGCAGAAGAACAAATGTGTGTACATATTTTAATACATTAGATGTAATTAAATTTGTTAATGAATGTTCAGTGATTTAATTATCAGGCAATGTGCATGATTAATTATATGTGCTTTAATTAGTTGTGATTTAACACACACACACACATATATATAAAACATCAGTACCGGTTGGAGAAACCAATCAGATCGATGAGGTCCTCATCAAGATGCGGTTGGAGACACCAACCTGCATCGATAAGGTCCTCGGGTTCACGACGTCTGCCACGCAGACTTCCAACCGTCATCGATACTTTATCAAGACGGGTGAGGGAACCGGGACTGATACACTTGAGCATCAGTCCCGCAAGGCCTATACCGGTTCAAAAATCGGTACTAAAGGCTATTTTGAACCGGTACAAAAGGCCCTTTCCGTAGTAGTGTGGGCTAGACCCATTCATTTATAAATCCGTAACTAACTCAAATCATAGAACAGATTCTACGCGGAATCCGTAACCGACTCATATATGAAAACAACCAGGTGGTGAGATACAAAGTAAAGCTTGTAGCACAAGGGTTCACGCAGAGACCTGATATCGATTACGATGAAATTTATTCTCCTGTAATGAGTGAAATAACATTCCGATATTTAATATCGATGGCAGCTGGCTTAAATTTAAAAATACAGTTGATGGATGTTGTAACCGCATATTTATATGGGTCACTGGATACAGATATTTATATAAGAGTCCCTGAAGGAATCAAAGTTCCAAATCCCAATAATCGCAACATGTATAATGTCAAACTGCAGAGATAGCTATACGGGTTAAAACAGTTAGGGAGGATATGGTATAACCGACTTAGTGAATTCCTCCTGAAGAAGGGATATACAAACAATGATGATTGGACTGTGTTCATAAAGAAATCCTAGAATAAATTTTGCATCATCTTAGTATATGTCAATAATATGAATATCATCAAAACCACAGAGTAGATAAAGGAAGCAAGTGCTTATCTCACGACGGAGTTTGAGATAAAAGATTTGGGTAATACCAACTTTTGCTTAGGCTTGCAGGTAAAGCATCTCCTAGAAGGAATTCTTATACACTAGTCTTCCTATACCAAGAAGACATTGGAGAGATTTAATATGGATAAATCGCATCCTTTAAAAACCCCATGGTCGTAAGATCATTTGAAGTGGATAAAGACCAATTTAGACCAAGGATGGAAAATGAGAAAGTTTTAAGATCTGAAGTCCTATATCTAAGTGCTATTAGAGCACTTATGTATTTTGCGAATCACACAAGGCATGATATTGCATTTGTAGTGAATTTGCTGGCAAGACACAGTTCAACTCCAACCAGAAGACATTGGACTGGTGTCATGACTTTACTCAGATACCTCTAAGGTACTCAAGATCTTGGATTGTTTTTCCAAAAGAACCAAGATATGACTATGGTAGGATATATGGATACTGGCTATCTGTCTGATCTCCACAGTGCAAATCACAGATTGGTTTTGTATTTCTCTGTGGTGATACAGCTGTTTCTTGATGGTCTTGCAAGCAGACCCTGATAGCTACTTCAACCAACCACTCAGAGATCATAGCTTTGTATGAAGCCTCACATGAATGTGTTTGATTACGACGTGTGATTAACCATATCCAGAAGTCATGTGGTCATAATATTGTCGATACCCCCACAATTATCTATGAAGATAATGCTGTTTGTGTTGCACAAATACAAATGGATTATGTAAAGAGTAATATCACGAAGTATATTGCTCCGAAGCTTTTTTATCCTCACGAACTCCAGAAGAATGGTGAGGTAAAAATTTTGCAAACTAAGTCATGTGAAAATCTTGCAGATTTATTCACAAAATCCTTGCCTAATTTTATGTTTCAAAGATGTGTTCAAGGCATTGAAATGTGATGACTTAGCGACATGCAAAGGTCAGAGGAAGTAAACCCTTGAACTATAAACCTTTACTATAATCCTGAAAATTCTAATATAAATCCAGAAGATTATAAGTTGTACTCTTTTTCCTTAGTGTATTTTTCCAAAGTTTTCTCACATGAAGGTTTATAATAAGGCAACTAGTGCAACATAGAGTGCGAGTGTAATGTACTTTTTTTCTCCATCTCCTTTTTTCCATTATGTTTTTTAGTGGAGTTTTTAATGAGACATGTGCATTATACGGTATTCGCTAAGGGGGAATATTATGAGATAAGATATTCTAACCGTATTCGGTTAGACTCTATCTCTTATATGTGGACGAATCTGAACTGATCTCTTGCGGTTTTCTTTATATATTAAGCATCCCTTATGTACAAAAATTAATCTAATAAAGCAAGAAAGTTTCCTCCACATATTGTGTGTTCATTGTCTTTACTCTTGTAATTACGTTAGCGAATTGTGTGATTAATCGTGGGTGAGCTACAATGTTTTATAACAATTCGAAGAAATTCAGAAAATAAAAAAATCAGGAAACGGGAAGATGAGATAATTCGGAAGGGAAGCCGACTTAAAATCAGAAACGGGCCGCATGCCAGAGAACGGGAGGACGTTCCAGACACTGCGAAGCAGAGTCCTGGCCAGAGCCGACGCAGGCGCCCACCCCGTATGCCCCCACCTGGCATTAACCATTAAAAATACCAGTCCTCTCTAGGAGTGAAAACAGGATAGGAAATATTTGCCTTATCCGATCCTAAATCCATTTAAAATCCGTACCGATGTTATACGTATCCGATGTAATATGGGTTAGGATATGGGAAGAGCAATATCCGATCCGTATCCGAAAAATCTCATGTAATATAGGTTAGGATATGGGAAGAGCAATATCCGACCCGATATCCGGTAAATATCCGACCCGATATCCGGATAAAATCAGTTATTCTTCCATTAATTTGGTTCATTATTGGATAGATAGAATAGTTGTTTGATACTGGCACTAAAAAACACTACTTTGTTATTAAGCGTGAATTTCAACAAATCTATCAACAAACAAATAAAGTGATGACATAATGCTTTTACCTAAATTGATTTGTTCAACTTATTTGATAAACTTCTTTTCTATTCAAATTACTAGAATTAGTTGAGTCATTAAATTGCACCTCTAACTATACTACTATCCTACGTTGAAATAATTATGACTTGAAGCTAATGTTGTAAGGTTAATACTTCATTCGTTCTTTTACGTACATAATTATGTACTATACTACTATCCGATTATGATATCTGATCCCGATCCGAATCCGTCAGGAATCCGCTCTGTATCCGAATCCCGAATAATCCGAATTCATATCCGTATCCGGGACATCCGTATCCGACTCCGAATCCCGAAAAAAAATATGGGTTAAGATACGGGACAAACAATATCCACCCGTATCCGACCGGTTTCACCCTAGTCCTCTCCCCCTCGGCAGGAACATCCAAGTTCCGAAGCCCAACTTGCGAGACACTGAGATATAGAGATTTCGATGGTTTAGTTCTACACCCATCCTGCAAGATATATAGATTATCTATAAATATAGAATGTATTTTATATTTTAATATAAAATTAACTTGATGTTCCTTCTATATCCCTAATAAATATCCATATTTACTCTATATTCTTTATATACATGCATTAAATATAGTGTTCAATGAAAATAATTAGCAGAAATCTAGTTATTTTTAATATCCTATTGATATATGTGCCAAGATAAAATACTCTTATGAACTTGGCCGGAGAGGGTAGTAGATTAGGCGAGGATTAGACTAGTTCTAGCCTAGTAACTAGTACATTAGTTTGCATTAGATCCCCCTAATTCTCTTCGAATAGCCAGCCAAAGACAAAATTCCGAGCCTTTCTTCTTTCACCTTACTAGTAGGGGTGTAATCAGTTCGAATTCAGTCGGATATCGCTTTTTTCATATCCTAAATCATATTTTTCTGTCGGATTCGGATAGTACCGAATACAAAACAGTGCGGATAATATTGGTCACGGATTTGAATCGAATACGGAGTAGAATCGATACGGCATCGAATAATTTTTATCAGATAACGCGTGGAAACAGATTCCATATAAAGTACACATATAATACTGATTAACCAACCGTATGAGTTTAACATGCAACACGATTATCGGAATCTAACAAGTCATTTTATCAGGCAGCCCAACAAAGTTGCAAAAGTATACTAAATTTGAACGTTACATATATGACAAGTTTCGAAACATAGAATGATATGTAAATAATATTACGATAAATTGATTATATGACCGTGAGGTCCATAACTCCATATTGTCATGAAAGAGATAATACGACAAGTCGATAATATTTGAATTATATCATATAAATATACGGACAAAAGACTCAACAATGACGCAATCTTATATGAGAGTTCAAAGACTGAAGTGCCAAAGTCAGGCTGACACAATCTCAAAAGACAACGAGTGTATAATGAGGGTTACTTGCCCTCAACAAGCACTCAATCATTATCAGTCGTCATCATAGTCTCATCCTACGAAACAAAAAGTAACAAGAGTGCATGACATGTTTAATATTAATAAAAAATATTATTTTACTACTTTATACTACTACAAAGCAAACTTTTGGCCGAAATCTGGTCTGCTCCATTCGAGAAATGTATGTGAAGGACCGAAGTGGCGATCAGAGTGGGATGAATGATCTCAATTAAATTTTTTCTCCCCTCAATGGATCCAACCGAACCTCACTTGAAACACTCGAACACAAAGAAGCAAACAAGAAAAATATCGGTCTTGGACTTGCTCGTGGGACTTTGATGATCAAAATGATCTTGGATATCCTCCCACTTGTTACATCAAGCAAGAACACAAGAAGCAAAGGCTACAAACACCATCTACAATAATGTCTTCATTTCAAGCAAAAAGATCGGTTTCTTACAAAGATCAAGAAGAAATGTGCCTAGATGATTGGGATATGATCTGAAAAACACTAATCCATCAATCATACATCCTCTACATAAGAAGCACAAGCAAGTAGAAGGAGGAGAGGCAAATCCAACTTGCGAGAATGTAAATTACAAGAAATTAAATTGCGGAATTTAAAAAGCAAGTAGAAGGAGGGGAAGCAAATTCAACTTGCAAGAATGTAAATTACAAAAAATTAACTTACAGAATTTAAAATGCGAAATTTAAGTGCTAAATTTAAAACATAATGTAAATGCTGAAATTAAATTCAAAAAAGTAAGGAAGTAAAAGTTTATTTCTTTGGAGGAAGGTTTACAAAGCCTTACAACAAGGTAGCCAAAACTCAAAAGAGCACATAAAATCTTCAAGATATGAGAGCTACCCCTCCCCCTCTATTTATACTACTCATGAGTTATCCTCCAACCTTGGATTAGTTTTACTTAACCCTCAAGTAATCTCACCAAAGGTTGAAATTCATCCTCCACCCTTGGATGAGTTCTACTTGACCCTCAACAAACCTCATCAAGGGTTGAGATTAATTCAAGCTAACTTGGCCGCTACTCTATCTTTTAAACCGCAATCCAACAACTTTTTTTTATCCAAGCAGCTCCAACCAAGAATCTCAGTCGTTTCCTTGTCTTCTAGGCTTGCAGCGACTCCGTCTCCGGTCATTCTTCGGTGATCCTTGATCGTCTAGACCTTCGATGCATCTCGTCTAATCCCAGTCATAATCCGCTTCACCATGACCTATCACCATCGTCCTGTAATAATCAAAAATAAGGAAACCCATCACATAGCAATAATCAAAATGATATACAATAATTATCTAATTGCTAAAACAAATCGTATTTCTAACTCAAATATAATCAAATACTTATCACAAACATAAGTAGACCTCCATATGGTCTTTCGGTACGACAATAGCTACCACACACATCATTCTTCAATTGCATTTTTTCTATATGGACTACAAGATTCCTGTGAGCCCCAGAGCACTCAGTACAAATAAGAATACCGAAGTTTAGAGATGCCCAATCGGGATCTGGAGAACGACATTCTGCACAACTGTCATTTCCAGGGAAATTCCTGAGATGGTTGAGTATATCTTGTCCCTCTGAACTTTTGCTCTCTTCAAGAGATATATAGAATCAATAGAACTTGTAGGAACATGATTTTCTGTCTCTAGATTACCGTATAACAGCTGATAATGAAATGAAATCAGGATAAAGTTAGTAGCGTACTATCTTGAACAATCAATAACTTCAATCATCATATGCATGTATATGCATGTGTAAAGCACTAAAATGGAGCTAATCTTAAGGCAGGCCAAGCACTGTTGCTGTATTACATGATTATCAATGCAGATGCATATAATAAGATGTACCTACAGTTTTTGTCCCAAACAGGCAACCAAGTGTTGCTACAAGATGTATCAAAAGAAATGGATGCAGCATCTGTGTATGAAAAAATAATATAAAAATGTGTTCTTCTTGAAACACTAAAAGTTTGTGCTGTACAGTGTACACATAAAGCTCAACATCTGAGGAGTAACATGTACAATTACCTGCAAAGTGTATGCTTTCATAACACATGCAAAGCATAACTTCTCAAACACTTAAAACAGTCCACCACATCCCCATTAAAATCACTATGCGCTAACATAGATTGCATACCAATTGTTTATGTCCTTTATTCCCATAGTAGTACACTACATATAGGATCCCATTGCAGTCAAGAACAAAAAAATCCTCCTCTTCCATTCTCCTTGTAAATTTTCAGAACGCTTAAAGAGATAAGCTTGTTTAATTATTTGAACCTGGCAAAGAAACAAATTAGGAAGGGAAAGCAACAAAGCTTCTATGAATTAACGTAGAATAAAAATGTGGCCAAATTTAATTATAAAAAGGGGATAATGGAAAAGTATAATACTAGATTTTGAACTAAAGGTATAACAATCATAGGTACAGCTTGTCTGGTCCTATTTCAGAAACACATGCATAAACAAATCAATCACCGTGTTAGAAATAAAAGGGCACTGGCACTTAAACATCTGTATTATCTTTTGGTTATCAGCCTCTTCAAAGAATTACATGAAGCAGCAAAGCAGCATCCATAGAATTCCACATATTTTAGCCTATTATATATGAATATTTATCACCAGTGGACAATTATCAATCAAAAAGAGTGGATAATTAACTACCACGCCATCGGCAGTTCACTGCATCAAGGTTTCAATCTTCTTACAGGATTGAAGACCAACAACATGGATACTGTTTGCGCCTAAATTTGGTAGGTATGACAGATTCGGTATCAACAGGAGTTAGGATAACACACGGAGGCAGTGTATGGAAAGAGTTTGTTTGGGAGATCAAGCCGACGCGGACTTTGTGTCGTGTCAGACAAGGACTCGGATCGGTCAAGAGGGGTATATAAGATGGAACTCGGACCTGGCAGAAGGCAATCAACCACAACCAAAACACATCTACCAGTTTTTTCTTGTTCTTTAGCCTTTAGTTTTGTATTCTTCCTTTTGTAAGTCGATTTTTTATCAATAAAGTTGCGTATCGCCGATTGTTGATCTTCATCGATTTCGCTCCAGGTTTGATTTACTCTGTTTTGTTGCGCATCGCTTTCTCAGAGTCAATCTACCTTTACCCTTACTATTACAACACCTCGATCGGCTCCTAGCTGATCGAAATTAAGCTGATCATCAATCTGATATCGGCTTTAATTGAATTTACAAGTTTTACCCTATCGGTTGCAGGTCAAATCGGTTGGCACGCCTTGAACCCTGTGTTCATCCGATGTGTTGACGCCAAAAACCCTACGTCAAGTTTTTGGCGTCAACAGATACCAACACGTTACATACTCAAGAATCGGGGCCGAGGGACGGCGGGACTGGGGCGGAGGGTGCCGGTCGCCGGGCCAGGCTGAGGGCGGCGGGACTGGGGGAGGGCGGTGGACTTGGGCAGAGAGCACCGGGAGGCGAGGCGGAGGACACCGGGAGGCCTAGGACGGGTGGAGGGTGACCTGGGCTACGGCGGCGAGAGGCCTAGGCGGCGGCAGGGTGGCGACGTGATGCCGGGAGGGTGGCGGTGGGAGGCTTGGGCTGCTCCCGCTCGGGTCTCGGGGGAGATGGGGAATGGAGCATGTGGAGAATGGAGATGACGCCGTGACGGCTTGACGGGAGCCCTAGGTTACTAGGTGTGAGAGTTAGGTCAATCGGATATCCGAATAAGCCTGAATCTGAATCCGATTCCGAAATAAATTATTCAAAACTGATACTGAATCCGAGAACTATCCGAAAAAATTATCCAAATCCGATCCGAACACATCCAATCGGTCGGTTGGTCAGAAAATATCTGATCTGATTACTCCTCAAACTTATTGGGGTATGTGTAAGAAGTTCCCTTTTTTCTCTAGCGTGGAGCAATCTTCACTACTAGAGAAACGATCTTTTATACCGATTCATCAGTCCCGATTAGCTACGAACCGGGACTAATAGTAGCAACAGTCCCGGTTCGTGGCTACTAGGCTAAAAGCGTGATTTTTCGCTCACATTAGTCCCGGTTCGTGCCATGAACCGATGAAGAGTGCTTGGCGAGATAGTCGGCACGGCACATTAGTCCGGTTCGTGTTACTTAACCGACTAAAAGTAAACTTTAGTCGGTTCGTGTTACGAACCCGGACTAAAGGCTCGCTTCAAGATACTTTAAAAGGAATGCATATCCTAGTCTATTCAATACACGTGGGTGGGTGGGTTGGTAGTGTCCTATGGTGGCATGCAGGAGGTTCTAGGTTCGAGTCTTGAGTTCATCATAATTTTTTGATATGCGAGAGGGCTACCGGGACTAAAGGTCACAGACCTTTAGTCCCGGATGGGCTGTCCCGGTTTGGCAACCGGGACTAAAGATATTTACCAACCGGGACTAAAGCCCATTTGTGTAGTAGTGCTTGTTATAATTCTTGATTTATAGATTGGTCTTTATAACTAGTACTCTTTTATACTATGGTTGTGTCTGCTTGATGTTATACTTCTTGCACTACTATAGAAAGGATTATGTTAGACTCTTCATTATAGATGGTTTTTAAAAACCATCTGTGTTAAATATAATCGCAGACGTTTTTAGAACTATCTATGGTGGGTCTATATCATAAACGGTTTTAGCTAAAAACTGTTTGTGATAATGATAATATACATCATATAGATGATTTTTAACTAAACCCGTACGTGACATTAATATAGATCACAGATGGTTTAAAAAAACCATTTGTGACGATGGTCATTGCAGGTGCCTTTTGAATATCTTAGCCTGCTCCCTTTTAGGTTGTTATCTTCCCAACACTAACTCAACCACTTCCCCTGAGACGATTCCCCGATCAGCGCCACTACTGCGGATTTCGCAATGTGGCTGCGCGGGGCTCACTCCGATGCCTCCCACCACCTCCCCACCTCCGGTGCGGGTGCGTCCACCTCCACCGCTGCCAACGCTGTGCGACGTCACCACCGCTCGGCGCTGTTGTTTCGGCCGAGCCACCTCTTCTTCACCCTCCTCGTCACTCTATTCACGGCCTCCCTGCTCGTCGTCTGGCAGCTGCTCCCCATCGGCGACGGCGACGCGGCGAAGGGAGAGGTCCTAGCGACACGACCCGGGGAGGGGTGATGCGGTTCTTGTCCTCGCATGTGGCGCTGCGCACGTTCGATGGTGAGAGCCGGGTCGAGGCCGCGAGACCCGCACAGCGGTGGTGGCCTGGGCTCTCGCCCATGAAGCTAGCGCTCGTGAGTCCTGTTCCCTCGTGTTCTTTCTCATTTCCCAAACCTTATTGGATCACTTACTATCTACTAACGTATGATTGTATTACTGCTCATGTTAAGTTTCTTGAAAGTGTGTTGAATTATCCTTCAGATGCAAAATTGCCATCTTCTGTTTCTAAAGTTCAAGAAAGAACATGGTTATGGGATCCTTTTGAGACAGGCTGCACTAGAAAATAGTTCTTTAGAAGCTGAATGCCAGATCCACACAAGGATTGCTGATATTCTTGTAGGAGAATCCCCTCAAAGCAACCGCGCGAACAACCTATTCTGATAGCAATGATACTTCCTCATATGACTACTCTAGACTATCTGATTGAAATGATCTAAGTGATGTCGAAATCTTTGAAGACATTGAGAGGAGAGAAATGGAGAGGAGGCAAGTTTTGTTTTTCTTATTTTGACATGACTCCTATATTCTTCTCCGACAAGACTAGTTCTTTACTACTATCGACATAATCAAATATATTTGTTTGCATGTAGATTGACAAAAGGGTGGAAAAACCTCTATTATCGTGGGATGGGGTGTACAAAGGTAAGCAAACGTATCCTGCGCATCATAATAAAGTCACGAAATTCTGAAAATTATATGTATTAGATTACACCTACCTAACAAAAGTCACGAAAAATACAAAAAGAGGAAATTCTGAATTTCCTCTTTTTTGTAACTCTTGATATATAATGAATTTGAACCTACAATTTTATACATAGGTAGAGCAATCTATGGAGTACATCTACAATTTTTTTCAGAATTTTTCGTGACTTTTGTTAGTTGGTGTGCACGGTGTGTACACGGGAAGACCTGTGTGCACAGGATATATTGCCGTACAAAAATGCTCGAAAATCAGAAAGTTTATTGCTGTTGTTAGGCTGTGTTAACCTCTCTAGTCTCTAACAATTAACTTCTCTGCATGTTTCATTGTTCTTACTTTTGATCTTGTTACTTACAGTTTCAGTCACCGCTTATGCTTATTTTTGCATTCATTTTGCATTAGTCCAAAGGAGGCAGGAGACCTAGATCAGATGATGTCGATGTTGTTACCCGGCTTTCAGCTATAGACAATCCCTACTATCGTGATCTTCTTTGTGAATTTGGTGTTATGTTTGCCATTGCGGACAAAATTGATACTGTACATAATTTGCCATGGATAAGTTTCCAGTCACGGCAGGCTGATGGAAGAATTTGAATGAATTCTCATAGATTCCTGTGACATTTTTTTACCATATTGTGAGCTTGTCGAGCACCTTGTATTCTTTTAAAAAATTTGCTAGCTTGTTGAGAAACTTGTATTCTTTTAAAAAGTTCCTAATTTGCAATCATTTTATTTTAACTGTAGAGGCCAATTTATTCTTCTACTCTGCTATACTGGATATGTGTTTTAACAATAATGGTTAAAGCTAAGCAGTCTAAAGCAGTAGTTGTTTCCCTCTCACTACTACAGACTGCTTTATCCACGACCCCCATCACTGTCGGGTAGGCCCGACCCGGCAGTGATAATATTATCACTGCCGGTTCTATCTTCAACCGGCAGTGATAAGAATAGTATAATTTTCCCGCACGCATGGAGGCAATATCATTGCCGGGTTTAGAGGGACCCGGCAGTGATAATAAAATATCGATGCGGTTTATATAAAAACCGGCAAGGATTTATCATTGCCGCTTTTTGTTTTTAACCGCAAAGTGATAAGACCATTTTCACCGCCAGTTTTACTCGTAACCGGCAAGTGATATTATCGTTCCCAAAATTAGTTAAGATACAGAACATATCAAAGCATAATTAGTTAAAAAATAGAACATATTAAACACAAAACATTTTTAGTCCAGAATTACATATCGCGTAGAACATTTTTAGTCCATAATTACATATTTAGTCCTAATTTTATATACAAAATATAACGGGCCAACGGCTTTTAACCGTTTGAAACCCAAAATGGCACAAACTATATCCAAAAGTCATCGTCGTCCTCCTCCTCCTCGTCGCCGGAGCTACTGCCGGATGACCAATCGGAGTTGCGGCGATGCTCCTCCTCCTCCTCTGAATCCGATTCGGTGGCGGAGTTGGTCTTGCCCCAACACCGGGCGAGATCGCCAGAGCTGCCTGCCGCTGTCGCTGCCGCCTCCTCCTCCTCCTCCTCTGCCTCCTCTTGCTCCTCCTCCGCCTCCTCCTCCTCCTTCTTCTCCTCCTTCTCCTCTGGCAGCGGATCAGTGCTTTGCCCAGTATGTGCTCGCTTCTTGGGGGGGCCATTCCTGCAACAATGGTGGATTGAGAGGAGCACTACAGATTGAGGTGCTGCGCATTATATAGAGGAGGAATGGGAAGCCCAACATTTGCCAAAATGGGGAAGCACAACAGTTGGCAGAGGAATGGGGAAGAGCGACGGTTGTTGGCGGCGGGAGTTGGAAGGTTCATATTATCACTGCCGGTTCTAACTTAAACCGGCAGTGATAATATTATCGCTGTCGGTTTTAAATTAATATTATCACTGCTGGTTTTAAATTAAACCGGTAGTGATAAGAACAGTGTATATATAACTGGCACTGATAAAGTCATTTGAGCGGGAAACGACCCAATATCACTGCCGGGTTTAGATAGAGAACCGGCAGTGAAAGTATTAGTGTCGGTTCAACAGTGTAACCGGTAGTGATAAAGTGAATTGCGCGGAAAACGGCAGCCATATCACTGCTGGTTTTTGAGATAGAACTGGCAGTGATATGTTGCTGCCGGTTCAAGAGAATAAACCGGCAGTGATAATATGGCACTATATATACCCTGCCTCCCTTCCCCAGCTGCCCGCAATGTAGAGGAGCTCTGTTCTTGCTCGATTGGGGTGGAGAGGGGGTGAATTTTTGCTCTCAAATTTGGTGTAATTTGTCGTTTTTAACTTCTGATCTAAGATTCAGATATTGTTTAGTTGGATATTACGCTCTATATTGTTGTAGGTTGTGATCGTAATTATTGATTGCCTAGTCAACACAATTAGATTTGTAAACCGGAGTTTAGATTTGAAATTACCAACTTTTATATGTATAGTGATTGCATTTAATACGTTGATTGAATTTAAATGTGGTAGCACTTCATAATTAACTATTGTTTAATCTAAATACTTAAAATTGTTTCTTTATTTCGTATGTTAATTTAATACTTCGTAAGTAATGTAAATTTGTTGGACGGACCATTATATATAACTAATATCAATTATTTAATTGGTTTGACAATCGAGATTTGGATATAGATTTATAAGTAATGAAAATTTCTAGATTAATTAGAAATCGCTCATCATCAGAAGCCATCACAGCAGACGGTTATATTTAGAAACCGCTCAGATCAGATCCATCATGCATTTATTATATTTAGAAACCGTCTGTGATATTTCTTTCATCACGCATGGCTATAATATAAAATCGCTCAGGATATATACACCGACGGTTTGAGTACATAACCGTCTCAGGATATTTCATATCACGCACGGTTTTTCGTAACCGCTCTCGTGATCGTAAGGCCCGATATAAGCCTCGTTGTAATAGTGATAACAAATTAAATGTATAAAACAATTTGTGAGCACTTATTGATTTACTGAGATTTTATTTGTTGTAAATATTTGTAGATGCATCGAAGATGGATGTATGAAGCGGACCGTCGCGATAGAGAGTACTTTAACGGTGTGACTAGTTTTATAAGCGCGGCTACGGCGTACAAGTCAAATGAGCTGATGGACTATATTTGTTGCCCGTGCATCGATTGCAAGAATGAGAAGCAATTTTCGAACCTTGAGGCGATCCGTGCACACTTGCTTTGAAGGGGTTTCAAGCCTGCCTATACCTGTTGGACCCGAGTATGGTGAAGATGAGATTGTGCGTGAAGGGCATCTGATTGATGATGATGAAGACAACGACTCGATCGCGGTGGAAAATATGTTCGTCGACACTCATGAAGAGACATTCATCGATAACCATGAAGATGATCTAGAACAAATGTTGCATGATGGGGAGGAGGACCTCACGAGTGAAAGGGATTTTCGAAGTTTCACAGATGGTAGAGGATTCTACAACACCCTTGTACCTGTGCCGCAAAGAGGAGTTCAAAAGCTGCATGTTGTTCTTACGCTGCTGCAGTTGAAGGCAAGCAATATTGGTCCGACAAGAGTTTCACAGAGCTGTTAGGTTTCTTTAGAGATGTCCTTCCAGAGGGTAACGTGTTGCTAGCAACCACGCATCGTGCCAAGCAGTTGTTTGTCGCTGGGACCGGAAGTGCGTAAAATACACGCATGTCCAAACGATTGCATATTGTATCGCAATGAGTTTGCAAATTTGGATGCATGTCCCGTTTGCAAGGCATCTCGGTATAAGCGCGACGATGACGATATCGAGGGGCAGTGTAAGAAGAAAAGACCTCCGACCAAGGTGGTGTGGTATTTCCCTATAATCCCCCGTCTGAAGCGTTTGTTTGCGAACAAAAGGCATGCTCAATTGCTGCGATGGCACGCCGAGGAGCATAAAAGGATGGAATGCTTAGACACCCTGCTGACTCCGCGCGGTGGAGGAATATCGATAGAAAATACAAGAAACACTTTACATATGATATGAGGAATATAAGGTTCGGACTCAATACGGATGGGATGAATCCTTTCGGCAACATGAGTAGTCGTCATAGCACTTGGCCGGTGACTTTATGTATGTACAACCTTCCTCCTTGGCTTTGCATGAAGCGTATACATTATGATGCCGTTATCGATCCAAGGGCCGAGGCAACCCGGCAACGATATTGATGTGTTCTCAAACCACCGTTGAAGATCTTCCGGTATTGTGGAACGCATTTGCACGGGTATAGGTTCCTTCGCGAGGACCACTCAGACGCAACAACAAGAGAGCTTTTGATGGTACAAAGGAGATCGCTTCATTCAAACATCGCAACGCAAAGAGATATTTGCGGCTGTAAAGGATATTAAAATTATCCATGGAAAGGGAGCCGGAAGTACATCAGTCCCGAGTTCCAGTGATACAGCTCCTTTGTGGAAAAAGAGATCAATATTTATGGACCTACCTTATTGGCAGCACCTGGATGTTGGACATGCTATCGATGTCATGCATATAGAGAAGAACGTGTGTGACAACTTGCTTGGTATTTTACTAGACATACCTGGCAAAACAAAAGATACACTCAAGGTACGGATGGACCTGAAAGATATGAAACTCAGGAAGGAGCTGCATCATGAAGACCTGGGTCAAGGAAAAAAGTACCTTCCCGCAGCTTGCTATACTTTAAGCAAGATTGAGAAAATTAGCGTGTGTGAGTTCTTGCACAGAGTCAAAGTTCCGTCCGGTTATTCTGCCAACATAAAGAGGCTAGTCTCAATGAAAGACTTGAAATTAGTTGGTATGAAGTCTCATGATTGCCACGTGATGATGACACAGATGCTTCCTATAGCAATTAGGGGTGTTCTGCCAGAGAAAGTGCGAGACCCAATTATAAAGTTGTGTTCATTCTTCAACGCGATTTCACAGAAGGTCATCGACCCGTTGAAACTGGATAAGCTGCAGCAAGACGTGATCCACACTTTATGCCGGCTTGAGATGTGCTTCCCTCCATCCTTCTTCGATATTATGGTCCATCTCATTGTTCATATTGTGAAAAAGATACAGTTTCTTGGCCTTGTGTTTCTAATCAGATGTACCCTTTCGAGAGGTTCATGGGGGTTGTGAAGAAATATGTTCATAATCGACATCGACCGGAAGGGTGCATTGCCGAAGGTTGGGGAACCGATGAGGTCATCGAGTTCTCGTGATCGATTACATGGATCTCAAACCGATTGGTGTGCCCGTATCTCGCCTTTGAAGGAGGCTACAAGGAAAGGGACACTAGGTCGAAATCGATCCGCATAAATGATCGTGCTTCATTCACGCAAGCACATTTACGATTCTGCACCAATCGCTTATAGCGCCCGTATGTCGACATGCACAAGAACATACTACGAAGACAAAACCCATGTAAGTTTGAGGTTTGGATCGCGAGAGAGCACAGAGATAACTTTGGAGATTGGTTGCTTAGATACATGATGCATACGCAAACAGAGTGCGCTCAATTGAGAGCGCTGGTTAAAGGACCATCATATACAATTTTGACATTTGAAGGATATCACATCAATGGATATACATTTTATACGAGTGCACAAGATAACAAGAGCACCAACCAGAACAACGGGTCTCAGATAGATGCCTATGACAAAGAATGGCAATATGCGACGCATTTAAGGATTCATAGAAGAGATTTGGGAGCTTGACTATGGGCCTTTGAAGGTCCCCCTCTTTCGGTGCCAGTGGGTCAGGCTACCTAGGGGTGTGAACATCGACAAGTACGGTATCACTACCGTGGACTTCAAACACGCTTGACACAGAGAAGAACCATTTGTACTTGCTAATGCCATTACACAAATTTTCTTTGTAAGGATCCGGTGACAAGGAATGCCACGTGGTTCTTCAATCAAAAAGAAGGATTGTGGGAGTTGAGAATGTAGTCGACGAAGAAGACTATAACCAGTTTGATGAGCTTCCTCCTTTCGGTGAGAACATCGACCTAGGTCTCATGGAAGACATAGAGGAAGCTACATACATACACGTGATCATAACGAAGGTCGGATTGTAACTTAGTTGTGTAATTAAGGATATGCTTTATTTTGTATGAAAGTCAAGCTTCAATTTGTGATATAAACATTTTGTACGAAGGACATGCTTCAATTTAAAATTTATGGAGTATTGATTATTATAATCACTCAGAAATAGTAAATGTCCAATGGATGAAGATGAGATAGTAAGAGCAAGTTTTTATTGATTATTCCTAATTAACTGAAATTTTAAATAAAACAAAAAAGAAAAATTACCAATTTCATTTCCATACGACTTCCAAAGTTCATCCATAAAATTTGGTTTTTGTATGAAGTCCAAAGCAAAATCTTGGATTAGCTAAAATTTGAAATAAAATTCCAATGTTTGTATTTGGGGTTTTTTTACAAATAAATAAAAATGGTGTGCCAATTTTCCATGCCGCGGCAGAAAGTCCTTGCCGTGGCAGCATTTGCCACCGCGCCACTTCTGCCACAACAGCAGGTGGGTGGCCGGGAACATCAGTGTCGATTGACAAACGAGAACAGATACTAATAAAACACATCAGTGCCACGTCATAGTCTCCACCCGACAGTAATATATTTACCACGAGCACTACTATGAAACATCACGGGCTAGATACTATGGAACATCACTGCCAGTTCATAAATGAACCGGCAGTAATAGTTATATATCACTACCGGGTCATAAATGCCCGGCACTAAAAATACATCATCACTGCCGGTTCATTTAATGAACCGGCAGTGATGATGTATTTTTAGTGCCGGCATTTATGACCCAGCAATGATGTTTATTATTAGTGCCGGGTCTATAACAAGCCGGCAGAGATAATATATCATTGCCGGTTCATTTCTTTGAACCGGCAGTAATAATCCTCCCTATATATACGTTTTCTTTCCCGCACTTAGCCATTTCTTCGTAATTCGTTTGGAGTTCTTCTGGCGCCCTAGCCACCGTCAACTCTCCCCGCGCCGGCCCTCCGTGCAGCGACCCCTCCCCGCCGTCGCCCCTTGCGGCGCCTCCCCTCGACGTCGACTCTCCCTCAAGGCGCTCCTGCAGTGCCTCCTCCTCGCGACGACCCTCTCCCACGCCGCCCCTCAGGCGGCGGCTCCCTCAGCCAACGGCCCTCCTCATGCGACCCTCCTTATGCTGGTAAGCTAAGTAAACCCTAATCCCTTTGTGATACAGATGAGGACGATGACTAGGGTATATGCTAAACCATCATTTTTCTTAAGCATGTTGGTTCATTATTCTTGCTTTCTCTAGGGCCAGTACTTGTACAATGTTCTTAAACATTGCTATGTTAAGCTTCTGTCAGAGCCATCTAGGGTATGAAAAGAAAATGCAAAAGGAAATAAGAAAAAAATGCAAGGTTAATTGTTTTCTTCATCTTTTGATTCTGTCCAAACTTATATGCACCTATTAAGGAAATGCTATCGTTCAATACATTAATGAGGGAATTGAGCACGAGGCATAAATCAGTCATGCATTCCAGTGGTCACACCAATGAGCTCAAATGTGGCCAGTGTTCTCTGGATCTTTTGGCCATGGCTCCCATGTATGATTGCTTGTTTCAAGCTAGAAACAGAAACACATGTTTAGAAAGTATATCATGAAGCTGCAAGGATTCTGTAGTAGTGCTGTGATCTGTAATTTGTTTTTGGATCCTGCTGTTAGAACATTTATTCTGTAGTGTGTTCATGTATTCAATAGATTTTGTAGCCATGAATTGTTCTCTGTTCGTGTTAAGAGTTTGTTCTTGTGGTTAATTTGTGTTAGTAATAGTGCTATTATATCCTTGTCTTTTTGTTAGTACAAATTCCTGGTCAGTAGGTAAGTAGTGGCTAAATTTGTTCACTAGTTAAGCTAATATATTGCTAGTGGTTTCTATCTTCCTGTGGTAGCTACTAAGTGTTAATCGATTACCAAAAAAGAATATTAGGCTTGTTTAGTTGTTGTCAGTTAGTTCCTATGTTAATTTTATCTGCTAGTACTTGTAGTTCTAAAAAAAGCTTAAAAATATTAATATTTCTATTTGTTTGTTCAGTATTATAATTTGTGGTTAGCTGTGTCCCTTTACTGTTCATTTCCTGTGATTGTTTGTCTATTGCTTGTTGGTAGTTTTCGTAGTGAACAGTACTAGTAGATTTTGCTAGTTTCCAGCGCGCCCCTTTCTTCCTCTTTCTTAATCATGTCTACCTTATCCTCGATATTGCCATAAACAATAAAATTTAAATGAGTACATAATTACCTCCATATTGCTATAGTAGTCATGATTCATTATATGAATGACATAATGTTGCCTTTATGTGATTTGTTGCCATATGTATCTTTGCGGTGTCGTCAGCAGTCGATAACAACAAGTATATGTCTGAACTGCAGTGTTGTCAGCAGGGGCAGGCACCCAAGAGACAGGGGCCCAACTCATATATTCTTTAGAATATTATTGCTTATTTGCTCAATAAAAAATAATGAATCATTCTTATTCCACATTAATATGATTTTCAAAAAATGAAATAAGGTTATAAATCCACAACTAGAATGTTAATAGTCTATTACACCAAAAGAAAGCAAAGCGATCATTCCATATCAACCAAGCACGTCACCTCGTGGCTTTCTTCACCCAGTGTATCGTATGCTCTCCTGGCAGCCCTGCTTTTGGAACTTGCAAGTGCTGATCAAAAGCCAGACAGGACCTTCTCAACGACCGGCATCTTATGTCGCCGATGGGCTCACCACGGCGGCAATAGCGTATGGCGCCGGCGGTGGTAGAGCCCATCACGATATAAGGTGTCGACCGTTGGAGAAGGTTCAGTGGATATTCCTTATAAGTTAAATCCTCTTGTAGTTCAATGGCTTCTATTGATGCTTGTTCCTCCGGTACTCTCAAACATTTCTTCAACTGAGACACATGGAACACATCATGAACCCCTGCTAAAGACTGCGGCAGTTCTAGCTGGTATGCAACTTCACCTTTGCGGCTCAGAATCTTGAATGGTCCCACATACCTTGGGGCAAGTTTCCCTTTAGCATGGAACCTTTTAACTCCCTTTAACGGCGTGACCTTGGGATAGACATAGTCTTCTGGTTCAAAGCTCAAATCACGACATCGATTATCTGCGTAACTCTTCTGCCTGGATTGTGCAGTTTTCAACCTTTCTCGAATTAAAGCAATCTTCTCTTCTGCATCTAAAAGTACGTCTGGTCCGAAGAGATGACGTTCTCCCGTCTCGTTCCAATTCAAGGGTGTTCGACACGGTCGACTATATAAAGCTTCAAAAGGCGACATTTTCAAACTGGCTTGATAGCTATTATTGTAGCTAAACTCTGCGTACGGCAAGCATTTATCCCACGATGTGGTATACGATAAAGCACAGGCTCTTAGCATATCTTCTAGAATCTAGTTTACCCTTTCGGTCTGACCATCTGTCTGTGGATGGTATGCTGTACTGAAATTCAGACGAGTACCCATGGCTGTATGCAGCTTATCCCAAAATCTCGAGGTAAATTGAGTACCTCTGTCCGATACTATCTTCTTGGGTACACCATGTAAACAAACAATTCTTGATATGTATAACTCTGCTAACTTATCTCCTGAGTAGGTGGTCTTTACGGGTATAAAAAGTGCAACTTTTGTTAACCGATCCACTATGACCCATATGGAATCATAACCACCTTGAGTCCTTGGCAAACCAGTGATGAAATCCATCCCGATTTCCTCCCATTTCCATTCCGGTATCTTTAGCGGTTGTAGCAATACAGCTGGTCTCTGATGCATTGCTTTAACTCTCTGACATACATCACACAATGCTACATGCTCAGCTACCTCCTTCTTCATGTTTGGCCACCAGAATCTTTCTTTTAGATCCTGATACATCTTAGCGCTACCGGGGTGAATTGAATACTTGGAATCATGTGCTTCTTCCAGTATCAACTGCTTCAACTCCAGTTTATGGGGTACACAGATTCTGTTCTTTATCCACAAGGTGCCCTGCTCATCTACTCTGAAGTTCTTGGCTAGATCCTCATCCATCTTAGATTTAATCCTGTTAATCTTCTCATCATCCTTTTGTCCTTCCCTGATCTGCTCTTCCAGGGTTGGCTTAACCTCCAAAGTGGCTAGAAATCCTTCCGGTACAACTTCTAGTCTTAGCTTCTGAAGTTCTTTACACAAATCAGACTGACCTTTCGCTGTCAATGAATTCATGCTATAGCTCTTCCGACTTAAAGCATCTGCCACCACGTTTGCTTTTCCTGGGTGGTAATGAATTCCAATGTTATAATCCTTGATTAATTCTAACCATCTCCTTTGTCTCATGTTAAGGTCTGATTGTGTGAATATATACTTGAGACTTTTGTGGTCGGTATATATTTCACATCAATTTCCCATAAGATAGTGACACCATATTTTAAGAGCGTGCACTACAATAGCTAGCTCTAAATCATGAGTCGGGTAATTCTGTTCATGTGGCCTTAGTTGCCTTGACGCATACGCCACTACTTTACCATTCTGCATCAGTACACATCCCAGTCCCTGACGCGAAGCATCACAGTATATGTCAAAATTATCCTGGGTATTTGGCAACACCAAAACAGGTGCCGAAGTCAAACGCTTCTTCAGCTCTTGGAAACTCTTTTCACATTCAGGCGACCAAGCAAACTTTTTCTCTTTCCTTAGCAATTGCGTTAGAGGTCTCGCAATTGAAGAAAATCCTTCAATGAACCGGCGGTAATACCCCGCCATACCAAGAAAACTTCTGATCTGAGTAACCGACTTTGGTTGTTCCCAATGCAATACTGCCTCTACTTTCTTAGGATCGACAGCTACTCCTTCAGCAGTCATTACATGACCTAAGAATTCAACCTTCTTTTTCTAGAAATCACACTTGCTGAATTTTGCATACAACTGATTTTCCCTTAAGTTTTCCAAAACCATTCGTAAATCTCCTGCATGCTCTTCCTCCGACTTGGAGTAAACTAATATGTCATCGATAAACACGACAACGAACTTATCCAAATATTCCATGAATACTTTATTCATCATATTCATGAAATATGCAGGAGCATTAGTCAATCCAAAGGACATGACCGTGAATTCATAATGACCATACCTAGACGAAAAGGCTGTCTTTGGTATGTCCTCAGTCCGAATCTTTAGCTGATGATACCCGGATCGAAGATCTATCTTAGAGAAGACTCCTGCTCCCCTTAACTGATCAAAAAGGTCATCTATTCTGGGCAAAGGATATTTGTTCTTTATCGTCACATCATTGAGTGCACGATAGTCTATACACATTCTGAAACTCCCATCCTTTTTCTTTACAAACAGTACTGGTGCTCCCCATGGTGATGAACTAGGTCTTATAAAACCTTTCTCCAATAATTCCTCAATTTGCTTCTTCATTTCTACCAACTCCTCGGTTGACATCCTATAGGGTCTCTTGGCTATTGGAGCGGTCCCAGGTACTAATAACTCAATTACAAATTCTATATCTCTATCTGGTGTCATTCCCGGTAGATCCTCTGGAAACACATCTGGGTATTCATTAACTACCGAGACATCTTTCATTTCTACAGCTTTCACACTGTTAACCATTAATCGGCTATCCCTGAGCAAAGAATCGCTGAATCTCCACCTTCTTGCCATCCGAGCTCTCTCTCATTACTACTCTTCGTCCACAATCCAAAGATCGCTTTGTGCTTGGACAACCAATCCATTCCCAGAATCACATCTATGGTCTGTGTATCCAGTATAATTAGATTCGCTAGGAACTCTATTCCATTTATTATTAATTTCACCCCGGAGCATCCTACTTTAGTTCGGAGTTTTGATCCAGGGGTTTGGACTATAAGTGTACTCTTAAGATTAACCATATCCAAATCATTTTCCATAACAAATACCCATGATATAAATGAATGTGAAGCTCCAGAATCGAACAAAATTGTAGCTGGTACTGAGTTAACGGAGAACTTACCCAGTACGACGTCCGTTGCATTCTGGACTTCATCCGCCGTGATATGGTTGACTCTTCCTCTCACAACAGACTGGGGTGCAGCTCCAGCTTGGACAGGTGCTCGGCTTCCACCTTGAGCTGGTGTTCTTGCTGGCGTGTTACCCAAATTAAAGCGAACTGGGGTGACTCCCCCTTTCTTGGGACAGACATTGGCGAAATGCCCCATCTCATTGCAATTGTAACAGCGCCTTCCTGCCATTGACAGGTTTCTCTTTGCTTGCCTAATCGCTTTTTGGGCGCTCATGAATCGACTAGTAGGTCATTGAACAGCAATGGTGTCTTTTGCGCCGCTCGGCCGAACCGTGAACTGCTGAGGTACCACCTCGGTCTCATCGTCCTGGCGCCCTCCTTGCTGTGCAAGCGTTTACGCCACGGTTGTCATCCAGTTCTTTGCGCTTATCTTCTAGGATAAGTGCCTTGTTGACCAACTCCTGGAAATCAGGGAACGTGTGGGTGATCAGTCCCACCTGTAGTCCAGAGTTGAGTCCCTTCATAAATCGAGACTGCCTAGCCTTGTCCGTGACTACATCTTCAGGCGCATAACGAGCCAATTGTGTAAACTTGTTGAGATAATCGGCCACTGATTGGCCTCCCTGCTTCAAGGATCGAAACTCCTCTTTCTTGAGTTCCATCATCCCTTCCGGCACGTGGTACTGGCAGAAAGCAATTGTAAACTCATCCCAGGTAATCTCCTGAGGATGCTCGTGGGATGCACAGTAATTCTCCTACCATTCCGCGGCTGTCCCTTCCAACTGATGAGAGGCATACAAGACCCTCTCATTGCCAACACATTGAGATATGTGCAGCTTCCTCTCTATGGTGCGCAACCAGTCATCAGCTTCTATGGGGTTGACATTCCCAAAGAAGGTTGGGGGTCTGGTTCTCATGAAATCAGATAGCCTAGACTGATGTCCGTGGTGTACAGCTTGGTTGTTATTGTTGGTGCATACCGATTCTCGCAAGAATCGCATCTGTTGCATCATTGTCCTGCATCACCTGGTCTCGAGCAACAGAATGCTCCTAAGTTTCCCATATCCATGTGGTCTTTGGTTGAGGATTCTGTGCATTGCCCTGGTTTCCTTCTTGCTGTGATCTGCTTCCTCTGGCTCCACGGTTTCCACGAGTGTTCACCATCTGGAGAGTAAAGGATTTAGGGAAAAAAGGAAATGGAATAGACAAGTATGCAAGATTCTTTTTATGGGGAGAAAATTTGACTCAAATATAAGCACACAATTTTATTTAATATCATAAGGATATGGCCGCTCACAAGTGCCTACGGGCATTGCGACTCATACCAGACACATAAAGGCAACCTTAGCAATAGTACATCACAACCAAACATAACATCTCATGAAGTTCGGATCAAACAAAACGTTCTAAAATCGGACTCGGATAAATTGACTCGATAAACTTGACTTAATACTTGAGTCGACTCAACAAAGACACAATAACTCTCTCTCTAGTCGTCGAGCCATCCAGGCTGAGGTCCTCCAGGCGGATACTGCGGTGGATGCGGCAAGATAGGAGCAACCGTCTCGATGCCCCACCGCCGCAGAACGGCGAACCCATCGACTCTGGCTGGCTCCGGCTACTCGCCGGTCTTGGCGGCTCGGCACCACTCAGACAGTGTCTCTGAACCGGTGCCTCTCGTGACCGCACGTCGCCCCGCCAGCTCGGGCTCCTCGGGGTCGGGGTCGTGCAGCTCAAGCTCCGGCTCTGGCTCTGGTCCCTCCAGGATCTCCTCCAGCTCGTGCACCCTCCTGATGTAGATACCTAGGCCCTCAGTATCCTCCCGCAGCTGGGCCTTGACCTCCGCGATCTCATCACGGACCCTCTGCAGCTCCTGGACTATCTCGTCCAAGGTCTCCTCCTGGGCGATGGTGTATCTCACCAAGTGGATGATCGTAGCGTCATCGTCGTCGATCGGATCCCGGTCGAAGCGGTTGTCCCGGCGAGGATGATGATGGAAGACAGTGTCCTCCAGCTCAGCGGAGTAGGTGCGGGCGATCTGCCGCATCGCAAGGCGTGCGGTCTCCTAGATGCCAGCCTCGAACGTAGATCTCCTGCAACTGACGTGAACCGGGTGACTGGCTCTCCCCCTGTCCCGGGCGTAAACAGTAACCTTGACGTCCCAAGCGACGTCCAGCCCAGCTCGAACCACCGAAGTACCTCGGTAGATCGGCCTCACAAAACCCTCCAGAAACTGCAGCAAGTACCACAGCTCAGCAGCGAAGCCCCCAGTGCACTCTCCAAAGGTGTGAATCCTCCTCATCTGCCAAAATGCACCTCGTTAGAACTAGATTTTTAAAATCACAAAGTAATAACAGAAAATTTGCAGCATAGGTGTGGATTAAGAAGAACAGATTGGTCAAGATTTCATTCATAATCTTGTACAATTTTAATCTTTAGAAATTAACCTTATATCAATCGGCCAGTCCACCTAGAGTCAAGTCCTACAGTCGGTATGCTCTGATACCACCTCTGTCGTGCCCGAATCTGCAAATTCGGACACTCTGTGTATTCTGCACTAGTCCAGGATCGCGCTAGTACACACAGGCTAAACAGGGTATAATATCACATCATACACAGCGGAATATCAAATATGTATTTCAAGCATGTATATAAATGAGTGTACGACCTTATGGTCATCCTTACAATAGTCTGCCACATAGGGCTTACAATATTCAAAGTAACATAATTCAACAGCGGAATAAAATAAATCTTCGTGATGCTCCATCTTCTTCCACAGACGCCCTGACTGAGGCTTGATTCTCTAGTTCTCCGGCCCTTCAACGAACTCCTCTTCATAAGCAGGCGTAGTTTCTTCTTTTGGTAAGTTTGTCCGCAAGGGTGAGTACACACCGTACTCAACAAGTCATGCACAAAATGCAGGTCTATTTACTACATGCATGGCTTATTACAAAGGAAAGGCTCAGTTGGTTATTTTGCTTTGCATCAATATTTCAAATTACCATTCTCTTAGATTCAAAGCAGCAAAACTTAGTATCATAATAAGTATCTCAATTGTTTTTCACAATATTTTAGACACACAATCCTTAATCATCTTTCATCATTAACCTTGGCACTCACCACCCATCCCATTTTATTTTCAAACACTACCCTTGATCAGTAATCCCGAGCATTGTCCAAGACTGTGGACTCGGCTATTCAACAGCTTTTGACACTCTGCAGAGGTTGTACACTTTACCCACAAGATACGCTTGCACACCACAAAGGCGATTAACTGTAATAAAGCTTTTCAGAGACTTCTATCTCACCTAAGAACCTCTCCGTGTTGTCTTCACTATCACTTCCCTCACTCGAGTCAAGTATAGGACGAGACAAACACCGTTGGATCGGTACCAAGTCAAGCACAGCACGCTCCCGCATGATTACCCCGTGTAATCGCCACCCCGAGGTATCAAAGGTAAGACATCGAACCCTACTAAGCTAGGTCTTCCCATTCAGACATGTGGTTGTACGAGAGACTCAGTCAAAGGCTTGCAAGGTAAGGTCCTTAATCCACCAAGGCAAGACATCCTTCTCTCAATTTGGCACACTGACCCTCACAACACTCAACCCACCCCCATTTGCCACACAGGCCCACGACACGAAGCCTCGGTCCACTTGCCCAGTCTAAATCAATTCCACCCCAAGTTGTTAACAAGGCAACACATGCTCATATTCATCTTTCATGTAGAACTACACAGGTCTCTACATTCAAATGTTAATACCAACATCATTCCACATTTCATTAAAAAAACATTCACTATTCTTTAGTCAGTGTTGATTTTGTAATCCAAATAGAATGGTTCACGTATATGCATGGCTAAGCAACTATTCACGGTCTAGCCTCCCGTGTTGGCACAATATCATCAACCAACTAAATTTACCCAACTTAAGTTATCAAGGAATCATGGCATACAAATGATATCAAGGTGGCATAAACAATTTGGTTGGATAGCTAATTTACCCAAAATAATTAAAGCCATTTTTAGTTGAATTAGCATGCATAGTTTAAAACAAAAATACATTTCAAAACATAGGATAAACATGGTCAAAGCATAACTTGCCTTCAAAAAGTTGCTGGTCTTGGCCTGAAGCTTGGTCTTGCTCTAGAAATTCCCCCTCGTAAACCTCCGGCAAATCAACGTCTAATTAAAAGCAACGAATATACAATAAATTTATTTTTCTAGAGGGCAACTCAACTCTAAAAATTCCACAAAATTCACCAATAAATAGATCTTGTTTTTATAAATTTTTAGAAATTGGAATCACTCGAATCGGAGTTAAAACGCAAAAGTTATAAGCATTTGAAATTTTAAAATAAATCAAAAAGAATAAACCGAATTTCTTTATTTATTTTTATACGGAAAAATCCATAATTATGACGTCAGCATCACTATTTATGACGTCAACACCGAAAATATTTTCCACCGAATATATTTATTTACGAAAAATCGGAATTATGACGCCAAGATGACGTCAAGATCGAATCGAGCCGTCCGACATGTGGGCCCCATCATCGACGTCAAGATGCCACGTGGCACAATCTGGCCATGACACGTGTCAGCACATTATCACCCGAGAGGTTAATCTAATCTCAACCGTCGGATTAAAAATGAACGGTCAAGATTTATGCGACGATTCGGTTCGGTTACTGCGGAGTCGACACGTGGCATAATCTCAGCCCTCGGATCACGATCTAACGGCGAAGAATAAACCAATAACGATTCAATTAATCCAGTCATGCGTCAAGATTCGTGCGATGCGATCAACGGTCAAGATTGCACCGACACTTTGATCCGCTACTGCGGTGCTGACGCGTGGCTCAACCATGACCATCTGATCTAAATCAAACGGCGGCGATTAATCGGTGACGTCGACCGAAGCGGCGGCTGCGTCGCCCCGATTCCCGCACAACACGCGTTGCCTCGGGACTGGCCCGGCACGCGGCGTGATCCCGAACGTCCGTTTCAAAATCAACGGCCCAGATCTAACAAATCTTATGCCAAATCTAATGGCTACAGTAAACTAGGCTACGTGGCAAAACAGGAACCACACGATCTAGATCTAACAGCTGACATTGGATAATGAGGTTCACTATTCACGCGGCTACGTGGACAAATCTGGATCATCCGATAAGAATCCAATGGCTGATAGCTAACGAAAATTCTAAGCACACGTGGGCAGTCCCTTTTCCGGGCACGTGGTGCTAATCCTAACCATCCATTTCGAATCCTACAGTTGAGATCTAAAGCAACACTGTTCTGGTCTCTATTGCGAAGGGTTACGTGGACTCACCTCGGTCGTTGGATGCGGATCGAGCGGTCGACGTTGGTCGTGAGCTCAGCGAAGACACGGCGAGGAAGTGCTGCCGGAGATGAGGAAGAAGACCCAAAACGACGGCGTTCCGATGCAGCTCCGGTGAGAAGAAGTAGCTCCTTAGGTGCGGCTCGACGCGGGCTTTACTCCGGTGGTCACGGCGACGGCGGAGAGTCACCGGAGCAGACACAAAACACGGTGGATGGTCACGGAACTTCGACGAGGGCGTACGTGCTCTATGGTGGTCCTTGGGATGCGTGAAAGAGCTCCATGTGTGCGGAGTGGGGTGCTTTATATCGTGCGCTAGCTAACGAAACGGCGGAGTGATCATGGCGGCGATAATGGCGACGATTACGAATCGAAACGCACGGCGGCGGCGGCATTTTCCCTTCCCCGTAGACGAAGCGACATGGCCGCGCATCCATCCGTCCATGCGAAATCCAACGGCGTGAGCAACGATCCGACGCGGTTGAATCACAATCGTCGGATCAAGATCGCACGGTGAAAACATAACGGCGACGCTTAGGTTTTTACGCAAGACAAGAGTGGGCTTGGCCCATTATCGTTCCTTCGAATCTTAATCATTTTTCGAATAAAAATAATTCCGAATATTCATTTAAATTATTTGGGGCACTTAAAATATCGTAAAAATTCTAGAAAAATTCCGAAAATATTTTAAGACATTTTGAACTCAAATAAAATATTTCCATTTATATTTTATTTGAAACTTGTTAATATTAAATTAATTTTCAAATAAGAGTTAAATTCTAAAAATTCAAATAAATGCAAATTAATTCTAGAAATTCTCAAAAATTCATTTGAATCATTTAAATTAAAATATTCAAAATTTAGGGATGTTACATGCGACCTCTCAGATGGCCCCAAGATCAAGTATGGTGCTTGCAAGGGAGCTACTCTGTTGATGATGGCGGCTTAAGCTTCGGTTTAAGAAGACGAGGAAATCTCGAGGAAGATCGCAGATGCCCACTCCGGCTATTGAGGGCTCCTTCCCGCCAAGAAGGGAGGACGACGAGCTAATACGCTTTGGGTAATAAGGAGCACCCTGGTCGCACCAGAGGGGTTGGCTTGGTGCCCTGGAAAGCAGCATTCCTAGAGGATGCCTATATGAACAAGCGACCAAAGAAATCCAGACAACAACAGTTGGATGAATGTGTACGAGAAATAGAAGACCGGCTGCACAAAGGGAAGTCGAATTTGAAGAACAGATGAAAATGATGCGAGAAATGGTAGCAAAGGTCCTTAGCAAACGTCAGTCACATGACGTAGGTCACCAGCACCAAAGTCCCGCAGGGGCTCACAAAAGCAGCCAAGCGTCCGCTAACCCTCCTGAAGAGGACACAGCGTGTAGTTTTCCCATGGACAAAATCATAGAGCCGACACGCTGCAGTCTGCACCTGCCCGTAGCGAATATTACCATCAAGGTGGCTGAAGGGATGGCTTGGCCATGCAACGAGGGGCAGATGTTGCATAACCGCCCAATTCCTCGGGGATACACTAGAGTTGTAGTTGACAGCGTGGTTGACAGATACCGCAAAGTGGAGGTTGAGATCCCGGGCGAGGAGGGGCAAAGTCTTGGACAAAACATGGGCACATTCATCGTGTGGCGCAAGCGCTATATAAAGTTTGCCTCGAAGATGACAACGACGATGATCTTAACAACGATGACGAGGCGGAGTCTCCATCTAGGAACGATCCTCCTCCTCCTCAAGGCCATCGAAGAAAGCTCCTTCTTCGCTCCAAAGGCCACCCAGAAAAGTCCTCCTCCGCCGTCACCCAAGAAAACTCCTCCCGCCCAAAGACCACAAGACGACCAAAGAGCACCGTGATCTGAACATTCTACACGGTCGGGGAAAAGTTCGCTATCATCGTGAAGCTAGCCAAAACTCTTAGCAAGAAACAACCATATGAAATGACCGACGAAGAAACAAAAAAGAAGTAGGCGCCTATGTAGTAGAGCACTTCAAGAAGACACCACCACCGCTAAGATTGAAATCGAACTCGCTAAACGGATTTCTTCCGACTTAGCGAAGGTTAAACAAACAGACGGATAATCAAGCTCCTCAACCTACCCAACTATCGACTACGATCGCATTCTAGGAAGAAATCTAAAGGAGATGGTGGTAAAGGAGCTGTTGTTGGAAGCCAAAGTGGTCTTTGAAGGCGGAGCCACCAGAAGTGGCCATTCGTTAACGGGGAAGCTTTTCTGCATCCAAATAAGGAGCTCAAACTGACCACACAATTACGGCGTCTACATGAATGGTACCTGCAGTATGTCCAAAAGACACAAAACATTGCTTTCCCCATCAAATACAAAGATATGAAATTTCACAACAATGACGACTCTTTCTGGGTTGAACACATAGAACTATATCAGATGTACCAACGAGACGCTCTGGACATGTCTATATTAAGAATATGGACTCTGTAAGTCTCTTGTATAATTCATGTTGTATATTTACGTACTCTTAAACATAGGGTCTGACTTCTTTTTTTACGTAGAATGGAGACAATGACACTTAGAGCGGACAACAATGAAAAGATAGGATTCCTAGACCCAGGCCTTGTCAACTGCAAACTTATTATAGATCCAAGAACAATAAATGATGTTGAGGTGTACGTACTCAAGGCGCTGCTAAAGCTACAACATAAGGACTACATACTTTTACCCTACAACTTTCACTACGTGTTCCCTGCCTACTAGTCTCTCATATTTGATGTGCAACACAATGTGACGACTAATTGGCTTCTGCAGCTTTCACTGGATCGTCCTTGTCTTCATGTTAAACGAAAACAACATCACTGTCTTGGACTCAATGAGGAAACCGACAAGCGAATACCAAGAATTAATAGACTTGCTAAACAGGTAAACTCGGTCATTGCATTATTGCTCTAATAATCTTCCATCCCATTGCACCTAATTAATTTTAATGACTACTCGAAATCATGAACAGGATGTACAAAAAATACTGCAAGAAGAGCCAACGGCATCGTCCATACACGAAAAAGTTCATAATACACACCGATTTTCCATGCCTAAAACAACTCCAAGGGAACAATTTATGTGGATACTACGCAATGACACATATCCACGCGTTCATCACTGACAATACGGACTACAACAGCCAGCTGGTATATCGATCATTACATGTTGACCCGTACTTTTCTTTATAAAGACGATGACACTAATTAATGCTTCAATTTCTCCCATGACAGCGCGTCAAGTAGGGCACCAGCAGCCTGCTCGACCACGAAATTGATGCTCTTCAAGAGCAGATAGCTGGGTTCATCATTCGAGAAATTATCCACCCGAAGGGCGAGTTTTACGAGCATTTGTACATGCCAACAATTGTGAATGAACATTAATGTAATGCTTCAAAAGTGAATGAACAATGTAATAATTAAATATTATGATGCTTCAATGTATTTCAATTACACTTTAGCGATGCTTCAGTACTATTGTGCGCAACGTATACCATACAGAATACATCTACTGTACAATATATATACATGCTATAACATATACTGCAAAAATATATATGCAAAAAGGTTTAAAAAACCCATCACTACCAGTTTTGGATATCAAAATATAGCACAGAGTTATCACTGCCGGTTAACAAGAAAAAAGGGGCAGTGATAGTAGTTATCACTACCGGATATTGATAACAATTGGGCAGTGATCGATAGATACTTATCACTGCCGGATATTATTGAAAATGTAGTAGTGATAGTTACTTATCACTGCCGGTTGTAAATAATAACTATCACTGCCGGTTGTTAAGTATGAACCGGCAGTGATAGTTATTATTACTGCCGGTTGTTAAGTGTAAACCGGCAGTGATAGTGATTATCACTGTCGGTTTATATCCGGCAGTGATAGTCCTCGACTATCACTGCCACTTAGGTTGTGCCGGGTCTACATCCGACAGTGATGTCGATGTGGACCCGACAGTAATCACATGTTGGGTAGTAGTGTTTGGACTCTAGTCATGAAACTCATCATGTACCATATAAGCAATTCAATGGCTCATCCGCTGAATTCATTGTCTGATACTATGGTTGCTTAAGATGTTAAAAAATGCTTATACTTTTCTCCATATATTCGGTCTGATTCGAGCCTTGCATAAATAATGAGGTAGTTTTTGGTTGAGAAAGATACGAGTATATGTTTTTAATCTTCTGTCGTCAGGTTTCCTTGTCTGAAAAGCGCTGAAGAAACCTTAGTGGAAACTGTGGCTGGAGAAAATAATGAGGATGTTGTATACTACGGGGCGCCAATGGATATGGATCAAACTTCCAACTTTTGGTCAATGTGTGCTTGCCTAGATGCTGGTCATTGCAGGTGCCTTACGAGACGCTGTCTATATATGATGTGTAAATGATATCACTGATATATGGTTACAGATGATTTAAGAAACCGTCTATAATAACGGTTCTAAACCGTCTGTAATGTTATAATCTGTAGTAGTATTATTTGATTCATGATAAGTCATTAATACTTATTGCTTAGCCGTAGACGTAAACATGGTATTTAGATCTATCGGGTCAATCTATGTCAAGTAGTGTAAATCTTGTCAGTGGTGTTTAAGGTGACGGATACGCAACAGGGGTGAAACTCCAAAAGGACTGATAGGATATACGCAATACTAGTGCAACTTAAACTTTTTTTGCGACATATCGAAATTACGTGTGCAAAATTGAAGGGGTTTGAAAAAATGCTCATATTTTGAAGAAAAAAAACTACAAATTCTACAAAATAAAGGAAAATCTCCTCCGGTTAGGCTTCAAATTTACTCTTTTAACACCCACCCTTGAGGATTTCAATTTTTCTCACCCAAATATTGCTTTCAACCAGAGAATATAAGCTATTTTCTCATGTGGCGGCAGAAAAATATCCTCTGAAAAACAAAAAAGAGTTCAGCCTGAGTGGTATAAATAACCTAACGAGTCACATCAGAATCAGTTCTTACTTAAGAAGCAATAGTGATGTTCATGCTGATTACTATCGGTTTCTAAATAAAAAGCGATAGTGATGTGATCATGTACATCACAATCGGTTCTTATATGAGAAGCGATAGTATTATCATCACTATATCTTCTTCAATAAGAACCGATTATAATGTATACATTCACATCACAATTAGTCCTTGTGTCAAAAGTGATAGTGATGATCACTCACATTACTATCGCCTCTCACAAAAGAACCGATTGTGATGTGACCGTGCACATCACAATCGGTTCTTTAGTAAAAAGCGATAATGATGATTATACATATCACTATCGCTTGTCAGAAAAGAACTTATTGTGATGAGCATGTAAACATCACAATTTATTCTTTTGTAAGAACTAATAGTGATGTGTATAATCATCACTATCGTTTCTCACATAAGAGCCGATTATGCTGTGTCCAATGCTACATCATAATCGCTTCTAACCTCAGAACCGATAGTGATTATTTTTCTATCCTTCATAAGTCATCTATCACAATCATTTTTTCCTAAAAAATTAAGAATCAATCCAGATAAAATGATAGTGATATATCGTTATGTAGTAATGCAACATAATACGAGAAGTTTTAACTGCTATTAGAACCATGTAGTATGAATTGTAGAAAGTGAACCTAACCCAAGGGAGGAACTCGTATAACTCGGATAACCTTATTTCATCTTCTTTAGTCGATTAAAACATCTACTTGATCATCACTTTAGTTAGTAGATTTGTTTCCACATAGATTTTGATGCCTTAGAATACTCATAAATGAAAAGCTATAGATGGTCCGTGTGCTTGCGGATGTTGATTTATGCGCGTAACCTGCAGCGTCAATTAGCTTTCCCGTGTGGACGTGTGGTTGCTGAGAAGTGGCTCATATTTATTGTTTACATTATTGTATCTAAGGGCAATCCTAATCCATAGTTTCTATGAGTAGTGTCTAGAGGAGAGAGAGAATAATGAAACCAATGTATAGTTTCCCAACCCATGATTTCCATAAGCAGTGTCTAGAGGAGAGAGAGAGCAATAAACCAATGCATGCACCACAAACACAACTTGGTTAGTGTGCAGAAACGTCCAACCCCGATTTTGTTGGTTTCTTGTGTCTTGGTACCCGCACCGACCCAGCTTCTTGCATGAGATATGGTTTCTTTGTTTTTTCTTCTTCCCCTTCCTTAATTCCTATGCCACATCAGATTTTTGCTTAGTTGGCAGCGTAATTAATTCTATAGACACCAGCTGAGGTGGAGGGTTGGGACTGCCCTAACCCTCTTTTCCTAATGCCCTTGTGAGTTCCTATTTTTTTACTTTCTTTTTTTTTCTTTTCATTTTTTGCTCACATGAGTACCGTAGGTTTGTCGAAATCCCCATGAGATTTTTTGGCTACAGATCCAACCCATTAAAATCGACAGAAATTTGATGCCAAGCTAGTTATAATTGGTTGTACGGTGAATACAAGTTTGATTATTCATTTTATTTTTCTACTTTTAATGTAAATCTCTACTATATAAAGAAATAGTTTCTTCCCACGTCACTTCATCAAAATTACCCATTTTTACCACTGCTCTTTAATTACTTATGTTTGCCACTGTTAGTGCTCTTTGTAAATAAACTTTTTATTGCAAATTGAGTTTCTGTTGCAATGCATGGACACGTGACTAGTTTTTTTATTTACAAGAGAATTTCTAAGATTTTTCTCCGTAACAAGATGCTTCCAATATCACTAGCATTTTTACAGTCAGCGACTTGTGCATCTGATTGGATACCGCTGACTTAAAGGCGTTTGCGAGTTGTGAACTCACGGATGCTCACCTCTACCCACTGTCAACCAAATCGTCGGTCCCACAATCGGCTGAAATCGAGGCTGTTTGAAAGGTTGTGCTTTAGTTTTGGACCAAAAACTCCTCAAATAGTAAGGTTATAAAGCAGTTGAAAAGCTAAACCACATCAAAAGCACCCCCAAAAGGTTGCAGCTGTTAGAAAGGAGTTTTTCAGCTGTGACTTCGCTCAACCGCCTCCCACCTCACTCGCTCCGCCTCCCTTCTTGCCCTGCCTCATCACCCATCCCAGTTAGCCGCTGCCTCCTCGCCATCTCCACGACCCCGCTTCATTGTCTCCGTCCCAAAAGCTATAGCTGTAGCAACCAGCTTGCCAAACGGTATAACAAGAAAAATCACACTTTGTCCATTCTAATGCTTTACTGATCGACAAGTTAAAAGTAACTTTTCAACCTAGTCGTAGCCTCCCAAACAAACCCATTGTTTTCCCCCACCGCTTCCTCTCACTCTCCCTACTACTCTTTCCGTCCCAAAATATAAGCTTATATTTTTGTAAAATATCATCCCACGTTATAAGCTCATGGTAAAGATCCAAGGTGCAGTTATTCAATTATTTCCACTCCATGCCCCCTTTTTTTAATGATGAAAAAGTAAATGAGTAGTTGTATTATGCTGTTTAATAGAGGTATGTATAATTCAATAATATTTATATTTTCTTAGATTTAGTACCTTCTTAGCCTTATATATAGAGGTGTGTGTGCATATATATATATACACACGTGTGTATGTGTGTGTATATATACACGTACGTACGGTGGATTTGAACTTATATTCTTATGCAGTTGGCAAGGAGTGATCAACCAAGTTACAGCAAGACATGTCGGATCCAGCTAGCAGTAGCAGTACAGCACGGAGTCTGGACCAGATCCACGTGCGGTGGAATCGTGGGAGGAGGGCGTGCCTGTGTTACAGCGCCGCGGCGAGGCAATTCCAGTAAGGCTTGTGGTCCGGCGTCGGCGCTGCGGAGTGCGACACCGCTACGCAGGGTTCAAAATTTCGTTTCAAGAAAAAATTCGGCTCCCTCCGAAATCCGAAATTTCGTTTTTTCGGACGGAGGACATTTAAAATTCAAAATTCAAATCCGGTTTGTTCCGGGCCGAAATTTTCTAAATTTCGGTGAAAATACCCGAAATTTCCTAAATTTCGGTGAAAATACCCGAAATTTCGGCTAAATTTCCCGAAATTTCGGCGAAATTTTCCGAAATTTCGGTTGAAATGAACTGAATGGAAATTAGTTCAAACGATGTCTAAAAATTTTGAAATTTTTTTTGTAGGTTCCTGACACATTAGATATGTTCTCATAAAATTTTCAGGAGATTATCAGTTTTGTGGATTTTTAAAAAATTGAAACATTGGTACTGTCCCGATGAAACGTTGATCGGTAAGTTTGAACTTGATGAAAAATAGTACAAACTAAGTTATAAAATTTTGAAATTGGTTGTGGAGATTCCTGACACACTTATGATATTTCAGTAAAAATTTCAGATGATGATCAAATGTGGGGAATTTTAAAAATTCAAACATTGGTACTTGGTAAAGCCCTGAGCGGCAAGTTTCATTCGAATGAAAATTAAAACAAACGAGCTTGTAAAATTTTGAAAAATTTTCTGTATGGTCCTGACACATCCATAATATTGTCATAAAATTTTCATGTGATGATCAAGTGTCATGAATTTTAAAAAATGCAAACAGTGCTATTATCCTGTTAACAGGCCGATGATCAATACATAGATTTAATTTAGCAATACAAAAGGTTTAAATTTTTTAAAAATTTGACATAAGGGTGGCAAGTAAATGTTTAATATCTCATAAAAATTTGGAATCATGATCATGCTCCAGTGAATTTATAAAATTCGTAGAAGGCACAATGCCATTTATGTTCTTTCTCTCTTTGATTTTTAAAATATAATACAGCAAATTAAGTTTAGTGCTTACTGCATTTATAGATTTTATTGAGCAAACGAAGAATGTTTAAATTTTTTGAAAATTTTATAGAATGGTAATGAGGAAGTTCTTAATCTGTCATAAAAATTTTAGATGATGATCACACTCGAGAAAATTTATAAAAATCTAAAAATTTACTGTCCCAATTATGTCCATTCTGTTTTTGATTTTTTAAGATAACAAATGATGTTAAATTATTTTGAAAATTTTTGTATATGAATCCAAGAAACAACAGATGGTATCATAATTTTTTCAGATGATTATCAGTCATTTACAATTTTTTAAAAATCTGACAACATTTCTGCCCAAATTTTAAAAAATCTCAAAAAATTAGTTTTTCATCAAATTTTCATAGAACAAGACTTTCTTAAGGGTTATTGCACCCATTCCGTTCAAATCCAGCCAAAAAAATTGAAAATCCGGACTCCAAACCCGAAATTTCGGCGAAATTTCCCGAAATTACTGTAGCAGTTACTGTAGCAAATCAAATTTTTCAAATTTTCAATTCGGCCGGGATATATGAGGGGCCGAAAACCGAAATTTCGGCGAAATTTCGCCGAAAATCGGTGAAAATTTGAACCATGCCGCTACGTACCATTGTCCACGCGAGAAGTGAAGCTGTGCGCCTCGCGCAGGAATGTAGGATGAGACAGTGAGGTACGAGCAGCAGGGATCAGCCGATTAGAAGGAAACAAATTTCAGCGAAATCTCGGATTTTGAGTCTCATGAGATCCAAATTATCAACCAAATAAAAAAAATTCGAAAGTGCTACAGTAATTGGACTGGATTTGCTATTTTATTGCCGAATTTGATCGGAATTACATCAATAACACATAAGAAAGTGATCTTCGATGATAATTTATCAAAAACAATTTTTTTGAGATATTTTAAAATTTTAGTAGAAACATTGTTAGAATTTTATAAAATTGAAGAAGTTTTTTCATTCTATGAAGATTTTGTAGTACCATCTTAAGAAGTCTATGATCATACAAAAAAATTTAAAATATTTTAACTTCAATTGTTATCTTTTAAAAATAAAAATAGAATTAGCGTAAACTAGGTAGTAATAGTGTCAAAATTTTATAAATTTTGTCATGTTTGATCATGACCTAAAATTTTTAGGAGAGCTTAATAATTCCCTCACAACTCTTGTGTAAAAGTTTCAAAAAATATAAACTTGTTTTGATTGCTCAATCAAAAATTGTATACGGTACAAGCACGCACTTTAAAGTCTGAGAACTAGAAAGTACCTCTTTCATATTTTTTTGAGAATTTTTTAGGGTTGATCATGATCTCAAATTTTATGGGAACATCATCATTAATTTTTTACTATTCATAAAAATTTTCATAATTTTTACATGCTTGGAACTATGCAAAAAAAGTTGCAAAATTTTTTATAATTTTTACATGCTCAAAACTATGCAAAAAAAAAAACACCATGGCCAGGACTCGAACCCGAGACCTGAGCTAGAGATGCTGATGACTTTTAAGATTAAGAACTAAATTGTTTTATACATGTGAACCACACTGGTTTTAATGCCATTCAATCATTCATTTTTCGTTCACAGACACTTCATGAGTTTCACTTTCTCCTCTGCACATTCACTTCCTCAACCACAAACCTCACCTCCTCTCTCCAATCCGGCCAAAATCTGGTCAAGTCCGACTGTGTCTGATCAACATGAGTAACAACTCGGCTCATTAAGCCGAGATTTCGCCCCTCTGCAGCAAGATTTCGGGAGCTAGGACCGAAATTCCGGTCTCAACAATAGTTTGGCAAGTAACGAAATTTCGGCCTCATTAGCTCCTTTGTTAGTTTAATGTCCTCTTATGGAGTTCACCTATGGGTAGTATGTAGGATCGAGGCGCACCAAGAGGGGGGTGAATTAGTGCAAAATTACACCTAAAACTAATTTTTATGTGTTTTATTAATTCTGAAAATTAACAAAATACTGATTAAACTGAACAAATCAATCTAGAATAATTGATCTAATACTATAGAAAAGAAACTAGATTAAACATGCATACTAGATAGCAATTATACATGAAAGAACCAACCTCAAATAATCTCTGTAGTTTTTCTCTAATTTTCTTTCTAATCTCTCTCTTTTCTCTCAGCAACTTTGCGTCTCCAGAGCCGATTCAAAGTACCTTCGTGTGTACTGTAGCTTCGCGTGCACTGTAGCATCGCCAAGCACCGAAGTCAGGACTTTCTTCTGCGCCGCCGTCTCGAAGCCTTTGTGTTGCCCTTTCTTCAGCCGCCTCTGCTCCTCTCTGTTTTTTCCTTTTCTATGCGGCTCATCTTTTCTCCGCGCAGCCCCACGTTCCTCTCCGTGCGGCTCCTCTTTTATACCTCGCGTGCTCGCTCGTCCGAGTCTCTTCGCGTACGTGCACCCGTTCGACTCGGATTCTCGAGCTTTCTCCTTTCTCAACTCTACCAGGAGATCTCCTCTCCTATTTATTCTCAGCAAACCCTAACTTCTTAACCCTAATTACTTGGCCCAAATACATAAGGCCCAATACACGCACACAATCCAAAACTCACACATGCATGCGTACGACCCACCTACCGCACTCGCATGACTTGTTTGCCTGCCCGGCCCGCTGGCCGTCACACTGCATCGTCCATCTGCGTAGACCTCTACGCGTCCCATCTCGCTGCTGTAATGTCTCAGAAGAAATAATTCGTCGCAGTTGAAAATCTTTTTTTTCCCCCTCTCCACCCAGTTTTTCTTCCTTTACTCCCCCACCCGACAGCAAGAAGAGCAGCAGCTCCCCATTCCTGTGCCTCCTCCTCCCTGGTCATTCTCCCCATGCGCCTCCTCCTCCAGGACCTCCTCCCCATGGGTGCCTCCCTGCAGGACCTTCTCCCCATGCGCCTCCTCCTCCAGGACCTCCCCATGGGCGCCTCCCTGCAGGACCTCCTCCCCATGGCGCCTCCCCTTGCTGCAGCAGCCCCCTCCTCCTCCTCGCGGTTGAAGCCCTTGGGCTGAGGTGAGGCCTCTAGGGTTTGGGTTTTGATTGGGTGGCTGGGCTAGGAGGGTTGCTATGGGAGTGCTGCTTGCTGTTTAGCTGAGTTTTGTGGTGGATTTGGGGGATTAGGGTTGGTTTGGTCGGTGTTTGTTTTCGAGCAGAACTAATCCCTCTGTTAGGGCTGTGATTCGAGGGCTTTAGAGGCGTTTCCTGGGGGTCCATCTGTTGCAAAAGTTGTAGATAATCGAATTACCTTTCAATAGAGACCGAAATCACTAAATTTCGTTCAGCCGTTTGAAAGTTATTCCCTTTTTACCGAGTGCTGTCCAATTCTTGTCGCGATTGGTTCAGTCTGTGTTCATCTGCAGATTAGAGCATCTTGGAGGCCGAATTGGAATTTAAAATTGCCTAGAGATAATTAGTAAATTCTGTGTAGATGCTTAAAATGTCTTTGTTTGCTCAATTTGAAGTGGTATAACATTAGTTATGCTTTGGCTAAGTAGGCTACCTAAGCAGTTTTCTCTGAATTTCAGTTTGGGGGCTGTTTTGTGGCAAAGTGTGTTGTAATGAGTGAAAGGAATTATTTGTTGTTGTTGTTGTTGGCCTTAATTTGTGTGAAGTCGTTTGTGCAATGTTTATTTCAGGAGGTGTGGCTTCGGAGGTGGCTTCAACCTCACGCCACATCGCTTCGTGTGGGTTAAAGGCAAGTGCTTCAATCTAGAAGGTTAAAAGGATGTTGATTGTTGCTTATGCTTATAAATATGGTTATGCTACTAATTTTGAGTATATGTATGATTATGTGACAATGACGCAAGTGAATCCTTGGTATGATGCTAGGAGTTGAATTGTTGCTAATCACTTGGAATAGAATATGTTGCAACAAATTACATGATTTACATGAGTAAATGAGAAATGTTAAATGAATTGGCTTTTAAAGTTATTTGATGCCATTGATTGAGTAGGATGAAGATGAATATATGATATTCATGTAGATGGTTATATGTATGTAATTTGCAATTTATTTGTGTTAATTGCATTTGTGCATTCATAACGGAAGAGGCGACCCATTTTGATGCGGGCCTCTGTGTTCACGCGTAGTGAACACGAAAGCCCTACCCCGTAGTCCTGTACACGCGTGTGTATGGGAGCGAGTCAGTAAGAGTAGGCACCCTCCACGGGTTGGAGGGGATGAGGGTGCACACTGACGGGTGTGCACTCGGCAATACCGGTATGAGCTCCAAACAGATGCATACATGAGCATGTGTATTGCATTGCATTGCTAATGATAAGCTTTGGGTGTTAAATGGAAATGTGAGGAGTTGGGATGGAGTCGTGGACTCATCCAAAGAGGTTTAATGAGGTATGTATGTGAGATACGCAACGAGGTAAATGTATTGATATACTTTGTTCCATGTATTGGCTGATTCATATGAAAGTTCTAATCTTGTTGTTGATTCGAATGTGTTAGTTGGTTAATTATGTTGATTTGATGCACTTTGCTGAGTTTTCGAACTCACGCTTGTTTGTCATTTATTTTTTTTAGGTACCTTGAAGTTGTCGCGCCGGGATGGGTGTAGAGACACAATCACGACTTCAGTCACCTTCAACCCACCTAAAATGAATATAGTGTCTAGTCTTGACTAGTGTTGTAATTATGTTATTCGTTGTTGCAGAGTTGTTAATTACCAGTTGGTTGTGCGATAATTCCTTTATGCTTCTGCTAGTATGTGTCATCTTGGATGACTAGTATTGTGATTATCATTATAACTGTTGTTTATTTGTCTGCTGAGTGGATGACCTCTACTTCTAGAGAGGTCATGCCGAAATTTTGTAAATTTCGGTGGCTTAGTTTTAAGCCGGCTTTAAGAGTTTAGAGGTTGTTTTCAGTCTTTTCGTAGAGGTGTTATTAGTTAATTAGAGAGTTGGTAGCATCCGTGGCGCGATTGGCGTCGGGGTGTTACAGCTGCACCACCTACGACTTTCGCGTGCTGCGCCTCCTGCACCTGCGATTTCGCGTGCCACCTGCACCTCTGCGACCTCGCGTGCTGCGCCTGCACCTCTGCGACCTTCGCGTGAGCTGCTCTCGGGCTATGCGCCACCTGCGCGGATTCTCCTCGACCTGCAGTGACATCTGCCTACGTCTGCCTGCGCTGCAACGTGCATATCGTGTCTCTGCGTTGCACTTCCTGTTGCCTGCGCTGCATTTCCTGTCACAAATAAAACAAACTCTCGCAGTACCTTATTTCATAACAAATATTGTTGTCACATAAATCATCACACATATATTACATTGTTGTCAAATTAATCATCACAATAAAAATTTCGCAAATGGAACTAACAATCTCCCTCTTGATGAGTGATTTGACAACAGACAAACAATCCATAAATTTTATCAACAATCTTCCCTTTGATTATCATTCAATAACTCCCCCTTAATAATCTCAGTTTAAGCACATTATTTCTCCCCCTTTGGCAAAACACACATCAAGGATGAATGAAAAATGCTATTGGAGCAATAGATAATTGAAATAAATCCGTGCATTCAGAATATATCATGAGCAATCGAGTTAAATAAAAATAAATAAATACCCATGCAACATCTATTCCAATAAAAAGTAGTAGAAAGGAACATTTAAACATCTAGAAACCTTCCACTAGAACATTCCTCGTTTCAACTCACAAATTAAAGTAAGCATTTCATTCATACATAAGCAAATGTCAGGACTGCATAATATTTTTTTTGTGTAGCGTAAGCAAGAACCTTTCTTCAAGATTTTATAAGGCTATACATAATCATTTTACTCCACCCAGTCACTCATACTACAGGTATTTGTCTAGTATGCCCATAACATTTGTTCATTTTGTACCACTTTGAGGTACATTTTTTTTCCGCATCCACTTTGAGGAAGCTTTTTTTCTTTTTCTTTCTTTTTGAATATGACTACCCCGATTTTTCGAGTTTATAGTCATGGGCTTAACATAGGAACATGTTTTCTTGGGGATATATCGACTACTACCATGGTATTAGAAAGTAATGGAAGTAACTTACATTTAGCATAACCCACTAAATCTTGAGTACTAGAGAACACTCATGATATCATTAGATGTGATTTTAGCAAGTCTCCAATACTGCTCAGTAAGGAATAAAAATGCCCAACATTGATAAGTAAGGAACTTGGTCATGAACCAATGGGGACTAGATAGTCTAAAGTAACTTGCTACATAGCACTATCAAGAACAGATGTCGACAGATATTTACTAATAAATAGATTTTTAAAAGATATTGCTCACAATACTTCTAAGTAAATGTATCTATTTCAACACAAATGAATATGCTCCCCCTCAATTGTTGCATCTACAGTGCATTATTTGAATGAATGATAACCAATTCTCTTCTTAAACTTGCATACTCAGAATATGCCAAAGGTTTAGCAAAAATATCAGCTAATTGATTTTCAGTTTTCACAAAGACCATTTTAATTGTGCCTTTCTCCATATGATAAAAAATGTCATATATCAATTTTATCACAAATAAAATCAGCATAAGAATAACCAATAAGTTTATAAATGAGCGTCATGAAAGTATCTTAGGCCAAAAGCATGTGTACCTTATTGAATTCATGGTTCTCCATTCACATTTGAATCACGTTCAAAATTTGTTGTTTGTGTAGGCTCATCATCTCTTTTTGTCATCTACAAATCTGCACTTTGCAAAACAGTTCTAGCATAGGGGCTAGACTCATCAAAAGCAATATCATATGATCTCTCGAGTCAGTTAGTCTCAACATTAAACACATTATCACCATCCTTCATAATTTCTAGACTTGGAAACAATTTTTTAATCTTGGGACGTGTCATGAACAATCCAAATCAATTAGCCACCAGTTTCCAAGTCATTTATCTTTATTCTAAGATGAAAGAATGTGTTTAGGTACCCAAACTCTATGTGACCCTTGGCTGTTTTTAAAAGAATTTTTTGGAACCCACATTGTTTTAGCGCTATTTGACTCAATCAGGCTTCTAGTTCGATATGTACAATATATAGGAGAAATGACCAAAGATGCTTGCTGTTTTTGAGGAAGTTTAGAATCAAAATGAACATTTTTTCTTTGCTGGTAATTTATTTTATTAGCTTCAAAACAATGTGTAGGATGTGCAAAACAATTTCTAGCAATATGATCGTTCCTACCACAATTGTAGCACTTCACATTATGAAAATTGTTCCAAAATTTTGGACCTAAATTAGCATAGCAATTGATCTTAATATGTCCAAGTTTTCCACAGTTAAAACATTTTTTCACAATTTTATTTTCAGATTTAGCTTTTGAGGTAGTAACATGCAAATTGGAATTCTCCTTAGCTAACAGACTTTGAAAGCAAGAATTTTTAATGTATCCTAGACCTTCTTTCATGAAAGAGCATTTTGATGTATCTAGGATCATATTCAAGTTTTTCTCACCATTTGTCATTTTTTCCAAAGATATTTTCATGTAATTGTTTTCTTTAGCAAGATCCGGACATCTATTGCATAAAAATGTGTAAGGACGCTTTTCAAGTTCAATTAATTTTCTTCTAATTCCAGCAAGGTCCTCACAAGAAAATTCTTTTGCTAACTTATTTACATCATTCTCTAAATTTGAGCAATTTCTTACCAAAGAATTCTTTAAGGAATCTACCTCTTTTTGCAAGATAACACAACGGTCACATGTCGAAGAACTAGATTTCAGCAATGCATTTTTACTTCTATAAAATTCACATGACTCACAAGAAGCATTCTCAAGATCAAAAATTTTGTTTTTCAAAATTTCACATGATTTACAAGGAATACTAATTTCCTTTTTTAATTCTACACAAGAGTTACAGTTTTCTCTTTTACTAGTGGTAAAAAGAAGCTTATCATAGTCCAATTTTAATGCTTTAAATTTCTTAATCAATGCATTTGAAATTCTTTCTTGTGCGCGAAGCGCTTTAAAAATTTCAGACTTAGTTACCTTATTGTCATTATCGATATCCTCATCGTCGTCCTCCTCATTGTCCATGTTCCTTCCCACAAGACATAGATCAACAATATCGCCATCCTTCCTAAGAGATGTCGATGAATCATCCTCATCATTGTTACGTAGAAGATCGAGCTCCTCTTCCATGTTCAAGAATGTCTTCTGAAGAACCTGTTTCACCTTCTTACCTAAAATTTACTTTTTGAAAAAGAACTTGGCTTCTTGTTAGTAAGCTTGGGACAATCATTTAAACAATGACCAAAGGCATCACACTCAAAGCATTGCATGTCACTACGATCACTTCTTCTATTTCGAAAGCCATTTTTATTATTTTTTTAAAAAAAATTCTTAAAGTTTTGATTACTCTTTTAGACAAGAGTGAAAGTTCTTCGAAATCCATATCATCAATATCCTTTTCTTTTTCAACAGTGGCTAAAGTAATGGAACTATCATTAGAAACATCATTATTAAAAATAAGAGGTTTACTCAAACGAAAAGATGCAACATGCACCATGCTTTTTAATTGTTAAATTAAATCTAAAGCAAACCCGCTCTGATACCAATTGTAGGATCGAGGCGCACCAAGAGGGGGTGAATTGGTGCAAAATTACACCTAAAACTAATTTTTATGCGTTTTTATTAATTCTAAAAATTAACAAAATACTGATTAAACTGAACAAATCAATCTAGAATAATTGATCTAATACTATAGAAGAGAAATTAGATTAAACATGCATACTAGATTGCAATTATACATGAAAGAACCAACCTCAAATAATCTCTGTAGTTTTTCTCTAATTTTCTTTCAAATCTCTCTCTTTTCTCTCAGCAACTTTGCGTCTCCAGAGCCGATTCAAAGTACCTTCGCGTGTACTGTAGCTTCGCGTGCACTGTAGCATCGCCAAGCACCGAAGTCGGGACTTTCTTCTGCGCCGCCGTCTCGAAGCCTTTGTGTTGCCCTTTCTTCAGCCACCTCTGCTCCTCTCTGTTTTTTCCTTTTCTATGCGGCTCATCTTTTCTCCGCGCAGCCCCACGTTCCTCTCCGTGCGGCTCCTCTTTTATACCTCGCGTGCTCGCTCGTCCGAGTCTCTTCGCGTACGTGCACCCGTTCGACTCGGATTCTCGAGCTTTCTCCTTTCTCAACTCTACCAGGAGATCTCCTCTCCTATTTATTCTCAGCAAACCCTAACTTCTTAACCCTAATTACTTAATCCAATTACATAAGGCCCAATACACGCACACAATCCAAAACTCACACATGCATGCGTACGACCCACCTACCACTTTTCGATGACTTGTTTGCTCGCCGCCAGTGGCCGTCTACATCATCGTCCATCTGCGAGACCTCTCGCATCCCGTCTCATTGCACCACCTACGACTTTCGCGTCTGCGCCTCCTCAGACACTGCGATTTCGCGTGCCACCTGCACCTCTGCGACCTCGCATGCTGCGCCTGCACCTCTGCGACCTTCGCGTGAGCTGCTCTCGGGCTATGCGCTACCTGCGTGGATTCTCCTCGACCTGCAGTGACATCTGCCTACGTCTGCCTGCGCTGCAACGTGCATCTCGTGTCTCTGCGTTGCACTTCCTGTTGCCTGCGTTGCATTTCCTGTCACAAATAAAACAAACTCTTGCAGTACCTTATTTCATAACAAATATTGTTGTCACATAAATCATCACACATATATTAAATTGTTGTCAAATTAATCATCACAATATAAATTTCGCAAATGGAACTAACATAGTAGAAGCCTGAGAGAACCAATACTTTGCTCTACTTTTTGCATGTTAGTACTAGAGTATTTCATCATAGCTAGTTTACTTGACCCGTGAATCATATTCTTTTTATATTTTCTAGTTACGTACTGTGTTGTTGACCCTAGCATGATAGGGTCATTTCGATCTATACGATAGTGTTTATTTATATGATAGTTGCTATAATTACTTTATCATTGCAAAGTTTTAGTAATGAAATTAACTTAGTGACAATGCATGCTTTGAAATTAACACATGCAAGATCACTCAGATATCAGAACAAGTGGTTAGTAGGCTCCAGGCTGAGGCAGAGAAAGTTTAGGTTGGTAGAAGCATGGCAATAAACAAAGACGGAAAAAATTATAAGCAGGTTCGAAAAACAACAACTTCGGAAAAAAAAAATGTTTAGTTCAAGATTAGGTATACTCACTTCAATCATGAGGGATATTTTACTTGCAACTCTAGATGAAGTAGACAATGTTTGTCTTCATTAGCTCCATACCATCAATGTCAAAGGGAGCTCTGCCTCCTTAGTTCATATCAAATGCCTCAGTTCATTAGCTCTATAAGGCAGGTTTTCATTGTTGACTCATTGTCTTATTGGCATCTTTTATGTTCCGTTGCAGGCTCTCGTGATGACAAATCGTGTGGGTACTATATAAGAGAACGAGGAGTGCGTCGGTCAAGGGTCGAAGTGCAACAACTACTACAGTCATGTTATGAAGGGTGGAGGGGTGATCTGTCTGAAGTAACATCTGGCTGATCGAGCCGGCAATGTAAAGGTCTATCCCAATGTATCTAAAATGGTTAAACAGACCATACTCATGAACCTCTGTGAATGTCGGTCAGATTTCATCTTAAAACGAAATTTGAATTCTGGGCGATCAGGACCTTGGTCCGCGGGAGGTCGCGCCGTTAGATGTTTGCGCGCAGTTAGGATTTCAGGCCGGCATTTGGCAAGGCACGGTGCTAGCCCGCTTCCGTGCGTTGGCAGCGCCACGGCCGAGGGACGACATGGACCGGTGATGAGTTCGGCCCCGCGGGGCCGAGAGTTCGTCGCCTTGTGGGTGATGGGCATGGGCCACAAGGAACATCCATGTACTTGTTTTTTGATGGGCCTCGATAATTTGCCACGAAGGCCCGCACAAGTGAGGGAGTTTCGTCTCTCTTTTTTTCTGCCTTCCCAGCGAATTACATGTATGCAACCCCGATTTTTCGAACCATGGTCAGGGGATGTCCCATTTTCCATTAACGATAACGGAAACACGGCTTTTACACTTTACAAGAGTAAGAGAGGTAGCATCTATACTTTCAGAAAGACCTAAAGCCGACCTCGAGCAGAAGGTAATACAACTGCTAGATATAGCGTGACTGGCAACATATTTTCATGGAAACACATGGTTTTAAATCGTCATTTTCGTGGCTTTGCAGCAAAGTCCCCCAAAAAAAAAAAGCTATGGTAGCTATCACTAGTTATCGCGAAAGTTATCATTCGTCATATTTTCAGTATTAAAAATATATATATAATATAAATCACCTCAAACAAATCATAGAAACATGGTACTTTACAAGATACTAATATTTTTATAATAAAAATACAAGTCAAGTCCGGAATCAACAAACATACTAATACATATCCAAAATATCATAAATGATAACTACATCATAATGTTTTTAACAATAAGTATATAATCACTAAGAAATATGAATGTTGGATTATTAAAAAGGAGCAACATAAGGTCTTTTACTAGATTTTCTTGTAGTTTAGACTTATAAGAGATGCATTTGGATCTTTTAGTAATGTTGGATTTAAAAATGAGCCCAATATTTTGACCCGTAAGTATCTATGTAGAATAGTAGATCTATCGCTAGTTACAAGTTATATCAAATAGCGGAGCTATTACTAACTATTGCGCTTATAGCTATTATAGCTGAGTATTGGTCTATAGCTTTACATTTAGAGTCTAAAAATGCCAAAGCGCATCTATATTGTAGCTATAGCTAGCTACTTAGATCGCTAGGAAGCCAATGAAAAAAAACCACGTATTCCGTAGTAGTTGGTGTGTACATCATACAGCAGACAAGTTGTGAACATCTAAATCAACAGAACCACCATCGTCACAGAAGCAGAGTTGACCAGCCGCTTGTCCATCTGTTCTTCGGCAGAAGGCAGTAGAAGTCGAGAAGGCGGCGCCTCTTCAGTCGCCTGCATTGCCGTCCGGACTAATTTAGGGCAAGACTAATAATAGAGTCAACTACAGATTTTATGTTATTGACATATCATCTATAGCCAATCTAATAGCCCACCTATATAATAGTTGGCTATACATACACACTGAGCATTAATACCTGGCTCACCTTCATCATCTCATTCTCTCACTAACCTTTTTGAAGCCCGTGCTGCAGCCGGCTACTAGTCTGCAGCTCGCTTTTCTTCTCTCTCCCCTCCTCTCTCCTCCAATTCAGTTTAAATCTAACATAGCGAATCCTATAGCCCGCTTACATAACCTTATTATCCTTGCTCTTATCTGCTCCAGCTTGCATGTCCCCTTTTTCAGCCCTTACCATATATCGAAGAAGAGACCAGGCATAGTGAATATTTTTTTGAAAGCATGCTCTGTTTCGGAGTTTCCAATTGGCCAACAAACGACAGCCAAACCAACCAAATGAAACATCACTCCACGTGGAAAACAAAATTTGATCGAATGAACGAACTGTACAAGCGATGTGGGCCGACAACCTGTCCCCAGGCATCACCCTACAATCCCCATCCCCCCGCCGCGTCAAAGAACAAACGTTGATATTTTCCATACTGATCACAAAATAACAAGAGGGATTTCCAGGCCAATTCCCTTTGATCATGTTTTGTTTTGGTGAGAACTGCATTTTGAAATAAAAGCCACAGGAAGATTTAAATTTTCAAAGGAAACTTTGGTTTCCATTTTGTGACTTTGGAGGGTCTGATGAGTTCATATTCAGATGTTTATAAACAGATCTAGCAGTGAACAAACCTGAGGACTCCCAGGACCATATTACATGATCCTGTTCTTGAGATAACTGAACTGTTCTCAATTCAGCTGATCTCTCACTGGATGAACCGGACTCTAAGAGAGTACTAGAAGATCTTGGGGCGTTGGACTCGTCTGCATCAGAATTTGGACCTTCATCCCAACAGAAACAACTCCAGTGGATGGCAGCAACAATTAGACTTGACATTTGTGGTCTATTGGACTTTGTGTGGTCTATGTCTCTATGATTATTATTTATTAGATTATGTATTAAGTGGTTGAATTTTTATGTAATATGTACTAAGTGGTTGAACTATTATCATAATCTATTCACTGCTTATTTGCTTTTCTATTCTTCTCATCTAATATTTGTACTTTGGAGTTTGGAGAAATGGAATAGACAATTAGAGTGGTTAAGTTACAAGTTACAAATTATAATGTATCATGTATGTATCTATGATTCTACCATTTGTTTGTATCTATGTACTAATTTCTTCGCAGCTGATTCATTACTTCATTATATTGGTTTCATAACTTGTATAAGGCAAACAACCATGGGGGGAACCGGAGAAGAAAGTACTTGGCTACATAAATATTAAGGTATTCTTATTTTATCATTTCCTTACAAGAATTCATTAATTTTGTATTTTTATATTGCAGTTATATATATAGAAGCCAAATGAGATACCATGGTGCCTAGGCACCATGATTTTAAATGCGTGAATTCAAGTCATATTCGAGTATATTTTTCAAAAATTTCAGTTTTAGGGTATATACACATCTATAACAATTCAAATGAAATACAAACCTTTAAAAAATATACTCGAATTCAAAGATTTTGAACGAATTTGGATCACACACTTTGCTAATTTATATATAAAATCAGTACATACCTACAACCAAACCATCATCAAAAGGAAAACTCTAATTTGAATTTTAGTTCAAACTTGTTTGAACTAGTTAGTAAACTAGTTATACTCAGTATCCTAGAAATTTCGCATGAAAATACATAGGGGAACCATGGTGCCCCAGGTATAGCATATTCTACTCCTGAGCCAGTTAACACTCTCTGACCGAGCCAACTATCACAATACTCCACACAATGGAACTTTCTAAGTTGACTATAAGCTACGTGGCAAACCGACCAGTAAATGCATTTTACTTGTTTGGACATGAATCTATTTTTCTTTGTTTTAGCCATAACTTTTTATTGGATGCTCCAATTCACAAAAAGTTTCCACTATAGCTACTGACTACGAGAGGTACAAAATCATATAAGTATCACCAACAAACAATCATTTGTGCTATCTGATAACAGATTTTACTATCTATATATGCATATTTTACTATCCATATTTATAGATTTTACTATCTTGCATAGGGTTCAGCAGCATGTGTGATTTGTGTAGTAGTAAATTCTTGCAGAAATATATAGATATATATATATATATATATATATATATATATATATATATATATATATATATATATATATATATAATGATTCCATACTCTGGTATACGTACTCCCACCTCCGGTATACCATTTAAATGATGTTGTTATACCTCTTTATCCTTTTGAGTATACTCTATACTTGATTATAAGATACTCCAAAGTGAGTTCCATGAAAAAATTCATTAAAGTCTATCCTGTATAGCATAATTTGTTTATATGTTCTTTTTATATATAGAAAAGGGTTTGTAACAAAAAAAATAAAGGACTATAATGAAATTTTTTCAATCATGTCGCATTGAAGTATCTTAGAATTATTATTGGAATATACCGAAAGTGATAAAGAAGTATAAAGCGTTCATTTAAGTGGTATATTAAAGGTGAGAGTATGTACTCCTGGGAGTACGGAAAAGGCTTCCTATATATATATATATATATATATATAATATAAATCACCTCAAACAAATCATAGAAACATAGTACTTTAGAAGGTACTAATATTTTTATAATAAGAATATAGTCAAGTCCGGAATCAACAAACACACTAATACATATTCAAAAAATCATAAATGATAACTATATTATAATGTTCTTAACAGTAAGTACTTAACCACCAAAAAATGTGAATGTTGAATTATTAAAAAGGGGCAACATGAGGTATTTTACTAGGTTTTCTTGTAGTTTAGACTTATAAGAGATGTATTTGATCCTTTAAGTAATGTTGGATTTAAAAATGAGCTCAATATTTTGGCTTATGGGTACTTGCATAGAGTAGCCGATCTATCGCTAGTTACAAGCTATATCAAATGGTGGAGCTATTGCACTTCTAGCTAATATAGTGGAATATTAATTTGTAGCTTCATATTTTAGGTCTAAAAAAAAACTATAGCGTAACTAGTACAACTATAGCTAACTATTTAGAACACAAGTTGAGAAGGCGGCTCCTCTTGAGTCACCTGCGCTACCGTCCGGACTAATTTATCTGCTCCAGCCTGCATGTCCCCTTTTTCAGCCCTTACCATATATCGAAGAGACCGGGCATAGTGAATATTTTTTTGAAAGCATGCTCTGTTTCGGAGTTTCCAATTGGCCAACAAACGACAGCCAAACCAACCAAATGAAACATCACTCCGTGTGGAAAACAAAATTTGATCCAATGAATGAACGGTACAAGTGATGTGGGCCGACAACCTGTCCCCAGGCATCACCCTACAATCCCCATCCCCCGCCGCGTCAAAGAACAAACGTTCATATTTTCCATACTGATCACAAAATAACAAGAGGGATTTCCAGGCCAATTCCCTTTGATCATGTTTTGTTATGGTGAGAACTGCATTATGAAATAAAAGCCACAGGAAGATTTAAATTTTCAAAGGAAACTTTGGTTTCCATATTGTGACTTTGGAGGGTCTGCCGAGTTCATATTCAGATGTTTATAAACAGATCTAGCAGTGAACAAATCTGAGGACTCCCAGGACCATATTACCTGATCCTGTTCTTGAGATAACTGAACTGTTCTCAATTCAGTTGTTACGGAAAAAAAGCAGATTTGCTGAGCATATGGGCAGCTGCCAACCATTGCATATAGTACATTATTTGCTTCATAAAATGCATCCGAAATGTGAAAAAAAGAGACTTGTGGGTGTACTGTAAGCTAGATATATACCTACCAAATTTCATCTTCAAATTCATCCGGAGTTAAAGAGAAATAAAAACGGTTAAGCTGTTGCCTCTGTTATGCATACACTGCCCCATCCAATAATTGTCTTTTTTGTACCAAAAAAGCAAACGAGTTCCATCATAAAAATATGCAGTTGCCCATGACAACGTATGTAGTACATCCTTGATTTTTCTTCTCACTTTTTTGGGATAGTGCATGTTCATTCGGCAAAGGTGTTACCCACATGCTCATTTGAGAATTTCCTTCGGACAGAAATGCAGAAGACGACGGAAAGTAGCACGCAAGCAGCTTCCCATGTCAATACTAATGGTGCGGAGCTCGAGTGACCAGAGAGGACCAGGAGTCTACTAAGATTCGTTGAGCTTGGGCACTTGCCATAAGCCGTAAAAGCTTGGCCATTGGCACGACACAAACACAAGTGAAACGAATGCAAGCCGACGGCCGGACAGAGGCGCGTAGAAGGAAAGGTGGGCTGATGTTTTCTTCTGGGCTACGACGAGATAAGCTAGTAGTTGTAACTTTGCTGTTCGTGCCGCAAATGCAGCAGCCAGCAGTGACTCGAGGGAGGGACCAGAGCGGAGTGCCATGCAACCGTGCAAAATATTCGTTGAGTTTCCGCACCGGTTTTATTCTAAAAGATAAGGTTCTTATCGCATCACAACATGAGAGTTGGAACATTCCAACTTGCAGGGTACCCAAAAAAAAAAAAAAGACCTACAAAAGGAGCATTACCCCCTGCCCTGTTTCCTCCGTCACTTGGACATGTCCACCACAATTCGACTGCCTGAAGGGAAGGCTGCAGTGCTAATTCTCTGGCGCAGATTTCTCAAGATTCTAGCGTCTCTTTTCATTCCAAATGCTCCACCAAACGAAAACAACTGGGCTGTTTCACACTTTTTCTGATCGATCGAGTAGGCAGCTAGTTTGACACCATGAGTCATCCAGGCTCTGAACATTAGTGGGTACTAGCTGGCTAGCTGAGTTGATAGATTAAGACGTCGTAGCGCTTCTCTGCATGGAACATGATCCCAACACATGCAAGGCCGTGTCGTTGTGAACAAGACACAGTGGACATACGGAGTCCTGAGGCCAAACTCGGCGAGCCAATTAAGTTGTCCACCACCACCATCGACAAATGGAGACGATGTACTTTCATCGATGTGAAGTTCAATAACTCATCAACGTGACACTCATTTCAGTGTTCGGTAAACGTGTTGCTCTGTTAACCGGGAGAACAAATGAGCGATTGTTCCAAACAAAGTTACTAACACACCAAGACAACTGTATTTATTTTTCTTTGCCAAGCGCGTACGTCGTCGGCAAGCCCAATTTAGCAGCATTACAAATTGCCAAAACAAAGCTCTCGTATATAGCAATTAGCTGAATTCCCCGTTCTATTGTGTGACCAGATAGTACGTCGCATATGTACATTGACACGTAGAGTTGTTACTCCTGTTCATGAGATACGTACAGTAGTCAAACTTTTGAAACTTTAGATATTGATATCTTTTTAAATATTTAGATTGGATGCAAGAAAATCATACATGTAGATTCATCTCGAAACGTACTTTCAAAATATTATAATTTTATTAGATTTTTAAATATATTATAATAAAAATTAGTGGTCAAAGTTGAGTTTTAGGAACATGTCGATATCCAAAATACAGTTGTATTTCTTATACAACTATGACGTTTCTTATATATATATATATATATATATATGGCGAAAATATTTGGTGAAAACCAATAATTCCATGAAAACTCCGTGAAACCACCTGTAGAAGTTTTGAAAAATTCTCAAAAAATTATCACATGTAAGCGAGGTGAACCTCTACAATCCTGCAAAATTTGAAGATGAAACTCAATCGCATTTGAAAGATATGAAAACGACAAATCCAGCATGAATAGTAATTTTTACTGTTTTGGCACTATTCTTTTTGCTGTTTGTCTTTTTCATATCTTTCAAGTGCGATTGAGTTTCAACTTCAAATTTTGCAAGATTGTAGAGGTTCACCTCCCTACATGGTAATTTTTGAGAATTTTTCTCAAAATTAGGTGGTTTCATGAAGTTTTCATGGAATTCGTGGTTTTCACCAAATATTTCTATATATATATATATCTGATCGACGGTAACGTTATAATTTAGACCTACCAAAATCAACAATGTAGATCTTCTCTTTATTCTCTCGATTAATGACCACTCCCATAACCACCAACACCCAAAGCACCATCGTTAGATCTATAGCCAAAGCCATACCCTTGCCTAGAACCATATCGAGAGCCAGACACACCACCTTCACTACCACCAACCTCCACCACTGCCACCATGGCCGTATCCACCAACATCACCTCCACTAGCACTCTTACCGTACCCTGAACCATACCCAGACCCCGAACCCATACCCGATCCAAAGTTATCACCACCTTCCAGCAGCGGATGCACGAGGGGTGCACGAGGGGGCTATCGCACCCCCAGAAACTACATAGCATCATCGCCATTTTTTTCTGCTGTGCGGTGGTGGAACACTGGTTGGCGACTGCAGATGAGAGGACTAAGGAGGAAAGGAGGAGGCAAGGAAGCGAGGAGCGAGTGAGAGAAGGGAGGTCAATTCAGGTCTTGTCGTTCGGGTGTAGTTGTACCAAATCATACAAGCCAAATAGACAAAGTCTTATTTGAACCCAAACTCAAATCAATCCTCATTCCCCGATTCCCCAATTCTCAGATCCCTAATTTCATGGTCCTTTGAGTGAGAGGACTCACCGGGTGAAAAAGGGGCGCCAGGCTCGTTGTCACCGTGCCGACCATCGAGTGAAGAGGGCTGGAGCCGGTGCTGTAGGTGGAGAAGGGGCGCCGTTGCCCACTGGGCTGGGTGGACGAGGGGCGCCGTGCCGGCTGCCGCAAGCTGGGTGGAGGGGCCGAGGAGGGGGCCGGCTTGGCGGCTCGCCTCACCTTGTCGGTTCTAGACATGGGGCGGGGCCGTGAGGGGAGCAGGGAGGGTGGGTCGTCTGGCCGCCAAGGTGGAGCCGTGAGCCTATGTGGGGAGGAGCCGGCCGGCCGGCCATCGGCAGGAGCCGGGTGGAAGCGCAGAGCCAGAGGGACACGCGGCGCTTGGGAATTAAGAGGAACCAAGTAGAGAGGACTGAGTCCAGCCAACCGAGCCAAAGGGTAAGGTAAGCAAGTGAGTTTTTTATTTTAATTATTGATTAATTAGTAAATTATAAGAACAATGAAATATCATTGTATAATTGCATATAAGATTATTGGTTTATTAGTAAAATTAAATTATTGATTGATTAGTAAATTATTCTCTAGTATAACTTATTAAAGGCTACGCAAATTTGTAAATGCAATGGAACTTTAGAAGTATGTGTCAATCTAATGCAAAAATCATTCTGTCATGCCTAGCACCCACTCTATTTTTTGTTCCGCGTCCGCCACTGCCACCTTCACCACCGCCACCCCCTCCATCTCCACCTTCCTCGTCGGCACTGTAACCCAGAAGCGTTCGGACGCTTGTGGTCATGCCTACACTAAGAAGAAATGGTCCAAACTAAAGACGAATGCTCAATGCACATAGATAGAGTTTGGACGCGTTTGGTGTGAAATGAGGACCAGTAGTAGTGTTGTAGTGCTAGTGGTTGTCGCCTTTCTTGACATTTTAAGAGAGATGTGTGTAATCTTACTTGTGTTGGGTTTGCTTTATGCTTCCTCTTTTTTTTTCTTGCTTTTCCGTAACCAAATAATTGATGTATTCGTGAAGCTATATGCTAGTAACTAGTAGTATACACGCATTCACACCAGCTGATCATTAGCCACTCAATTCAGTTGTTAGCTTCACTCGGACAACAAATAATATATCCTTGCGGTGGCATGCATACTGATTACCAACCAAAGCAACGAACTGAAACACGTATGAAGTATACATACTAGTACAGATGCCACTGTAAAATTTAATCCCAAAAAAACTGTAGAAGAACTCAACAGAAATTGTCCGGAGAAAACACATATTTCAGTCGGAGAGATGCACTAATCATGTGACAAACATGATCTTACACTAGACACTGTTTCACTGCTGTGTAGTAGCAGTCGTCAAGCCGCCCGACAAACAGCATGTTACACTGACTGTCGTGTTGCACTAAGCCGCCCAGGAAAAAAAAGTTGGACTTGGATGGTAGATTGGTAAATTGGGAGATGCAAACAAATTAACAGTGGGAGCAGGTAAAGAAAACCAAAGCATTGTACTGAGTACTGACTGCTGTGTTGTCTGATTACTACCTGTTTCAGTTTGGAGAACCAGGCAAAGAACAGCGTACAGACGAAAAGGAGAAGGAAACAGAGAAGTGGACAAAATGGGAGCAGTACAGCATTGCATATTTAGGGTCTGTTCGGAAGGGCTCCAGCTCCACCTAAATTTTACTCCAACTCCTTCTGGTTCTAATTTTCAAAGGAATCAGGAGTAGTTTGAGAAGGTGTTCGGGAAAGACGGGCTTGGGGCTTCAGATTCTTGAGGAAGAGATAAAGAGAAGGGATTCGGGAGAGAGGGAGGGGAGGAGAGCCATACCTCGGTTCGGCAATGGGGACGAGGCGGTCGGCGGCGCGACAGGGACAAGGTGCGATGGGGACAAGGTGGGTCGGCAACAGGGACGAGGATGAGATGCGATAGGGAGGAGGCCGGAAGGCAGCATGATGGGTCGGCGATGGGGGAGGCGGGGGAGGCGATGGATCGGTGGTGGGGACGCGGCGTGAGGGGGAGGAGACGGGGGAAGCAACGCGACAAGGAGTGGCGACGGGAGGAGGCGGGTCGGCGACGCGATGGGGATGAGGCTCGTCTCCGTGTGAGCTCGGGACTGATTCTCACGGAGAGCAGCCTCCAATCCGCTCTCAGCTCCTAGTGTATTCTCGAAGAATTGATTCTTTTGATTATGATTCTCACTACTTGGAGTTGAGAGCATTCGGTAGAGCTCTAGCTCCTCCGGACGAGAATCCGGAAGCCGGAGCTCAACCGAACGGGGAGTTCACAAAAATTTGAATCTTAAATCCAATATATGCGATTTCTGAACATGATAGTGTCCTTGCGATTGCAAATCCAAATTTGAGTTATTCTCTAATCTGCTGTCAGAACTAGCAGGGAAAACTAAGCCGCGTATGCAATTTTTAGTTAATTTACATCCATCTGTCAGGTTCGGCCAATACTTCACCCGTCGTGGCCGCTCCTGACAAGCTGGGTCATCTGGTTAGAGCCAATAAGTCAATAACTCTGTTTTGCATTACCTTCTAAGTTTAGAGTTTGAGTTTGTATTAGTTACGGATTCGTATCCGAGTCTACTTAGATTCATGTATTGGCTATATAAGAGCAACTACAAAGCAATAAAGAAAGTAAGCAATGAGAATAATTACATTGTATCTTATCTCGTACTCTACTCTTCGCGTCAGCACATCCCGGCCGTGCGGCCGCTGTGTCAACAGCGCCGACGAAGGCCCGACCAAAGGCCCTTGTCCGACGCCCTGACCACCATTACGCCCTACGCAGCCGAGCACGTAACATCTTGGTATCAGAGCCGATCGCTGTGGACATCATGACCAACGGCGGTGGTGAACGTCCTGAAGACTTGACGATCAAAACGATGCTACAGGATGTCCTCAAGAAACTGGAAGATATATCCACGGTGCAAGATAGTCACTCTGCACTCATCGCCACGATCAATACGCGACTGGACCGGCATGATTCCCGTATCGCCAAGTTTGATGATCTCATCACCACAGCAACAGGGGAAGGCGAGATGGACAACACCCTGGCCAACAAAACTCCGGGAGAGGTTACTTATGTCGCGCCACCCCTACGAGATCCGAGCTCCGTCGGCCAATCCTTCAAGACCTTCGGCCGCAACGGCGGCGGCGGGCCTGGTGGCGGGGGCGGCAGACCTGGTGGCGGCAGATCGGGTGGCTCTGACGGCTGGGGCATCGGCGGTCCTTGGGGGGACGGCGGTCCTGGCGGGGCGGCGGAGGTCCTGGCGGAGGCGGTGGACCTGCGGAGGGGCGGCCCCCAAAACACCATCGCTGGGAGTTTCCCATCTACGAGGGGGGTGTCGATCCTCTGTACTGGCTCAATACTTGCGCGCTCTTCTTCAAAGGCCAGTCCACGCCGGAAGCTGAGAAAGTTCGCACGGCGGCATATCACCTGAGGGGAGAGGCCCAACAGTGGTATGTACTTCAGGAAGACGAGTCCGGTGAACCGACATGGGAGCAATTCAAGGATGGTCTCAACTTACGTTTGGACGCCGACCGCCGTAATCACTGTTGGAGATCAAACAGCTCTACCAATCAGGAACGGTGGCGCAATATCAAAAGGAATTTGAATCTCTTCTTCCACGTGCCAACTTGCGCCAAGATCAGAAGATTGACATGTTTGTGGCCGGCCTGAAGGAGAAGATCGCTATTGCTGTAGGACTTGATGCTCCCCAGACCCTGGCGATGGCAATGAGTTTGGCTCGAGCTCATGAGCGGCTTCTAGACCTCGGCGAGCCCCGGCCACCACCGAAAGCTACGTACAAACACAGTAACACCAAGACCGGCGCGTCCTCGACTACCAGTATGAGCGGATCGACACCCTCCACCGCTGCCACCAAGGAGGGTGAATCCGCATCACCAGGGGGACGGTTCATTCGACGACTGACACGAGCCCAGATGGAAGAGCGCCGTCTCAAGGGTCTCTGTTATAACTGCGACGACAAATATGTACCGGGCCACGTCTGCCACCAGCTGTTTTGCATGGAGGTAGTGCCGGATCAGGAGTACTCAGGTGACATTGATCCTCCTGCCCTGTCTATTTCCCTCTTGGCCCTCACTGGGATTGAAGCAACTCGCACCATGAGGCTTCCGTTTCGTCTCGGTGATCGGCAATTGGTAGCGCTAGTCGATTCAGGATCTACCCATAATTTTATCGCTGAAGAAGTGGCAGCCAGCAACGGCATCGCAGTGGAGTCATCCCCTAAGCCCTTTCGCGTTGCTGTGGCCAATGGAGAACAACTTCAGAGCAGTGGCGTTTGTCGTCAGGTGCCCATACAGATGGGGCCAACCAGTTTTCTCTTGGACTGTTTTGCTTTGCCCATACCAGGCGTTGATCTGGTTCTCGGTATTCAATGGCTGTTGACCTTGGGCCCCATTACGTGGGACTTTCAGCACCTCACTATGACATTTTGGCATGGCGATCATCAAGTCACGCTACAGGGCAACACTACTCGGCACAACGCCATGGCAGCCTGGAATACTGAACCAGCCAATCTTCTGGAGACACTATTGGATCAGTATAAGGCGGTGTTTGAGCAACCCACACGATCGCCTCCTTCACGAGCATATGATCATCGCATTCATCTCGTTAATGGCACCAATGCAAGGGCGACGACCCTACCGTTATCCCTAATTACAGAAAGATGAATTGGAGACACAATGCCTTTGAAATGCTTCGCCAGGGCATAATTGGTCAAGACATCAAGATTCTCATCACCAGTACTATTGGTCAAAAGAAGGATAATACATGGCGTTTTGTGTGGATTACCGTGCTTTGAATGAGAAAACGATTAAAGATAAGTTCCCTATTCCAGTGGTAGAGGAACTATTGGATGAATTAAAAGGCCTGCGTTTCTTCACTAAGTTGGATCTCCGTTCCGGGTACCATCAGGTACGCATGCACCCCGATGATATCCACAAGACAGCATTTCGCACACATCATGGACATTTCGAATTCTTGGTTCTACCCTTTGGCCTTTCCAATGCCCCGGCCACGTTTCAAGCATTGATGAATGACGTTCTTGGCCCGTTCCTCCGCCGTTTTGTGCTTGTCTGTTTTTGATGATATTCTTATTTACAGCACCTCCTGGGCGGAGCATCTGTGCCATCTTCGCATGGTACTGCAGGCACTAGTCCAGCATAGTCTTGTTCTCAAACGCTCCAAATGCTCTTTTGGTACATCATCGTGGAGTACCTTGGTCATGTTGTATCTCATGAAGGAGTTGCTATGGATCAACAGAAGGTGGCGGCAGTAGCAGATTGGCCAACACCGACCTCAGTACGAGCAGTTCGAGCATTCCTTGGTTTGGCAGGATACTACCGGCGCTTCATAGTCAATTTCGGTGCAATAGCTGCTCCCTTAACACGGCTTTTACGAAAAGAAGCTTTTGTCTGGAGGGATGAGGCCAGCCATGCTTTTCAGGCTCTCAAGCAAGCCCTTGTCTCCACGCCAGTCCTACAACTCCCTGACTTTAACAGCTCATTCATCATAGAGTGTGATGCTTCGGGAACAGGATTTGGAGCTGTTCTCCACCAAGGTGCGGGACCCATTGCTTTCTACAGTCGCCCCATTGCGGCACGACATATCAAGCTGGCGGCCTATGAACGAGAACTGATCGGATTGGTGCAAGCCGTACGGCACTGGCGACCTTACGTCTGGGGTCGTTCCTTCATCGTCCGTACTGATCATTATAGCCTCAAGTTCCTTTTGGATCAGCGATTATCCACAATACCTCAACATCAATGGGTGAGCAAGCTGGTGGGTTTTGATTTCACTGTGGAGTTTCGCCCAGGCCGTCTCAACACAGTGGCCGACGCCTTATCACGCCGGGACAGTGAGCATGTTGATGCTTCTCTCCATGCACTGTCCATTCCATCCCTGTCCATGTTCGATGAGCTTCGCCGTGTTCTACCGTCCGAAGATGTCTGGACCTCTACCCTCACCGACATCCAGGAAGGGCGCCTTAATACACCCTGGTCAGTTCGTGATGGACTCATCCTATACAGGGATCGCATATTTGTGCCAGCCACGTCTACTTTTGTACCAACCATTGTGGCCGGTTGTCATCAGGTTGGCCATGAGGGAGTACAAAAGACTCTTACTCGCGTTCGTTCAGATTTTCACATTCCGGGACTCCGTCAGATTATCCAGGACTTCATCCGCGAATGTGCCATTTGCCAGCGCAACAAGACCGAACATCTCCATCCTGGAGGATTATTACAACCCCTCGAGGTACCACAAACGGTCTGGTCCGACATTGCTATGGATTTCATCGAAGGGTTACCTAAGTCCGGAGGCAAGACAGTCATTCTGACAGTTGTTGATCGTTTTTCAAAGGCGGCTCATTTTATTCCCTTGGCCCATCCTTACACAGCGGCATCTGTAAGTCGAGTGTTCTTTGACAATATTGTGAAGCTTCATGGGATACCATCATCCATCGTAACTGATAGAGATGTGGTATTTACTAGTGTTTTCTGGCAAGAGCTATTTCATCTAGCAGGAGTTCGTCTCAACATGAGTTCAGCATATCACCCTCAATCGGATGGTCAATCCGAGGTCACCAATAAAATCATCGCCATGTATCTGAGATGTTTCACGGGTGACCGCCAAAAGCAATGGATCCGTTGGCTTCCATGGGCCGAGTATTGCTATAACACTTCTTATCAAACTTCGTTGAAGACGACACCTTTTCGCGTGGTCTACGGCCGTGATCCACCCTCCCTTCGTTCATATGTTAAAGGTGAGGCGCGTTCTCCGGCCGTGGAAGCACAAATGCTGGACAGAGATGAATTCTTAACTGAGGTGCGGGATCGACTCCTTCAGGCTCAAGCCGCCGCCGCTGCTTTCTACAACCTCAACCATCGTGATGTCCACTTTGACCGAGATGATTGGGTTTGGCTCCGTATATCTCAACGTCCAGTGGCATCGCTATCCCGTGTGTCACCTGGCAAGCTCAGCCCCCGTTTTTACGGGCCATATCAGGTCGCCGATCGCATTGGGACGGTGGCGTATCGGCTTCGACTGCCGCCAGGAACCCGCATTCACGATGTCTTTCATGTCAGTCTTCTCAAGAAGTTTCACGGGAACCCTCCACAAGCCATTCCGCCACTGCCTCCTCTGATGCATGGACGTGCGCTCCAAATTCCGGACCAGGCGTTGCGTGGCCGGGTGGTGCGAGGAGTTCGACAAGTATTAATCCAATGGAAGGATCTGCCACCGTCACAAGCAACGTGGGAACATGTTCCTAAGTTTCAGCAATTGTATCCCAACTTCCAACTCGAGGACGAGTTGTTTGCGAAGGAGGGGGGAGATGTCAGGTTCGGCCAATACTTCACCCGTCGTGGCCGCTCCTGACAAGCTGGGTCGGCTGGTTAGAGCCAATAAGTCAATAACTCTATTTTGCATTACCTTCTAAGTTTAGAGTTTGAGTTTGTATTAGTTACGGATTCGTATCCGAGTCTACTTAGATTCATGTATTGGCTATATAAGAGCAACTACAAAGCAATAAAGAAAGTAAGCAGCAGAATAATTCTGTTGTATCTTATCTCGTACCTCTACTCTTCGCGTCAGCACGGCCCGGCCGTGCGGCCGCTGTGTCAACGGCGCCGACGAAGGCCCGACCAAAGGCCCTTGTCCGACGCCCTGACCACCATTACGCCCTACGCAGCCGAGCACGTAACACATCACACAAGTAACAGATCAGTTTGAAAAAAAACTTGGAAGAGTTCCAGATTTTAGAGTTGCACTGATACAGCTTCTCAAATCCACAATAGTGAGCTGACAAGGACCAAAGCCAGGGGAGAAGTTTAGAGAATTCAGAGAATTCAGAAACAGAGTGTAGTATACGATCATCTGATATCCTTCAGGAATTCTATGTCGTATAATCAATTAATCATCTTGCTTGTAGAAATGGAGCTGAATTTGTGTCCGATTGTAACTTCTCTTTGACATGCAACATTTTTTTCTTGAACGGGAAGGCAGGAGCACTTCCTAATTCATTAAGAAGAAAGCAAATACCAATTGTTCACAGACATATGCAACATGAATTTAACATTGAGAGAGATCGATCGTGCCCGAAAAGCGCAGAAAATTTTTCCTTCTTGCATCATCTACATATTTACTAGGTCGTTGACATATACCGTAAATTCTTTGTGCTTGCATATCACACTTCTTCAGTTAAGTAGGCAGCTCCATGTATACAGAAGTTTGATCTTATTCCAAAGATCGTTTTATTTATCAAGCTTTGCCAAGGAAGTAAAGCGGCAAGCAGAGTACACTATTACTTATATTAAGAAAAGCACTTCATAAATCAGTGAGAGAGACAAACTCATCACTGATGATATTATTGACGATAGACTGTTAAACCAGGCTCTAAAAAGAGCTTAGGGATGTCCGTGGCCGCCGCCGCCACCGGAGCCGTAGCCGTAGCCAGAGCCAGAGCCGGAGCCGGAGCCACCACCTTGTCCACCGCCGCCGCCACCACCACCGCTTCCATACCCTCCACCATGAGGACCACCACCTTGTCCATACCCGCCACCAGACCCAGAACCATAGCCCGAGCCGCCGCCGGACCCACCACCTTGGCCACCACCGCCTCCGCCGCCACCACCATGTCCATACCCACCACCGGCAGCACCCCCACTACCACCTCCTTCACCGTATCCGGACCCAGACCCAGATCCTGATCCACCGTAACCGCCACCACCACCCTCACCGCCACCTCCTCCTCCTCCACCGGGGCCATAGCCCAGGAGGCTGCGAGCGCTGGTGGTCATGCCTATGCTAAGGAGGACAAGGATGGCAAGAGCCAAATGCTTAGTGGTAGCCATGGCTGCTAGCTACTTACTTCAGCGAAGGGAGCTGGGGTATTTATAGGGTGCAACCGTACATGGCGTCTGCATGGTCCAAAACGAGAGGCTAATTAACACACGTCGAGTTTGGGCGCGTAGGATCGATGCGTGTGTACGTGGACCAGGAGGGTGCAGCGCTAGTGCTAGTGGTTGTCGCCTTTTCTTGACTTATGTACACCTGATCGAGAGAGCGGTGTGTGATGTTACTAGCTAATTGGTTTTTTTTTTATGTTTTATATTTTGCTGCTTTCTGTAAAGTAGAGTTATTCGATTTTTATTGCATTCTGTCCATACTTCAAGGTCGTCTGACGTTGTTTTCTTGAGGGCGAGTTAACGCGAAGTCTCGGCTCGAGTTAGGCGCGGATTAATTAGTATGCCTACGTGCTTTTATGTGTTCCATGCACTGGGGTTCAGTGATTTGGCAGATGGGCTTATCCTGCCCTGATAGTTCCGACGTGAATCTGATTATATTTCATCATCATTTCTAGTTGGAGTCTAGTCATGTTCTTCTATCTGGTATATATGAAACTACTCTGTGAGTTCCGTGCGATCAAGCTTTTGAAATTTTGGCCATTAGTATATATGTATAGATTGACTAAATGCAAACAGCGTAATTAGATTTTTTAAAGGATGTCTAATATAGTGTTATTTTGTAGACAATGAAAAACAAAATATATTACTGCGTCTTCATGGTTAGTAAATATTGCATAGCTAATTAAACAGTTAGAATCGCTTTTATAAAAATCACCACTGTCCCCGGAAAGAGCCTTACCGAAAGAAATTGATGATGAGTGAATCATCACTAGTCAAAAGGAAGTAGTCTTCAACAGAAAATTACTACTCTATCTCATGTGCCGAACTTGATTGGATGTACTTAGAGTTGAAAACGGAAACAGAATTTCATACTGTTTCAGAGAAAAATAGAAACATAAGTCTCTTTTTTTGAAACAGAAACATACATTTTTTGCCGGAAGCAAAAACGGGAGAGCCAATTCCAACAAAGACAGAAATGGAAACGGAAATTCTGTATAAATGAAACAAAAAATTCCACTTTCTAATTTAAATAATACCAAAAATATATATTTTGCTTTATAGAAAATATCAAATAGAGTTAAAAAGTTCTACAAAATTCTCAAAAATATTTTATAACATTTTGAACTGATGAAAATTATTTCTAGAAAGATTTTGGTTCTGTTTTTTCAAGTAAATTATTTAGTTAAATCTAAAAATAGCAAATATCATTAATTAAATGCTGAAAATTCAGGAAAAAAAACATGAAATCTGAATTAAATGATCAATTAAAGAATTTGTAAATTCAAATAGAGTGTTATTTTGTAAATGAAGTATAAATGAAACCAAAAATTCCGTTTTCTAATTTAAATAATACCATAAATTTATATTTTGCTTTATAGAAAATATCAAATAGAGTTAAAAAATTCTACAAAAATTCTAAAAAATATTTTATAACATTTTGAACTTAGAAAATTTATTTCTAGAAAGATTTTGGTTTTTTTTCTCAAATAGATTATTTAGTTAAATCTAAAAATAGAAAAAAATCATTAATCTGGGAACATACCTAGATGGAATTTTCCGCTTTCAGTTCCGTGTCCGCTCCGTTCCGTTCTGCATCCATTTCTAGGGTTTCGTTTCCGTTCCGTTTTCATCCCTAAATGTACTGATTGATGTATGCCAGCCTGCCTGCGTGCGATCCATCGAATTTCCACATGAAGACTATTTCAGCTTGAGTAATTTGACGCTTTGTACATGTGAAGTCAATTGTGTCAAAAAAAAAAAAATTCTATTGGTTGGGCCTTTTCAGTTATTCTTTTCTAACGTGGGATATCTTATCATATATACTTTAGTTGGCGCACTCCCAAAGCATGATTTAGTATAAGAGGAAAATAAACAACATGCCATAAAATAATTGGCTCTTAGTGAAGAAGAGACAGTATGGTTAATGATAGAAATTATGCGTCGGTTCAATCGATTTACGAGTGTTTATAGATGTTGCAGCACAAAAAAGTTTACACACTTACTGTAACTATTGTATACAAGTACTACAAGTCTGTTGTCTGCAGTAATATCCAACAAGCGTCTGAATGTCTGATAGTTGGACGTGTGAGATATATGCCTAGGCGCATCGAGAGAGTGTTTATCATTTTGTAAATCAAAATGACTGAAAATGATTATTGACCTAATTTTTAAAAAATCATTTATCGATGCTTAGGTGTTGTCGATCACTGTCAAACAGGTTGCATTGCGATAAGAAGCGTAAAGAATCGATGTTCGCATCAGAGCTAGACTACAAAGTCTGACTGTGTGCAGATTTCTTCAAAGTAACACTTTGATTTTTTAAGTCCCAGACAATTGCTAGCTGAGACATTTTGAGGAAAACTGCTCACTCGACCTCTTATGCCGACTAGGCGTACTCATATTGTTTCCATGTCGCCGCGAGCAATGCAATTTCAACATGAACGACCGTTTCCACCAACCAATTTAACGCTATCTGTGCGAGTCAATTGTGCTCTGGAGCGATTGGAATTAGTGTTATATTCTGATACCTCTTTTTATGTGCAACAATCCTTCTAAATCATATTAAAGTTTTCTAAGATAAGGTACAAGTGTGCACGGTCTTAAGAACGAAGAAGATGAATCTCGTAGAGAGAACCAAAATAACGACATTGAAACAACTACAACGAGAGAGAAAGATTTGATGAAACCGACCGCAAATTCTTTAAACACAATATCAAAAGAGTATAAGAGATTGTTGCTTTTTTACAACCTCTCGAATCTTTTAGAACTCTCAGATCTTTACCCTATACAAAAATTTAGTGTTAAAAATAACATAGCATATAATCCTCTTGTGCGCCTTTTGCTCTAAATGAGTTGGCATGTGGCTTTTTGGTTGCTTAGATTCTACATAACTACTCCTTAGGTTTATATAGCCTTACTAGTTTTTCTTCAAAACAAATAGGAATCATTTTCCTATTAGAATTAGAAATCCCTCTCATGTTAAAAATTCTAATTCTATTAAAATTTATTTAGCATATTTTTTCAAAATCTAAAAAGCTAAATATAAGTCTCCATGTTTAACACTTGGAGACTGTTTGTACCAACTAACGTGCTTTGAATTGCACGGCATATATGACCCATATATACATACGTACATTGCTAGCCAGTGAAACCTTTCCCAAGTACCGAGAAGCCAAATTATCATAGGAGGGAATAATACATGGAACAAGCGAATAAATATTGTACATTCTTTTGAATGCGTTTTTGCTTATGTGATTTACACTAATGTTGTGAGGTTAGAAAAGACCAATATATGCAGGTGAGAAAATTGATGAAAATTGAAGTTTATAACAATATGGAAAATTTAATGGGATTAACCTCACAGATTATGTAACCACATGCCTGATACCAAACGGTTGAGCTTTGGCTCCGCTAACTAGCCACTCACCATAATGAAAGTATCTTAGTTAGGGTGTATCTTAGTTAGGGTGCATTTGGTAGAGCTCTAAATGATCTGGTAGAGTTGGGTATTCCTAACTCCACTAAATTCGTGGAACTGAAGCTGTGAGTACATTAAGAGTGTTTAGATGGATCATTTTGTTTACATTTTAAACCAAAAATATAAACGTAATTCACTTTATTTTAGTCTATAAATTTCAGATCTTAGATGAAGTTAGGATCTAAAACTCTATCAAACAGGCTCTTAGATATACTACACACTTGTGCTTCATAACCTATAAACAACTCTGGGCGCATCTTTGAAAACGTCAAGCGATAAGTGAGAGTTGGTGTAAAGTTATAACTAGCGCTACTTTTTGTTAATTCAGATGGCCATGATTGCAACGGTTAATAATTGAGCTCTTTTACAGGTGGATAAAAATCAATATAAGCCATCTGTTCCTTCAAATCTAATAATTAAAATCAATTTAGATCTAGTTATACTACTACTTGTAGTATTGGTTGTAAAATTCAGAGAAAGATAACAGGGTAAAAAATTCCGTCATACTATTTATTCTCTAGGTAAAACACTACACCATGCCCTAAATATACCAACAGTTTGTCTGTCGCTAAAAGCCACCTATAGCGGCAAGATGTCTGTGGTAAAGCTTTTACCGACGAAGAGAGGTGCTGTGTAAGTCACAGCCGGTAAAGGTTTTTAGCGACAGACAAATCTTTACCGAGACCGCTTGCCTTTGATTTACTACTTTTACCGCAGACAAATCTTTACCGACAGACACACCTTTTACCGCAGAACAAAGCTTTTCTTGATGAGATGTGGTGACGATAAAATTAATTTTCCATTTTTTTAAGCACTTATAACAGATGACTAACCATTGCAAGATTCTTGCTAATACTTTCAACAGATGAAAACATATACTCCAATCGAGATCAACAATCATAACACCGCAACTAAACATCCACACATTATCACTCAAGAATATCAAATAGAATTCATTCCATTCCAGTTATATTAAGATACAAGTCCAGTACCATCTTTTTACATCAACACTGACAGTTAAAAAGAAATCACAGAATCAATACACGTCTTCACAAATAGCAGATTTCACAAGTCCATAAAGAATGATCATTTCAAAACCAGTCCAATATATATAAATATATACATCAGAATTTAAAGGAGATTAACTCTCAAAACTCTTTCTAGACTTCATTTAGTGGTCCATACTCGCTCACACCATCCCTGTATATACAGATATATAAAAAATGATCAGAAACTTCATAAAAAACAGACTATTGGAAATTGGATTACTCTTTAGCATAGAAAAATTGCAGCTGAAACACCAGAAACAACCAAGGACAACGTGCTTATTTATGACAACAATGCATGAGCTGTTCCTTGTTCCTGGGCCCATGAGTTAACGAAATTACAAAGTGATATGCATATATTATTGTGCGATCTTGAATGGAGAAAAAGGTATATGGCCTAATATGTGTTGGAGGCTTGGAGTAGTGGAATGAGTTGTTGTGAGAAAGCCAAGAGTAACTTTTTTAACTCAAATGCTAATATGCCCTTCAGAATTCAGATGAAGGTTAATTTATTTCTTTCGTTAGGGAACATGTGTCATGACTTGTACATAATTGTGAATTCAAATGATTATTGTGAGTATTCCAATATGTTAGTGGCACATCATATGAAAATTTTAGCTTATAGCTTTGCTGATGCTTTGTATTACTTACAACACAAATTACGAACAGCTTTGTCATTAAAAGCCCTTGGAATTATATCCCTTCTTCTGGCTAAAACTTAATAAACCCTGAATTAAGCGAGCTATAGCATATAGAGCTCGATGGTAACAGATCTCCTATCTGTAATAACATGGGACTAGAACGAACTTGTCCAAAAGATTTATCGCAATCCTAAACTAAGCGAGCTATAGCATGTAGAGCCCGATGTGACATAAATCTGAAATGAAGTATATGCAAAGGAAACTAAATCTGAATCTGAACCAATTCGAAAATATAAATCAAACCGAGCTATACATAAAACTAAAGTGAAACTTAGCAAAATGTGATAGTTTTATAGCAAAATCTGAAATGTGAGCTCCATTTGTTCTAGCACAATCTGAAATCTCAACTAAATTTGAAAGCGCAATGTGTGCAAAGGAAACTAAATCTGAATCTGAACCAATTCTGAAAATATAAATCAAACCGAGCTATACATGAAACTAAAGTGAAACTTAGCAACATCGACAATTATAGCAAAATCTGAAATGTGAACTCCATTTGTTATAGCAAAATCTTATAACTTAACTAAATCGAAAGGCAAGAATATGCAAAAGAAACTACATCCGAAACTGAACTAATTTCAAACTATAAATCTGGCGAGCTATGCATGAAAATAAAGTGAAACTTAGCAAAATCCCGAGTTATAGCAAAATCTCAAACTTGACTATTTCTAAAACCTAGAGTATTTGTTCAAGATGCCGAGTTCATCTCAAATTAGAGCATAAGAGTTTACATGCAAGAGTTATAGCTAAACTAAAACCCTAAATCTGAAACCATACGGTGACTGATCAATTAAACATGCATTACTACCAGTTAGCACTAGCAATTCATTTTTTTCATATAACTCCGGGATTGTAATTTAGATACTACCACGTAAAATCTGAAGCTAAGAAATTATAGCAAATCTGAAACTAAACTAAATCTGAAAACCCTAAACCATGAAAACGATAATTTCTTAGCAGGTGCATAGCAGGTTCATCTGAAATTAGTGTAGTCAGATCATAGCTCATAGCAGGTTCATCTGAAAACCCTACACGACAGTGGTTCATAGTTGGTTCATCCGAGATTAGTGTAGTCAGATCAAAGCTACCAAAACCCTAAATCAGCAAATCGACAATAGATCGGATCACCGCCGTCCAGCATTCACTCCAAAATCCGGTCGGCATCACACAATCACCAGAAAATTCGCGCGGAAATTTAGGGGAAGTATTTTACCAGTGGATGAGGCATAATAAAATCTACAACCATTGTCTATTCAATCTAGACTAGTAGCATTCAAATCATTCATGAAAGAAGGAAGGGAGTGGGTACTTAGCTCGTAGGATTAACCGGGGCCGGCCATGGCCGCAGGGATGGTGGGCGGTGTGGATGGCCACCGTGCCCCCTCCCCTTGTGAGCGACCCCCCATGTGTGCGCGCCCCACCACCGGTGGTGGATCCGAGCAAGAGATCGACCGGATGACCTAGCAGGAAAGGGGATGAGTGGGGGAAAGGAGATGAAGAAAAATGAAAAAAAGAGAGAGAAGAGGAGAGATTTACCTCGAGTGCGGCGAATCTGGTGGCGCCCGAAGCCGGCGGTGGCGTGGTGAGCCCGGAGGCCAGCCGTGGCGCAGAGCGGCTAAGGGATGGAACGGATGGATTGCTACCAGAAGACAATACCTGCAGGTGAAAATCGTGAAAAGCTGTTGTCTGTAGGTACAACACCGATCAAAGTTGTTATATGATACATTTCGAGCAACACTCAATAATAAAGAGGCTATCATGAAACCCACACATGTACAACTACAAACAGCTCAAATAGTTTTTAGGTCTTAACTTACAAGACATTGAGATCAAGCGAGTTAGTAAGAGAAGAGACATCCCCAGTTATATTGTTACTTTCTAGTTTTCTGTATGCACAAAAACAATACACAAATTAATCTGCAGAAATTGGGGACGGAGTACACAAATTAAGTCCATTGGGGACAACATTTTCTACTGTACAATACTAGTTTATCGATTTTAAAGGATGTGGGGCAAAGAACATAACCAACATGTACTTACAACAGTATCAGATTTTGCAGCATTCCAACCTCTTGAGGAATCAAGCCACCGATGTGATTATTGGACAGATCACTGAAACAAAGCAACAGTGTCCATGTTACTCTCAAAGGGCAGTCTGATTTAAGCACCAATAGGTGAGAAGGTGCTTACATCTCCATGATGCTCCTCAAGTTTCCAAACTCAGCAGAATGTATCCAACCAGATTATTCTTGCTCAAGTTGCTCTGATTTAGCAAATCTTTGTCGGACAAGATACACAAATTTCAACAAAAATGGTAAGTTATATGACTTACGGTCTCAAAAGATGCTCTAAGCTCCCAATAGTGAGGGAATCAAACCAGAGATCATGTTACAGATAAGTCCCTAAAACATATATACATGTATCACATCATAGCATAAAAAATACTTGCTTAAGAACAATTACCAATTAATTGCTGGAACTTATAGTGTGTCTAAGTTTTTCATTCTTGCTAGCTCGATGGGAATTGCTCCACTAAGATAATTTGATGACAGATTCCTAAAAGTTATGAATTAGCACAAATCATTAGGCAATATGATTAGCGCATTTTTATGGAAGGCTGGAAGAAAAATCAGCCTACTCTAAACACAATAGAAACTAAAAATGTAGGAACCGCTTACAAATAAGTCATGCTCTTAAGCTTGTGTGATGAACATGGAATGGTCCCATTTAATTTATTGCCACAAGCATTACTGTTCGAAGAGCTAACTGGTTAAGTATCCAGACACCAGAGATGCTATATAACTTCAGGAAAACCAATGAAACTTACAGGTTTTGTAATAATTAGAACCAATAAGAAAGAAGTGAGTTGTAACAAGAAAAGGAAAGTTAAAAGGAAACTGAGCAGGATTACCTGCACAACAATTTGTAGATTTCCTCTAAGATTGACTAGTAGAAGGTCCTTCATGCACTCTAATGCCCATTCTTTTCAAAGGGTGCCAAAGAACTCAACGAGTGGTGGAGTGCCTATGCAGGAAAGTTGTTAATGAACCAACAATAATTGATTAGTCAAACTACTAACTACAAACTAGCTCTTAACGCCATCAAATGATACATGAGTTCAAAAAGAGTTAAACAGAGGATAAACTGGAGCATACAAAATCACTCATACCACATTCGCGCACACACATATGCATTGGATTCATACAACATAAATAGCAAAATAGAGGATAAACTGGAGGCAGCACAACTGTTAGTCATTGGTTTGTGTTACACTGTCATTGGTAGGTGGATATGGGAAAGGGTCATCACCTTCACCGCGAGGGGGCCCCGAGGAGGCGCGCGCCTGGGGCCTCGGGGAGGGGCTGCATGCGGTGGGGGCCCCGCCTGCGGCGGCTGAGGCGGGGAAGGGCGAAGGCACCGAGGGAGGCGGCCTCAGGAGGGAGCTGCGACGGCCTGAGGCGGGGGGAAGGGCGAAGCCGTGGCCTGCGGGGGAAGGGCGAAGGCACCGAGGGAGGCGGCGTTGATGCACCGAGGGAGCGGGAGTCGGCGTCGAGGCGGGAGCTGGAGTCGAGGCGGGAGCCGACGTCGCGCTACCTGACGGAGCCGGCGGCGATGCACCGAGGGAGCCGGATTTGGGGGTGTCGGCAGAGCCGCAGAGGTGATTGGATTTGGGGATTTGGGGGCGTCGGCAGAGGACCGCAAGAGCCAGGAGGAGGCGATTGGGATTTGGGGGATTTGGGGGCGTCAGTGCCTCTCTGGAAGAAGAATAAACCCTAAGCCTAACTGCCTAAAGCGCCCTCCGTAAGTCCGTGGGCTGGGGCTGTGGGCTGAAATCCTTTGTCAATGGGCCGTGGGATGGGCTGTATTTGATACTCCCGGGTACCCGAACCTCGGGTATTTTTCGGGTAGCGCTCGCTCCGTATCCGACCCGAATCCGACGCTCAGTTATCCGAGTACTATCCGTATCCGACCCGAGAAAAAATTACCCGTATCCATATCCGAAAAAAGGGTAAAAATACTACCCGTATCCGATACCCGACGGGTAATACCCGACCCGTTTTCACCCCTATATGGAACTTCCCTGATAGGTATTGATATGTGTGTGTTAGGAGATGCGTGTGTTTAGAGCTGCAGCGATAAAAGGTTAAGTCCCAAAATTTCTCCCATCTCGCGCGCACGTGAAATTTTTTCTGAGTCTCCCGCGCGGTATGCCAAATTATTTCGGGCTTTTGGTAGGTCTAGTATCAGCGACAGACGATCTGACTATAGATATGAAATTACCGACACGCAGCGTGTTGCTATATGTCTATAGCATTACCGACAGACGAAATGTCACTGTTTGGGGGCATTAGCGACAGACGCTCTGCCACAGACTTTTACCGACAGACAAAATGTCACTGTTTTTTGTAATTAGCGACAGAAGCTCTACCACAGACTTTTACCGACATACCATTTGATTATGAAAGTCAAGTTTTACTGACAGCGGTCTGTCTCTAAATCTAGGATGTGGTGTAGTGAAACACGTCATGTGATCCTGATAAATGTCGGATAAATGGATAAGAGGCCTCTGAAGATCACATGGTATTCAGTGAATCCAAAACTGTGAACAAATTAGGAAAAATCACTACTACAAAACAGGTCATCACTGCTAGTTCATCCACGCCATTACTGCCGGTTATGAGAGCCGGCAATAATACTCGGGATTATCATTGCTGGCTTAGGAACCGGCGGTGATAATAGAGATCACTACCAGTTTGTTTTACAACCGGCAGTGATATTGAACTTTCTGCCGGGTCACACCAATATATATACACACACACACACACACACACAGGCTCATACCAAAAACCGACAGTGATATATATATATATATATATCTTTGCGGTTTCGACGAACCAGCAGTGACAAGTCATGCACCAAATGTTTTTATTGCATTTTTTTGCATTATATATTTTTATACAAAATTTTTGTACAATGTGTTAATGTAAAGCATTGTTAAATCATAATTCAAATATAGCAATATATCCTGTGTACACAGGGCTTCCCGTGTTTACATCGTGAACACCAACTAATAAAAGTCACGGAAAATTCTGAAAAAATTTGTAGATATACTTCATAGATTACTCTAGCCATATATAAAATTGTAGGTTCAAATTCAATACATACCAAGAGTTACAAAAAAGAGAAAATTCTGTCAGAAGAAGGCTGGAGGAGTTGTAGTTCATGAGGAGGCCGGAGGAGCTGTAGTTCACTGCCAATACCACCACCTCTCACCTCTAGCACCTACTTCCAAAAAGAAGAGGCCGGAGGAGCTGTAGTTCATGAGGAGAGAGAGGGAAGGTGAGGTGAGAGAGAAAGATGGTGCATGATGATGATGATGGTTCGGTTAGTACTCCGGTGAGTCTAGGGTTGCAACAACTCCCAATGTAAAGATTAAATTCAGCAAACAGGGAAAAAATTATGTAGATCTCTCGTGTTTATGGTTTATGGAGTAAAAATATGTATGGTTTATAGATAGAGCACTAGTTAACCCACACATGAGTGTTATGAAAGCATATCGAAACAAACGAGAAACATTTGTTCCTGTGTTCATATGTATACTCCCCCAAGTTAGAGATATATGTCCTTCTTGAACATATGTAGTCAAACTATTTTAATTTTTGACCAATAATACCTTTATGAATATTTAGATTAGCCATAAGAAAATGATATAAGTATATTGGTTTCTAAAATATTTTGTAATTAATATTATATCTTTTAGGTTTGATAGATATATTACAATAAGAAATTTGGTGGTTAAAATTGTGTTTTGCGATTTGTCATGTAGGATCGGATGGCGTCAATCGAGGGGGTGAATGATTGCTTGAAGCTAAACTCTTATTCTTAAACTTTTTGAAATACCCCAATTCAAACTCAAATTGCTTGAAGACCGGTTCACGAAGTTGGGAGACCGTTTAGAAGTGCAGGCGACCAGAGAGCCATGGGCGACCAAGATGCACACTTAGGCGATCGGTCAAGCACACTGGCGACCGATGGGACACTTGGGCGAGCAGTTTGGGCACTGAGCGACCAAGAGGACACTTGGGCAGCAGGTAGAGCACTGGGCGAGCGAGAGGACACTTGGGCGAGCAGTAGGACACTTGGGCGAGCAGGTTGGGCGACCACGTGAACAGTTGGGCGACCACGCGCACAGTCTGGGCGAGCAGACCAATATACGTCTACTAAAATAGAAATTCCTGAAGATCCAGCCGTTGGATTGATGTGAAATTTGAACTGTAGAAACTAGACTTAATTCTGCAGCTAACACAAAAAGAATCAGGTCGATCGGATCTACGGATCTAAAGTTATGTCCTTCGCAAGATGACCAAATCCGGGCGACCACGCGAGCAGTCGGGCGAGCAGGACATCAATCTGGGCGACCACAAATTATAGAAGATCTAACTATTGGATTGATGTGAAATTTTAACTGTATAAACTAGACTCAATTCCAAAGTGAACAAAAAAAGAATCAACTCGATCGGATCTACGAATCAAAAGATATGACCTTCGCAAGGTGACTGAACTAATTAGCGATCTACTGTTTGGCGACCAGATTAGCAATCTGGGCGACCACGAATTGCCAAAGATCTAACCGTTGGATTGATATAAAATTTTAACTGTAGAAACTAGATTCAATTACGAATCAAACCCAACAAGAATCAATCCGATCGGATCTACGGATCAAAAGATATTACCTTCGCAAGATGATACTTTTGCAAAGAACCGAACTCCGTGATGAACTTCGTGATCGCTGCTGCGATGAACAAAACTTCAAGTGATCGATCAACTATGTCGAAGCCAAAAGCAAATCACAACCAAGAAGAAGCTCTCTGGAAGATTGATTTTTATTTCATTGTCTAAAGTACTCCAACACAAGAGTACAAACCTTCAAAACCTGAACGCTCAACCTCAAATCTACTCCCGAATAAGCAGGGACACCTCCTCTATTTATACTGAGCAATCCTAACGAGATAGAATACAACTCCACTTCCAACATGGAAGGAGTTCAGATCTATCTCAACAACAACGTGGCCAAAAACAACTCTTGCACGTATGTACAGCCCACTGCGTAATTACGTGACTAACCACCTCCATGTGCATGTTCTCTAGCGAGCGTCCCCGCATGACATCCTTGACCACCAAGACCTCGATTCCTTCCTGAATCTAGTCCCGAACCTCGGTTCCTCCATGAACCTAGTTCGGTCCGTCATCGATCACGTTAGCCCTCGAGCAACACCGCACATGAATAAACACAGAAACGTGCACGAGCACAAGTCCACGACTTGACTCAAAGTCAATCCATGCAACCACTCACACGAGTGCATTGCATCAAGCAGAATCCATCATGCTATCACCGGCATAATAATTATCTAAACATGGCACATGCACAAGCACCACACATGCTATAATCAAAATCACTTTACAATGCCAATTTCACCATTCAACCAATTTTTCATCACATGATCTCACAATCTCCCCCTTGATGAAAACATTGGCAACACCATTTGGACTTGAACATTGGCATTAACCTCACAAGAAAAGATTTTAAAAAAATTTCATTTTAAAACACAAAGCAAAGTGATCAAAAAGCAAAGTGAAAAATCTCCACTAAAAGGAAACCAAATTGTGTGTGAACTCCAAAATTTCCCCTTTTGACAATAAAGCATTTCACTTCTCCCCTAATGTAAGCTTTCTTCTCCCTTTGACAATGATTTCAAGAAGGAAAAGCAAATGAGTGCCAAGACAAGAACCAATGAGCTTCCTTGATCATATAACCTTATAGATCACATAATAAGCATAATACATGAACTTAATATTATTTAACAAGTTAGGGAGTGACATGCATCTCAACCTCAATTTAATCAACTATAGCCAAGTACTAAGCAAAATCTTGACAGAAAACACTAGGCCAAAAAATGAAGCAACTAACAACTCAGGGCAAGCAAGTAGTTTCAACTCCAATCTAGTAGACCAATTTAATCTTGATAACAGTAAACTGCATGTGGCATGCTTGAAGCATACTTCTTTTATTTTCAATGAATGGCATGCTTGAAGCATACATCTTATCTTTTAGGGAATGACATGCTTGTAGCATACATCTTATCTTTTAGGGAATGGCATGCTTGAAGCATACATCTTGAAGCTTTTGCTTATTTTGATAATTTTGGCAAGCTTCTTACATATTTGAGCCCCTTTTTTTCTTATTCCCTTTTCTTTTATTGTAAACATGCAAAGTGATCAAATGGTCTATGAAAGAGTAAAGCTGAAAATACACATGCTTCATAGCCTATAGAAGCAAGATATCACAAGGTATTAGCTATAGACAATCAAACCAAGGAATTCCGCAATGTCACTTTTAGTTCAAGTAAAGCAATTTAGATTATCATATATAAGCTCAATTACATAATATATAAAGAAATATGATAAAGTAAGCTCATTAAGTAACAGACTTGGCATAAAACTCCCCCTCAAAACAAGCTCATGGAATGCACAACGCCCAGCTCTCCTCTCAAAAAGGCAAATCGAGAAGCATCAAGTGGTTTTGTGAAAATATCAGCAATTTGCAAATCAGAATCAACAAAATGCAACACAACATCTCCCTTTTCCACATGATCTCAAGGAAATGATAGCGAATGTCAATATGCTTGGTTCGAGAATGTTGCAATCGATTTTAGCAATATTAATAGCACTAGTGTTATCACGAGAAAAGGGAACACTATCTAAGTTTAAACCAAAATCCTTTAAAGTTGATATCATCCAAAGCACTTGAGCACAACATGCGGCAAAGAAGAACATATTCAGATTCAGAGCTTGAGAGAGCAATGAAACTTGTTTTCTAGATGACCAAGCTACTAAAGATGTACCAATAAAATGACATGTTCCAGAGGTACTTTTCTCGTTAATTCTACAACCCATAAAATCAGCATCGAGAAGGCTCTAAGTGATAAACATGATGATGAAGAGTACCATAAGCCAAACTCTAAAGTGGATTGTAAATAGCGAAGAATTGCTTTTACCGCTTGTCGATGAGAAGCACGTGGGGAAGCTTGAAAACGAGCACATAAACATACCGCAAAGTGTATATCCGGTCTTGAAGCGTTGAGATAAAGAAGCGATCCAATCATGCTTCGATACTCCTTTTGGTTAACCGGTTCTCCTTCTTCATCCGGATCCAAAGTAGTTGTTGTGCCAATAGGTGTGGAAATTGGTTTGCATGATTCCATCTCAAAACGTCGAAGGAGATCTTTTGTGTACTTCGTTTGGTGAACAAAGATACCTTGCCTTGTTTGCTTGACTTGTAAACCCGTAAAGTATGTGAGCTCACCCATCATACTCATCTCAAATTCCTGCTCATAGTGTCGAAAACTTGGCAACAAGAGCATGAGAAGTACCACCAAAATGATATCATCCACAAATCTGAACAAGTAATGAGATCATTGCCATGCTTGAGAGAAAACAAGGTTTTATCAACTTTGCCCATTTCAAAATCATTTTCCAAGAAATATGATTTAAGCCTATCATACCAAGCCCGAGGAGCTTGTTTTAAACCATATAAAGCTTTGGACAACTTAAAACATGGTGCAGGTATTTCGGATTTTCAAATCCAGGAGGTTGTTTGACATAAACTTCTTCAGAGATAAAACCATTTAGAAAAGCACTTTTGACGTCCATTTGATACAATCTAAAACCTTTAGATGCAGAAAGGCCAACAAAATTCTAATGGCTTCAAGTCTAGCAACAGTGCAAAAGTTTCATCAAAATCAAGTCCTTCAATTTGAGAAAAACCTTGAGCAACCAATCTAGCTTTGTTTCTAACAACAACCCCATCTTGACTTTGTTTATTCTTAAAACCCATTTAGTTCAATGATATTTCGACCTAAAGGAGGTGGAACTAAAACCCAAACCTTATTGCGCTCAAAATTCTCAAGTTCCTCATGCATGGCATTAATCCAAGACTCATCAGATAATGCGTGACTTACATCTTGGGGTTCAAAGGATGCAACAAAAGCAGTATGAGCATATGAGTCATTAGTATTGTACTGTTTCAAAGCACACACATTTAACTCACCAATCATTTGTTCAGGAGGATGTCTTCGTTGAATGTGCAATGGTGCTGAAATTTCTGAAGTTGCTCGAGGTCGAAGATCATGTGTGTTTGCTAGAAGGATTTCCGAAGATGCATGCCGATTTTCTCCCGTGGTTGAATTGGTGAATCGAGTTGCCAACTTGATTACCACTTTCATCTTCATCTTCATCATCACTTTCTTCCAAAAGATACTTTCAGAATTGCAAGTAACTTGTGTCCTCGAAAATTCGGGTCTAGTACCAAGACTAGCCTCATCAAAAGTGACTTCACAAGTCTCAACAATTTTGTTAGTTTCTAAATTCAGCACACGGTAACCACGAGTGTGAAGAGCATAACCAAGAAACAATCCATCCGAGCATCTTGATTCAAACTTATCAAGGTTTCCATGTTTGAGAATAAAACATTTGCAACCAAAAACACGCATGTGGGAGATGCTAGAGTACGTCCAAACCGAAGTTCATAAGAAGTTCTATGAAGCTTTGCTCTCAAAAATACTCTATTTGAAATGTAGCAAGCAAGAGAAATAGCTTCACCCAAAACTTCCTAGGAGTAGAATATTCATCAAGCATTGTCCTAGCCATCTCAACTAGTGTGCGATTTTTCCTCTCAACAACACCATTTTGTTGAGGAACTCGGCGAAGAAAATTGATGCTCAATTCCATGTTCGTAATGTAAAGAAGCAAAAAGATTGTTCTTGAATTCTCCTCCATTATCACTCCTAATTACTTTAAGTGCTTCAGGCAATTCCTTGAGCAACCTTAATGCAAACTCTTGAAACAATTCAAAAGCTTCATCTTTGGTAGTCATGAAGAATACCCAAGAGTACCTAGAGTAATCATCAACAATCACAAGAACATACCACTTACCTCCCGCAGATTTTACTCTTCTTTGGTCCAACCGTGTCCATATGTAGAAGCTCGACTCGGAGCATTAGTCATAACAAAGCAGAAATAGGAAAATGTGGTGGTGCAAATATTTTTCCATGTTGACAGAGCAAACCAAATCACTTGTTTTATCATACTTTAATTCAGTGCAAACCTCGAGCAAGTTTGATTTACTAATGCGTGAAAGGTGATCAAAACCAATATGACCAAGTCTCGATGCCAAAAGTTAGATCTTTTGAAACATGAGATACAAGACATGTCATTTCAGATGTTGAACATGAAAAATCACCTTTAAACAAGCGACCAATGCGAGTGATGTTGCATACTAGATTTTCGAAACATCTAATATCGACAAGAATTTTTTCAAATCTTACCTCAAGATCTTCATCAAGCAAGCGAGAAACCGAAAGCAGATTATATTTGAGCTTGCTTACCAAAGCTACATCCTTGAGAATGAAGTTTTCATTGACTCGCACAATTCCTCTTCCAAGAATTCTTCCCTTTGAGTTGTCGCCAAAAGTGATGACCTCATCACGAACTTTGTGTGAGGGAGGAGAACCATTTTGAATCACCAGTCATATGTCTTGAACATCCAGAATCTATGAACCATATGTTCTCCTTCCTCTCTTTCACAACCTACACAAAAGAGAATGTCGATGTCTCAGTACTGGGGTTAGATAAAAGACTTTTAGGAATCCAGCACTGAGACACACGACGAGTAGGCACAGCACGAGTATACTTGTAAACAAAATCAGTTTTGCTGTTTCTCGTGTTTCTTGCAACAAAAGGTGTTCGCATCACCTTAGGCACATAATGAGGAGTAAAGCGTGCCTGTCTGAAATTAGACCTAGCCTTAGCTTTTTCTTGCTTCTGTTGTTTGGCTAGCCTAAAGCAAAAATTTACTAGATGTCCATCTCTACCACAATGAGTGCAAGTGTACTTAACAGAATGTTTAACTTTAGAAGTAGAAGCAACATTTGCATTCATCACAGTAGAAGATAAAACTCCAGCAGATTTAAAGACAGTTTTCTTAGGCTCATTTGCAATTTCAAACTTTCCACTTTCAAGAGCTTTGACAACAGTGGGAACATGTGTTTTATGATGAGCATAAGAATCAAAACCTAAACCTTTGTTATGAGTGCTGACTTTTGATTGATCCAAAATCATGTTTAGGTTTTTCTTTCCTTTAGTGAAACGTTCTAACGATTTTTCCAAGTAATCAACCTTTCTAGACAGAGTTAAACAATTGTTACAGGGAGCGTCCACTATTCCTTTTTGTTTTCGACAATTTGAACAGGAAAGAACTTCATGAGTGAGCAAGGCATCTGTCATTTGAGAAACTCTAGCATTTGCATCATGTAACTTCAATTCCAGTATGGAGCATTTTGAACAAGAAGTTGAATCATGCAGATCAATGGTTGAACAACTAGCATTTTTCATTTGTTTCTCATTTTCCCTATCTTGCTTTATCAAAGAAGCATGTTCTTTCCTAAGTGAAACAAGCTCATTGTGAATTAAAGCACATGACTTACAGGCATCATCATCAGGAATCAAAGATCTAAGCCTTGCAATTTTAGAATTGGAACAATCAATTTCTAGATCTTTTTCTTTAAGAGCCTTCTTAGATTTTTTAAGTTCAGAAGCTAATTTAACCATAGCATATTCAAGTTCATCATAAGAAGGTCCTACCTCATCAAAATCAGAATCACTGTCATTATCCCTTTTAGCCATAAAGCACATGCCAGTGAAGTCATCATCAGTATCTCCCTTCTTGTCCCGTGGCTCATTGTCACTCTCAAAGTCCACATCACTAAGATCGCACTCCTCCAAGACAGCTAAGACTTTCTTAGCGACTTTTCAAAATTGGAACGCCTAGGAGTAGTACGCCTTGAGTCTGCAGTCTTTGGTTCCTTTCTTCCTTCTTTTTTCAACTTGGGACAATTTGCTTTGATATGCCCGGGAAGACCACACTCAAAGCAGTTGAAAGACCCTGAAGTAGTACCTCCACGCCTCCTCATCCTCACATTGTTGAGTGCTTTGATAGCGCGTGAAGAAATGAGTACAAGATCTTCTTCAGGGAGCATCTCAAACTGTTCATCTGAAAAAGAAGCCAATGCAGACAAGGAAACAAAGATGGTAATCGAAGACGAAGTCTTGGGGTTAGCAACAAGTGCATGTGTAGAGGACTTATCATCTCTAGGTGACAAAGAATCCATCTCATAGGTTTTCAACCTAGAATACAGATCATCCATGGTCAATGTATCCAAATCAACAGTTTGATTGATTGCAGTAACAACCATGCGCCATTCAGGAGTCAGAGATCTCAAAATCTTACTAGCATTCTCCTCATTGGATTGTTAACTCCAACACCACATAAATTGCACAAGATTTTCTCAAATCGAGAGTAAAGATCATCAATTGATTTACCGGTCTCATTACAAAATCGAAAAGTCCTTTTGGTAAATATTTTTGCACTTTCTTAATCTTAGTTGAACCTTCATGATAGTCACATAACGTCTTCCAAAGCAGAATGTGTAGAACGTAAATGAGAAACTCGATCAAATTCTTTTTCAGAGATTCCTTGAAAAATCAAGTTTTTAGCTTTAGCATTTAAATCAACGTCCGCTTTATTATCATTAGTGACTATATCTCGAACATCATATGCGAGAAACTTTGCGCCAAACATCATTACCTTGAGCTTCAATATAGGATTGCATCGACTTTTCCAAAGAAGGAAAATTTGAATCATTAAGCATAGGAGGACGATTAACATACTTATCTCGACGCCATACCTCAACCTTGCTCGATACCACTTGTAGGATCGGATGGCGTCAATCGAGAGGGGTGAATGATTGCGCGAAGCTAAACTCTTATTCTTAAACTTTTGAAACACCCCAATTCAAACTCAAATTGCTTGAAGACCGGTTCACGGTTGGGAGACCAGTTTAGAAGTCTGGCGACAAGAGAGCCTTATAGGCCACCAAGAGCACACTTGGGCGATCGGTTCAACACTGGCCACCGATGGGACACTTGGCGAGCAGTTTGGGCACTGGGCGACCAAGAGGACACTTGGGCGGCGGTAGAGCACCTGGCGACCGAAGAGACACTTGGGCGAGCAGGTAGAGCACTGGGCGAGCAGTAGGACACTTGGGCGAGCAGGTTGGGCGACCACGTGAACAGTTGGGCGACCACGCGCACAGTCTGGGCGAGCAGACCGATATACGTCTACTAAAATAGAAATTCCTGAAGATCCAGCCGTTGGATTGATGTGAAATTTGAACTGTAGAAACTAGACTTAATTCTGAAGCTAACACAAAAAGAATCAGGTCGATCGGATCTATGGATCTAAAGTTATGTCCTTCGCAAGATGACCAAATCCGGGCGACCACGCGAGCAGTCGGGCGAGCAGGACATCAATCTGGGCGACCACAAATTATAGAAGATCTAACTATTGGATTGATGTGAAATTTTAACTGTATAAACTAGACTCAATTCCGAAGTGAACAAAAAAAGAATCAACTCGATCGGATCTACGAATCAAAAGATATGACCTTCGCAAGGTGACTGAACCAATTAGCGATCTACTGTTTGGCGACCAGGTTAGCAATCTGGGCGACCACGAATTGCCAAAGATCTAACCGTTGGATTGATATAAAATTTTAACTGTAGAAACTAGATTCAATTACGAATCAAACCCAACAAGAATCAATCCGATCGGATCTACGGATCAAAAGATATTACCTTCGCAAGATGATACTTTTGCAAAGAACCGAACTCCGTGATGAACTTCGTGACTGCTGCTGCAATGAACAAAACTTCAAGTGATCGATCAACTATGTCGAAGCCAAAAGCAAATCACAACCGCAAGAAGAAGCTCTCTGGAAGATTGATTTTTATTTCATTGTCTAAAGTACTCCAACACAAGAGTACAAACCTTCAAAACCTGAACGCTCAACCTCAAATCTTACTCCCGAATAAACAGGGGACACCTCCCTCTATTTATACAGAGCAATCCTAACGAGATAGAATACAACTCCACTTCCAACATGGAAGGAGTTCGTATCTATCTCAACTTGGCCCAACGTGGCCAAAAACAACTCTTGCACGTATGTACAGCCCACCTGCTGTAATTACGTGACTAACCACCTCCATGTGCATGTTCTTCTAGCCCGAACGTCCCCGCATGACATCCTTGACCACCAAGACCTCGATTCCTTCCTCGAATCTAGTCCGAACCTCGCCTCCATGAACCTAGTTCCGGTCCCGTCATCGACCACGTTAAGCCCTCGAGCAACACCCGCACATGAATAAACACAGAAACTGTGCACGAGCACAAGTCCACGACTTGACTCAAAGTCAATCCATGCAACCACTCACACGAAAGTGCATTGCATCAAGCGTAATCCATCATGCTATCACCGGCATAATAATTATCTAAACATGGCACATGCACAAGCACCACACATGCTATAATCAAAATCACTTTACGATGCCAATTTCACCATTCAACCAATTTTTCATCACATGATCTCACATGTCACACCTATTTATGATTGAAAGGGGTGTAAGCGCTAGTGTTTTCATTGCTTAGTAGGTCAAAATTTTGTTTTCTACTTACCATGTATATATTGCAAATCTCTTATCATCGAGCGGTTAGGTAACGGTTTTAGGTACATCGTATATGCACGTTAAATGACCTCTATTCTAGACTGCATATTATAAATATAACTAGAGACCTCAAATTGATATGTACGTAATATTTTTTATATATTTTGGTTGCATCTCGGAATGGTGCATATATATCTTCAGTTGCAGATAATAAACAACGTTTCTAATTAAGTTTGTGAGTAGTTCTATTGCGCTTTATTATATCTGGTTAGAATGTTAGATATCCATGATAGCAAATATATGGCCTGTAACTTAGCTATGTTCGTAGACTACCTTGAAAGCTAGCTTGTCATATATTTTTACTTCTGCGGAGAGGAATTTCACTTTGTAGCTAGTTTAGTTAGTTTCAATTCTGCGGAGAGGAATTTCAAAACTGGTGCGATGAACTCGGCATCAAGATTTGTTTCGCCTCCGTGGCTCATCCAAGGAGCAATGGCCAAGTGGAGCAGGCAAACAGCATGGTGCTATAAGCTCTAAAGGCAATGATTTTTTATCGTCTCAAGCCATATGCTGCGCGATGGGTAAAAGAATTGTCTTTGGTACTATGGGGGTGAGAACTACTCCCAGCAGGGCTACCGGGCAGTCACCTTTTTTCCTAGTGTACGGCTCAGAAGCAGTCTTACCCACCGAGTTGGCGTTCGGATCCCATCGAGTTCAGAGCTACAAGGAGGCCGAGTTGGAGGAGAACAGGATAGAAGATATCGACCGATTGGAGGAGGCTAGGGAAGTTACATCAATCCAGTCGGCCAAATACCTTCAAGGCCTGCGCTCGCTGCTACCACGACCGGAATGTTCGGGGTCGTGCTTTCTCCAAAGGAGATCTGGTCCTGATAAAGAATCAAAAGAGCGAACACAAGCTCTCCCCAAGCTGGGAAGGCCCCTACATCGTTGATGAAGTGACGCGCCCGGGGGCTTACAGACTCAAGCGGGAAGATGGTGTGGTCATCGGCAACTCATGGAATATAGAGCAGCTACGTCATTTTTACTCTTAAATATTGTACATTAGTTATGTTATTAATGAATAAAACTTGTCCTTCTTGACTTGCTACTCAATTGATGCTCAATTAAGAAAGTAAGTCGGGGGCTACACCTAATAGTGTTGCGCATGCGCAACCCTTCTTATGAGTTATTTTTTTATCTTCTTCCTCTGTTGATCGCGAATAAGCCCGAGTGCGTCAAAATCCAAATCGTGAAACTCTAAAACGACGAACTCTAGTCTCTCAAAAGTGTGTGCTTGGGAAAAATGGCCATGAGTCGACTTCCAATGCCCAGGGGCTAGAGCAGTCGGGCAGAGTGCTTAAATGAAAATGGAAAAGAAATCACTCGAGCAAAGATTTAAAATCATTGAGGAAGGATCAAGCAAACATCAAGATTTCATTAGGCGCATTCGGGTATGAATACATCAATGCATTATACAAGAAGTGACCAGGAATCTAAAACCTAAGCGCGGCGTGCGCGTCCTATTGCCTCGAGAAGAGCGTCCCTTGCCCTGACAAGCTTCGGGACGGCTTCAATCAGTGCGTCGACGGCAGCCGCATCGTGGGCGGCAGCTTCTTCTTTCGCAAGCTCGGCTAACGCGAGGTCATAATCGGCCCAGAGCACGGCCAGAAAGGCTTCCTCTACATCTGGCGCCGGTGGAGCCTCATCTTCGAAATCAAAAATCAGCTCCTCCGCCGGGGGGGAGATGGTGGAGCCTCATCACCAGACAAAGAAGATTGGGACGAAGAAGCCATCGGAGGTTCAAGGAAGAATGTTGAAGGTTGCTAAGAAGGGTTTAGGGACGGGTGATCGCTCAAGTGGCGGTGACACCCTTTTATACCCGAAGCATGGAAGCCGAACGGTCTAGAGTAATTGCTAGTGCAGAAAGCCGAAGCAGCTCCGAAAAATGCGCTGGTACTGAAACTCAAAACGACCGAGAAGATGTATGGACGCAAGACATCAAACCAGACGTAGCGCATGCAGAACATTAAATGAAGAAGACCGCGGAGAAAAGCGCAGGCAGGGAGGCCAAATCCGCGCTGAAAAAAGGACTCAAAAATGACTACTTCTGTGGTGCGGGGCATAGGGCAAGGCTCACTCGCCGCAGGTCGAGCAGAGAGCATCACCAATGGGGGGAAATACCGTCGGAGACCAATTCTTCCAATCGCTTCTCCGTCATCACAGAGGTGGCCCAATCCTTGGCCAAGGCGGATGAAGGAGCGTTTGTGGGGGAAGGAGAAGACATTTTTTGGGCAAAAGAAACTTGCGATCGCGTTGGATTGGGGCGGCGAAGGATGCTAACCCTAGCGGCGGAAGTTGCAAGAGAAGCGCCGAAAATGGAGGCAAAGGGGCAAATGAGAATAGTGCGCAGAAAGCCGTTTCATTCGCATCTAGTCTCATATTTATAGGGAGCGATGCTAACTTTCGCCTTAAGCGGGAAAAAGCTTCGCCTTCCACATACCTTAGGGTTGCCCTAGGGCGCGCTTCAAGATAGGCTTGTGGCCATGTGCAGTAGATCACTGTACGTGGGCACAATTGGGCCAAAACTGATTTGGGATACGGTACGCCCCATGATGGGCCAATAGCCAATGACCGCGTCAGGCGGAATTTGGTCACCTTCCAAATATAAACATCCTCTTATGATATACTTATGTCAGGTCACATGCTGGATGCCGTTTAAAGCGGGATCATATATCATAAAGATGGTGCAAAAATAGATATTCCGGAGGTATGCCTCATGATAGGTCATTAGCTGTATGATGTAGAAAGACAGATGCGGGTACCGCTTGGATAAATCATGGTACGCCTCATGATAGGCCAAAAGCTGTGCGCCCTGGCACACAGGTACCACTCGGCTAAAAGCCAACCTGAATGGAGATATTCTCTATGCCGAGTTGTGTGCTGGCCCGAGAAACAGGGTTGGGAACCACTCGGAATAATTACACGTGGAGCTCTATCGAGTCCTTCACGACCTCCTTGCCTACTGTGGAGCACTCGGCTGTATAGCAAACCAGTCGGGAAGCTTTAACAATAAGAAGGCAATTCGATCGCAAAGCACTCAGGGGCTACTGTGGGATATACACACCACGGGTATCTGCAAGGCAGGCTTGAGAGGCCCAACTGAACAAGGCTGGGTCAGGCCATTTGCAGGGAAATAGAAGCTACCAGGGTTGCGCCAAACGTGCGAAACAAGGAAGCCTTGAAGATAGCAACCGATCTGGATTAGGTAGGATACGATTGTAATCTAAGCCGTTGCAATACGGATAGGTACAGGAGATATAATCCCCACTTTGTATCCGACCAGGACTCTCTTTTGTAACCGCCCTCCTCTGCTATATAAAGGGAGGGGTGGGGAATGTCAACATACAATCTCATCAGCAAAATAGCTAGCCACATATAATTCCAGAGCACAGGACTAGGGTATTATCTCCTCCGCGAGAGCCCGAACCTGTATAATTCTCGTGTCTTGTGTTACCATCGAGTTTAGATCCAGCGTCTAGCCCCGTTTTCATTATTGCCGACAACAAACGTCAACAATGCACCTACATGGCTAGCTGCACACCTACTCAATGATCACTTTGTAGCTAGATTCTATATGTGTAGTAATGTATATACTTGTCAAAGAAATAACATGTGAATTATCTCGTGGAGTATGTGGAAAGTGATCCTTGTATGTTAGCAATGTATCAAACAATATACACGCGTCATGAGTAGACCCAGGCCATCAAGTGCAAACAAAAGTAAACCTCATATCAAAATCACATGTTTATATTATTGATTATGAGCTCCTGGACTATGGGCTAAATCATTCCCTGTTGACCTAGCCTGCCTCCTGTTCTTGCCCTACCTTCTGACCTCTCTCCTTTTCTTGCCCTGCCTTCTGACCTCTCTCCTCCCTTTGCTTGTTGCCATCTTTACAACACGCGTCAATCTTCTTCTTCCTTGTATGACATAACCACCATGGAGATAGAGTTCCTTGTACTGTAGTTCCTTGTATGTGGTGGTTGCCTCAACCTATGTATGAATATTCTTTCAAGTCGATTGGTCAGTTATGAACTTATGATTATTTCCATCGCACTTATGATTTCTGACCGACATCAACATTTCTTGTCGAAATGTAGTTCTTATGGACCCCAATCCTAAGCCTGTAAGGAGACTTCCAATCCAAACCCGAGCCGTTATCTGAACATCGAGCCAGTCACTAAAGTTGCCGAGGTCTCCACCGCTGCAGCAGATGATGCTCCTGCTGCAAGACGTCGAGGCCGAGGGAAAACTAAGAAGCCTGAAGGCTGGTATACCATCTCGGAGGTGTCAGATTCTGGGGCCCCTGTTGCACCACAGAAGTCATCAGCAAAGTACAGGTCAACATGCGTGTATATCGTAAGGGATAAAGTGCCAATCACCTATTTGGATTGGCACAAAGTGCCCCGCGCCACCAAAGAGGATCTATGGACAGAGCTGAAAGAAACATTTGAATTCCCCGAAGGAGCCGAAGAGCTCGTGCGTCGCGATGCGTTGATGACCATGGATGCGGCATGGAGGAACTTCAAGGCGAGGCTGAATACAAACTATGTGAAGAAAAACTGGTCAGCCATCAGAGACTACCCAAAATTAGAGCCATATTGGGATGAGTTTGTAGTGATGAAGCAAGATGAAGCGGCAATAAAGTCCAGTGAGGACCACATAAACATCACAAGGAGGAATACTCACCCCCACAGGCTAGGCACAAGTGGGTACGCCGGTAAAATTCCTCAATGGGAGAGGCAGGAATTAGATGCGATCCGATTGACTGGCGCAAGTCCCTTGACTGGACTACCAGACGAGTCAAGTATTACGTGCTAGCGAGGGCATCTATCATGTCTGGTGGGACCCTATCATTTAGAAGCAGCGATGATAAAGTAATATCTCAAAGAGTTCAGCAGTTGCACGCCAAGTCCAGCCAAAGAAATTTCCACACAGATAGGGAGAAAGACGAACTAACGGCGGCCCTAGGAAACAAAGAGCACCCTGGTCGGACACGAGGAGTTGGGGTCAAGGTTCCCTGGAAGATGGGATTCGCAGAGCACGGAGACTCTTATCTGAGTCAGAAGAGAGCTAAAGAAGAGCATGCCACAAACGAATTGGAAAAGATGAAGGAAATGGTTCTTCGAAAACTACAAGGTACCATACAAGAACAAGTTCAACAACAAGTACAAGAAGCCATGCGCCAGTCGCAAGTCCACAACATTCTCTCCAGCCCTACGAATTGTCACAGCAGTTACGCGTCCACTCCATTGGTAGAGCCGGATAACACCTAATATCCTGTGGATGACATTCAAGACCCCACACCTTGCCAGCTCAATGTGCCCATCATGAACATATCCTTTCAAGTTGGTACAGGAATAGCTTATCCATGCCAAGAAGGGGGTGTTCTGCACAACTCCCCGATAGTACCAGGTTTTGCAAAGGTCCAGGTGGACACGGTACTTCCACAGTTTGTGGACATCACGCTGGAATTTCCCTGCAATGACGAGATTACAACTCTAGCAAGTGCCGTCCACTCATTCATCCAGTGGCACAAGCGTGACATCGTCTTGGAGCATGTAATGCCTACCTCTCCTGCATTAGAAGTCGCGCTACCGTCACCAGCACTTGAGCGTCAAATGGCAATGAAGGAAGATGAAGCTCCAAAGAACATGACTAGTGTGAGTACTTCATAGGACAAATTAATTCCAACCCTTGATCCGAAGAAATGGCACATTAGACAAGCTGTATCAGCTAGATCAGGCGAGGCTAGAACAGAGTACGATATGGTGCTAGCAAAAAGTAAGGGCAAGGAGAAAACTGAAGTACAAGATAACGAAGAAAGGTTGCCATTCGAGGTGGGGAAGCCATTAGTCACTACTTCAAAGTTAAATAGCCTATCACTAATGATGCGGCGATTACATGCCTGGTACATGGAGCGATTCAACCAAGAGGTACTCCCGAAGCTTATCGCTGCTCTTTTTCGAGAGGAATATTTTCACCATGAGGGAGTTGGCTGCTTCATGATAGAATTCGATAACTTGCACAACTTGTTCTATCACAACGCCCTCGACATATCTGTTTTGAGATGCTGGTCACTTTAAGTATCTAATATATAAATCATGGTTTACATTTATATAATATCGATAAATGTCATGTCTAACTTTTTCCTTATCTAGATACGAGATAATCGAACTAAGAAGAAACTAGGGACCAGTTGGATTCCTTGACCCGAGAACTGTCTACCAGGAGTAAATTACAAGAGTATCAAAGGAGGTCGAGGCTTACGTATATAACACTTTAATCAAGCTACAAGACAAAGAGTTTATACTTTTACCATACAATTTTAAGTAAGTTAGTTTCTCACTAGCTAGTTAAATTACTCGTTGATTTTGTTCTTTACTTTGATCTTAGGACTAATGACTATGGCATCATACCCATGTATGTAGTTTCCACTGGATTCTCGTAGTAATTACTCTAGAGAAGAGCAAGATGTTGATCATGGACCCGCTGGATAAAAATAGAAAAGACTACAAAGACATGATAACTTTAATGAATAAGGCATTCAAAAGATATTGTAAAAAGAGCTCAAGATACCGCCCATACCACAAATCCCTTTTAATCCGTACTAAATTTCTGGTATGCACGCAAGCAATATTCTTATATCACATTTCGTAGTAAATAACTCGTTCCATGACATTTTAGTTTATTCAATTTTTACAGTGTCACAAGTAGCCACAAAGCACAAATTTATGTGGATACTTCGTGTGCCAATACATACGCGAAATCTTAGGTTCTACAGTAATAAACAATGACGTAGAGGTTTGTCATACTTACATCACAAATTGATTCACACCACTCAATTTTTATATACTCTGAGATTTATTTTTCCTATTTATAGCGTCTCAAGTTGTCTACGGGAGGACTGCTTCCTATTGAAATCCAAGCCATTCAGGGACAGCTCGCCTACTTCATCATGAAGGAAATCATCAACCCAAAAGGCGAGTTTCATGACAAAGACAATAACGATCCAGTCACCCATACTCATTTTACACATCCTGTGTCTCCAACCAATAGCGAAGACTAGTAGGCTTGTAGTTTAGAAAACTAGTGTAGTCTTTCATTATTTAAATTTTGTCTCATTACAAAGTGTAAATCGATTAAAAAATGTAAATTGATGTTTTATTATGGCTAATCTTATGCTACTTTGTGTGTGTGATACAATGTGTATGATATGTGTATGCTATTTCAGAGGGGTGTGTGAGTCGGCTTCATTAATTTCCCATCTTAGAGGAGTGTGTGAATTGCCTTATCCTGAGGGAGCTTAATTTTGAATTTTGATATTGCCACACAACATCATACCAAATGCCAAAGCTTCATCTATCGATAGCCCTTTTTAGGCTCGTGAATCTCATGTTGTTGACCAATGATATTTTATCAAACATCTTGGAATATGTAGGTCTTCAGATTCATCTAGGGCCTAATGCATAGGTAGTGCATGGCCTAGAGTACCCAGAGTAAATGTATACAAGTTTATCGTGTTAACTGATCAAATAGGAGTGACTGTGTCTTTTGTTTGCTGGAGTTCCATTAACCACATAATAACTACGCACTCAAAAGTCATTTATTTTTTCAAACCATCATAGCATCTTTGTTCCTTGGAACTACTTTCAGAGGGGTTATGCTTATATAAATAGTCTTACCTTGGTAGTTGAAAAATTTTAAGGGAATATTAATCCATTTGTTCCAATTTACCTAGAGAATATTGCTTGATAATTTCAATATTAATACATTTTATGGGAATGTTTGGATAGATTAGGATTGTTCTAACTTGTAGGAACTTTTTGGAGCTAACCTGAGGCATAACCTATTCATCCGTCTTCACCAATCTTTCAAGGTGACCATTCTAATTGCTTCTAGGTCAAATTCCCTCTTATTTATCTATTGTTCTTGCTCTTTCTTTTCCTTTATTATTCAGATTTCTTTTCCTTTATTATTCAAATTTGTTGATTGGTTGTACTCAGGTTCCACCAGCAAGTTTCAGGCCCAAGAACTGAAGTGGCAACATTTACTTCGTATTCTTTGGTGATTATAACGCTTGGCATGAAGATGTGATTAGGGGTGAAATTCCAAGAATTGTAGTTGGCTTCACCATACTCAAAGTGTTCATTTAACCAATCAAGCTAGCAATTTTTTTCTATAAGACCAATTAGATTTGCACTTAGTTTTATGTGTAAATTGATTACAAAGTGTAAATTGATGTTTCATTATGACTTATCTTATGCTACTTTGTGTGTATACATCTGTTACAATGTGTATGATATATGTATGCTATTTTAGAGGGCATGGCTAGCGCTGCCTGAGGCTAGCCCGAAATGCACATTTTTTATTTTGTTGTCTGGAGTTATCAATGGCGGTTTTTGGCTAAAACCGTCACTGATACTTGTAGTATCATTGGCGGTTCTATCCAAAAACCTGTCACTGATATTATCAGTGACGGTTTTTGGATAGAACCACCACTGATAATATTATCAGTGGTGGTTCTAGCCACAAACCGCCACTGATAATATTATCAGTGATGGTTCCAAAACTGCCATTGATAATCCTCAATTATCAGTGGCACTAAATCTGTGGCAATTCAAAAACCGCCACTGATGACAGTTATGAACCGCCACATATGACCTTTTTCAAGGTAGTGGAAGTAGATTGTGTATTCTATTGTATATGGGTGGGTTGGATTGTGAGAATCAGATTCTACAATTAGACTGTTTGTTTTTTATTCTGCTTTTGGAGCTAGAATCCAGAATCAAAAGTTAAAACAAACAGGCCCTAAGCTAGACCTGGCCAGGTTTGTGGTGGACTAGAGTGCAGACGAACAGAGAAAGTATGTAGCTAGGTGATTATTTAGTACTCTCTCTATATAAGTTTACATAACGTATTTTCTCTTAATAGATAGAACAATAAGATATTGAAAATGATTAAACTATCCCAAATAAGTATATCTAAACACTATATTTAGTGCATACATATAGAGAATATCAAGTAAATCTGGATATTTATTAAGGGTATAATGAAAACAAGAATTTTTAAAAATAATACATGAAAAATAAAAAATTACAAAAATAATAAGTCAAAAAGAAAAATTACATAAGTAGACCACTATTACCTTTCTAACTAGCGGCAGAGTATAGTTGCCAGTCCAATTGGCAATTGAATATCTGTCGCCAATTAGAACATCGACAAAAAGTCAGTCATTGTTTCAACTAGCCATAAATGCGTCAACTCGGAATCATGTCATTAATCTCCATTTGGACTGGCGACATGGGGTTTTTGCCGCCAATCGAAATGGCAACTGGCGGTTCACGTTCTCGGTTGCCATTTCAAGTACTAACAGAAAACCGTATTATAAAGCCGTGCGGCCGGTTACCATTTCGGCGAGCGCCCGAGAGAAGAAAAGAGAAGGAAAGGAGAGAAGAGAAGAGAAGAGAAGAAAGGAGAGAAGAGGGAGGGGAGGAGGAAGAAGAATGTCTGCATGACATTTGAAGGTTGTTTGTTGATCTCTTTTTTATGTTTTTCGAAACCTAGGTTATAAAACAAAGTAATTAGATTTGTAGAGTAGAAATAAACGTGTAGATATTGGTAGAGTACAAATATTTTTATAGATATGAGTACATTAGAAAATTTTATTTAGATATGTTTAGATTAGAAATGTTTATTTACATATGTTTAGATTATTTGTGTAGATATGAGTAGTAATATTTATCTGTGATGTATGTTATATCACATACGTGTGATATTGTGTTTTTACTATTTACTAGCTAGCCACCATGTGTGAGTCGAGGAAACTCACCGGTTCTTTCTGTTTTTTTGCTTCAATGATCATGTATCTATATATACAAAAACAAGGATCATATATATATATATATATATATATATATATAGTATGACACGAATATAGACCGTGATTACATACACTTACAATGTTCAGCATTTGATGAGTGAGGCGTCGAGATTGTAAAGATCGAACAAGTCATTGAAGTCGACCACGATGAAGCCTCCCAAAAACTGGTACAAGAAATGCCCCTCCTTAAAACTGACCGAGATACTCGATACCAGTAATGCTACTGGTTTATTGGCTTGCTCCATACACCAATTTTGCAACTAACGCAAGCTATTGTAAGCATCTACTGGCGCTCTATCAGTACAAACAGCTATTACCAGGACATCACTTCTTTAGTGGATCAAATTTGTTGATTGAATTGATTTCGATTTTGGTGGTTTGGGATTTGTAAGACCTTAGAACTATTTGTATTGTACTTTTAGCAAATTTTGAATATATTTGTTATATTTATGACGTTGTGCAACCATTGTACATGATTACAAAGTTATATGTGTGAATTATACACCCCGTTGGAAATTTTAAGGCTTCGCTGCTGATTGACGCGAGCGACGAAGAGGTGCCGGCGGGTAGCGAGCAGCGGAAGCTGCCGACACAAGGAGCATTACGCGCCGGCCAATGTACGCTATAAGAACGACCTGCATGCGGCAACGAGAAAAAACTGGACAACCTGACAAGGACGGCGTTCGGAGTATATTATAGTAGTCGCATAGCCACAAACTCCAGAAGCTAAGCCCATGGCACTCTACTTTGCGCAAATGACAGATATATAGAGAAGCTCGAAGAATAATATGGCAAAACCTTTTGCACGCAATAGTTAGCTGGGATCCTCTTACCTCTTATTTGTACGTAGTAAGAGCTGACCGCATGTAGCAAGTGTCCGTGTGATGACCAACCTAGTCCATGGCAGTCCTTACTCTTCAGCACGCAGACACAAACTTCACAGGGGCCGGCATACTGATAATCCACGCATTGATCGTAGAAAGTCATCAAGAAGAGAAGGGGTGTATTATATATCCTAATGACTTGTGTCCGGACGTCCGAAATTTTCAGATGCATTGCAACATTTTTTCCTACACATGCAACATTTCTTATCAACGCGTGCAACATTTTCCTTCGACAAACAGTAAAAATCACTACAGTAAACAAATGTTGCAAGCGTTCAAAAAAATATTGCATGCGTCGGTAAAAAATGTTACACGTGGAGGAAAAAATGTTGTAAGAGACGTTTGATGGGATGAACAGTAATCGAATGTTCGAGCGTTAGTTTCATCCTGTATATATCCAGCAATTTATGTGGATAGAAAAGAGCCCGACGTACCGACCAATATTAATGGCCAGATGAGTTCCAGACACGCACCCAATCAACTTCTGCTATATTTCACACACACACAGCAAAGACGAGCAACAACTTAAAATTTTCGAAAGGGAGAAAAAAAAGAGAAAGGGATGGATCGCGTAGTAGGGCCATGATTGGTGAAGCCGGACCAACGTCGCCTACCTAGTTAAATCACACTCGCTACGAGTGTATATCGTCGATGCATGCCATGCAAATCAAATCAAGATAAGAGTAACTTTTAGAGTAGTGCTTCTATGCATCGGTGTATGATTAGCTTTCTAATATAAATTGTATAAATTTTAAAATAAATGAAGAGATAATTAATAATCGTTTGCCCTTCATTCGTACTTAAATGTTTATGAAACTTTCAAACAATGATATATAGAGCACCTCGCTGACTGACTTATAGTATACGAGTACGTTTCGGTGATTCGGTCACTTCGCCCTAGGACGCGCACAAGAAAGGCTTGGTGCGTTCCAGCTCGTGCATGCACGGCTATCTTCAAACGCAAGCGATTGACGGGTCGGTGCCGGTGCCAAATATACATGAACGTAGCAAGCTTAGCTAGGCGTCGTGGGGTCTCCGTGTGGGCGTTAGGTTGGGTCGGAGCGGCGCTGGCACATCAAGGTAGCTAATGGCTACAATGGTCGTCTCGTCGTTACGGCCGCGGTGCGCGCGACTTTTGGGACACAAAGCGGTAGATAGACTCGATGGGCCCCGTCCCGACCTAACTTGACGGGAACGTGTTTGCACACCTACATAAATATATGGGCCGATGATAGCACTAGTGGGCTGAAAATTGTTGTGCGGGTGTTATTAGCTTGCAATATGCTGATGATACTCTTCTTTTTATCTAAACACCTTTATAATTCACCAGTTAAAACTTTTTTACATCCACACAGTCATCTACGCAGTCGTTTGCCTCCACAGAGAGTATTTTTCCTATATCCACCCTAATATGTGCACCCAAAAAACCCCTTTCCTCAAAATCAAGCGCTAAAATGTTTTCTCAGACCACTTCATCAAATCTGATGGCTCAAATCATTTGGTTCATCCCTCTATTATCCTCTAATCTTGTAACTAATCACGCCTCGCGAATCTGTTTCCCCTCCCCGCCCATACAGATCTCGCCAAATCCCCCAATCACGCCGCTTCCTCTCCTCCCTGCGTTGCGTGCGAACCCGATCTTGATCCCCACTACCCCATGGCGGCGCGCTCTCCTCCTCGCGGCGAGCCTGCACACCCTCACCGCCGCCTCCTCCTCCACCTCACCCACCGCCGCCCGCCTCCGCGCTCCATCCCCGCCACTTCCTCCGTTCCACCTCTTCCCCCTCCTTCCGTTCCTTCACCACCACGCCCCGAGGCCGGGCGGCGGTATATTTAGTCTTTGCCGCCGCAGCAGCAGCGCAGCTGCTCGTGGGCGGGTCCGATCGGTCGCGAAGCGGTGGCTCGGCTGGCGCCCGGGCAGGGGGGGTGAAGGGGTTGGGCGGCCGTGGAGGCTGCGAGGTGAGCTGCGCGCATACCGTGGGTCGAGAAGGTTTTAGAGGCGTCCGGGCGTGAGGAGGGTTCGCGTCCGATGGAGGAGCGGTGGCGTCGGGGGTCGTCGGCGACGTCGCCGCTGATCCGCCCTTGATCGGAGATTGACATCGAGGTCGGCGCCGGGACCGATTCGATGCGGATCTGTCTCGAGACCGACGGTGCGGCTCCAAATTGCGAGAGCTGCCGCCGCCGCTGCGGCGTCCTCGCACTTAATTCCGCCGCGGTTTTCGCGGCGGGATCGATCGCTTGTCTCGGTGTGCGTGTGCGGGGAGGGACTTCATCGCGCCGTGCAAGTGCAAGGGGCGCCCAAATCACTATACCATGACACATTATTCGCGTCTAAGCGTGCGTCGGAAAAGACCCCATATAGCGAGACGATCCGTCGGTAAAAAGTATTACCGACGGATTAGAGTGTTGGCTAAAGTCCGTCGGCAAAAATCTTTACCGACGGATCTTCTATTATCGACGGATAGTCCGTCGGTAATAATGACTTTTGCCGATCGACATATTTTTACCGGCGAACTTTGCTTTGCCGTCCGATTTCAGTTTTTGCCGGCGACTTGTTTTTCCCGACTTACAATGTGTCGGTAATGTTTAGTATTGCCAACACACCGTTCGTTGCTATAATCAAATCGCTTAAAAAAATAATAGCATAATTCATCCAACTGAGACATGATATAATTCAAGCATCAATAAAATATGATAGGATAATTCAAGCATTCAAAGTATATTACAATTAGATATCATCCAACTGATAGCATATCATCCAACTGAGACTAACAATTACATAACACCAAAAGTATATTACAATTACACCATTTAACATAGCTCATTCCCAAAAGATAATAGTTTGTACAAGCATATACATAACACCAAAAGAGAGGTATGGAGTCTCCACACGAACTGGAGGTGTAAGAATCGTTGAGCTACGCCCTTCCTTTTTTACCTGCAGAAAGAACATTTATTGGCATCAAAAGATATATAGATCAATACTGCAACAATAAAATTATTGATATTTCAGAAATCAAGATCGATATTAATATATGTATGATCACATCAATATGTACACATACTCACAAATCACTGACTGAGTGATGATAATCACATGACCTCTAATTCATGAATATGGAAGTTCAATAGGAACCTACACGACCTCTAAAGAAATATCACAGCATGCTGACTCAGGTCAAAAGACAAAAAGTGTGCTGTTGCAAATGAGCCATTCTTACCTCCAGGTCCAGGACAACTTAAAACAAATCCTTACAGACGACTATATGAATGCTGAAGTATTACTACAGCATCAATAATCAAATCAATATGAAACTTCTGTGTCCTTCAGGCGAAATGTCCCCTTGCAGTGTAGCAACAAGGGCTCAATGAAAGGAAAGCAAGATAGGTTCTATACAATCAGTAGTGTGAAGTTGCCTGACAAAGCACAGAGTACTGAGGCCACCAGCATTCACAATAATTTTCACCTGAAGGAATGCAAACTAATTTTATGATTCGCTTGTTTTCAACAGAAAAATTATGCTCTAAATCAACCAGTTTTTTATGATATGTACATCACATCATGCTAGCAATTAGACAGAATCGACAGATAGCAAACTATTTATGATATGTCCCCTTGCAGTGTGAAGTTGCCTGACAAAAACTTCTTTGAGAGATTGGGTGTGGGGTCTTTTGGTTTTTGTTCTGAAGCTAGAGGGCCTTCGTCAGGGGGAGAAGCAATTCTGGGCAGAAGTGAGCACTATTGGAACTATTCATCATATTAACTTAATTAGACTACTTGGTTTTTGTTCTGAAGGGACAAAGAGATTGCTTGTCTACGAATATATGTCAAATGGTTCATTGGATCATCATCTGTTTGGGACTAGCAGTGTGTCTTTAAGTTGGAGCACAGGATATCAAATTGCAACAGGAATTGCAAGGGGATTAGCTTATCTGCACAACCGTCTGAAGTTTCTTCTCAGATGAGTCAACCTACTGACTAGGTCACGATTCATGAAGGGGAACAAACATTCAAAGCAGTGTGCCTTTATTTTGTTACTTCAGAAGTGGAACAAACATTCAAAGATCTGACTGAAGAAATGAAATATTGAGTCAACCTACTGACCACTAGCCTATTTCAGAAACACTTGTCAATCTATTTACCGATTTCAGAAACATTTGTGATTACAATCAGTATTTTTACTCAGTCCATATGCATGCGTTACAATTTCTTGATCAACTGAAATAACTCATGATCTAGTATGTTGATTAGCGCAAAAAACAGAGATAGTATGACCTTAAATCCCCCCAATGATTCTGCAAATTATTGAATATTTCTGCCATATTCTTTTACTCTCTCAAATCCCCCAAATCAGTTCCAGAGGTAAGCAAGAGCAAGAACAAGAACAAGATCTTGGCTCATAAGACAGAACATAGCAACAAAAACACCAACAGAAAACAAGGAAGACAACAAAGACTTCAAAAATTCATATACAAAAAACTTAACCGTCAACTGATTATTTCATATTGTTATTCAATCAAGCCAAACATAATTGTACATGCATGCATCAAACATCTCTTGACATGTGGAAGGAAATTGAGCAATTCTACCAGCATCCTACTTGTGGATCAACCACACTGTATTCTTGGTAGCAAGAGAAAAGGTGTTATAGAATCTACTTACAACAACTGTCCTGACAACAACCTTCACCTCCCCCTTATGTGCCATGGTCAAATCAACAAATCTCTCCGCAATGCGTTCAATATGTCTCAGTCTGCCATTGTCTGCAAGCACAACTTCATAGACACACAAAATTAGGAGCTAAAAAACCTCATAATTACGGACTAAATTCTATGCATATTATCAGTGACACACTGAGGGCCTACAAACAACCTTCTAGGACAAATACTTTGTTTAGTTGGTTAACTAACCTTTTAAAAATACTATTGCACATGGCAAATTTTGATAGCAGATCAAACCTACAAAAGCTATTGCTTTGCATTGAAAGTATCACAATAGAAGGTAGACAGAAAATGCCATTGGAACCAAAAGGCACTGAAAATGATCCAATGCATTTGATATGGTCCTCAGTACTGCATATGCTGCAAAAAAGCTACCTCTCTAAGACTCTTAACAAACTTGGTTTCTCTTGAGTGTAACGAAGTGATTATAAGCACCGATAAAAACCTTCATTAGACATGGCACCGATAAAATTATGTTCAGAAGTCAAATCACCTCCAGAGCGGGGAGATCCTCTGAAGCTCCTTCAGTCCTGCTATTGCACAAATCCTATCTGAAGCAAGGTGTCCGTCAAAACTGATATTTAACAAATCAATTGTCTCTGTTTGAAATCTCAATAGTCACATATAAAAGCTAAAGTACTGACATGAAGAAGCTAACATTCTTCTGGCACTGTACATTAAAAACCAGAGCACTTTGAAAGTTTGAATATAGAGCAATAGTTGAACTTACATTTGGAATCAAGGCATTGGTCTAATAATGCTGCAAGTATCATGGAGTCCAAGCCACGGAGCAAGTATCATGGAGTCCAAGCCACCGAACAACCAACATATATGTTCTGCTCAATCCACATACAAATTACCCAAGCTATCAATACAAGTTGAGAACAGCAAATAGCATGACATGTATAAGGTAATATGAGAATATATCGGTACATTAAGTGCACTCAGATCGAGCGAGCAAATTCGAGAGCAACGATTGTAACACCCGGCACCCGTGCCTGAATGTTACACCCTCACGAACCCAATAGATAGCACGAGACACTAGAACAATTTAGCCATACAACTAAATTGTTTAGCAACATACCTGAAATTATTAAAAATTTCGCAACACCTCCCTAAATCTAGGACATCCACTCGCAGATGAGAAGATAGCATTTAACATAACAATATCATAAGCAACTAAAGGAACCGACCAAGCACAAACATAGGTCATGGTATCAACCAACCACCATGACCCCAAGCAAGCACAAATAACTCCCATAAATTAGTTATTACAAAACATGAGCTCTTTAAGTATGAAAGCACAAGGTTAAAATGAAACTATGGTGATAAGCCGTGACGTGCTACTACTCCCATCCCAGCATGCCGACTTCAGGGTACCTACACACATTTACAAAAAAAGAAACGTGAGCCGAAGACTCAGCAAGTACAACAAAGTAGCAATATCAATATCAATTAACATGTGTGAATCATAAACATGTCCATATTTTGAATACTAAATTAACACGTATAACAAAAAAAAAGAAATCACTATTAGTTACCTCATCAACTAACTTGTTCACAAATTTCACATACCTCATTAGACAACATTGAACGAGTCCACGACCTGATCCATTCTTAACCTGTAATTTACCCTCAACCCAAAGGTCATCTGCTGCCATTCACCATTAGTTTTACCATGCAATGCATCCAACAAAACATATACAAGGAATTTGGCACGCAACTTATTTAAACAATTTTGGGGGAGTTGCCTCCACACCTTACCATTCACCACAATAGCCACTAGGAACTTTGCCATCACATTTCAGAATAACAGCACAATTAACAATTTGGGATCTTATGCATAACCATGGCATTAACAAATTGAGCTAATACACAATATCGGTTCATCATCAAACGGTAGTAAATATTTCTTAACTCACTCATTTTAATTGAGCCATGCAAAAAGTAACAAGAATCAAATCACAGCATAAGATTCACAAACATTACCAATGTAATGATGACATTACAGGGCTCATATACAAATAACACACATATGCGTATATATATATACTTGCCTTAAACCGCGGGAAGTGGAGTGGCGCGCGAAGAAGAGGCCACTCGACCTGAAATCAGAAGTCAAACATAGATACAAATTACCGACCAAACAATCAATCAATCGCAACACGTAACCCTTGTGTATCTAAATCCCCATGGGTAGCTTTACTCCACATTGACTAGGATAATACACCAACTTAAGCATACTATGATTACCGGTATAGATATTTATTTAAGCAAGCCCTAAGAATTCATATTCTTGGATCGATTAAGTGTGTGTGTGTGTGTGTGTGTGTGTGTGTGTATATATATATATATATATATATATATATATATATATGCATACACTGGTATTTCCATCTATGCTATGATAAGGAAGAATGATACCAAAAGAACATGGCAGTCAAGCATTCCATTGAGAGATTAAAACTAAAACCTATCAAATTAAACCATTCGTCTCCTACATTCCTTCTTTAGCTATCCCTGCAGCATTAAGGTGCCAAGTATTATCTTATTATTCCTTTCATTATAGTCTAGTATAAATTAATGCAAGTCACTTTATTATTTTAAAACCCATGTATGTAAATGAGCAACAATTCGAAGCAGCTTTAGAGTCCTCTTAAAAGTAAGGGCTAAAGACTGATAAAACAACTGTATGAATAATGATCTCAGTTCTTATGAATAGAAAGCACAATAGTACTAGTAACCTCATGTTCTCATTTGGGAAACCCAACTTAGACCTACGATGAAACCAACAAAAAGGGCTATACGATACCATCTAGCTACAACTCTAATAAACTTGAGCTAACCAGAATCTACCAAATACCCTATAGCCAACAATAGATGTTAAGCAGTATTGGATTCTGCACGCATATGATGACAACATTAAGCATATATATGGTTTTAATCCTTGAATATGTTTACCCACCAGTCAAGCAAGCAAAGATTAAGCAAAAACCTTCCGGACGCGGAATGTTGTTGCCGTCTGTTGGGGAGAGGTCGGGGTTTTAGCGGCATTCTTTGTAGATAGCCGTGAGCTAATTTGTTGATATCTGAGAGCTGAGAAGCCATGCAATCATGTGATGAATCCATTGACGATTGCAGCTGTGACTTTCTTGGTTTAGTTATGTGAATGCGTGGAAGCATTACCTTCTGGATGCGTGCTGTTCTTAGATGGCTTGTTGGTGCGATTTGTCACGGTGTAGTGGTGATTTATTGGATGGATCATCTAGACAAATACAATGTGAGAGACCCAAAATTCTTCCCTTCAACATTTTTGGTCTTTTGGGTGGAGTTGAATTTGCTCTTGACTTCTGTTAGAGTCAATCTGTGCATGTCTTCCTATGTTTATTTAGTGCTGTATAATGGTGTATTGAGTGTGTAATGGGCTAACGGAATTATCTCATGTGTTTGTGAAAGTTTGCAGCTTTGTTTTCAATCCTATTGAAATCATCATGTGTGAAGATTTTGGTTTTCAGTGCATTGCATATTTGCATAGTTTTACCATTAGTATCCCTGAAACACAACTCAAATTTCAGTTGGTGTGAGCCTGTTTGAGTTAATTCTAACACGATTTGTTCACATAATTCTATTTGATTCATCAGGATATTAATTCGAAGTAATTTCTTGTCGAAATGTTTGGCTATCTGATAATCTGGCATGCTTATTTTTTTAGATGTTCTTCGTTCGTTACAAATGTGTGAAAACCTTTGTCTTGTATGTATGTGTTATGCTGTTGCCGTTCTGATTATAGATAAGTAACTCTTAATTGATGACACGGCTCAACTTTGTAGGGAAATTGCACAATTGACAGTGTCCATATTTCTTGGTTTAGATTATTTGATTATTCAGGAGCTGATGGTCTTGAGGGAATGTTTTGCAGGTATCACTTGACAGGACTCACGGTATTTCTTTGAAGGATGGTATTTCAAGGTGTCCATTGCAGAGCACTTGAGTGGCTACCATAAATTCATAACAGATGGCCCTTTATAAATAAGCCTACACCAAAACTCTAATTAGCTAGATAAGAGATAAAAATCCAGCATAAAGCAGTAAATCTAAAATGACTAAATAATTTATTTCAGTTATCCATGAAAGGCTGATTTTGGATGGGAGCATATTACAGTTCAAAGTCTGCTTTTGCTAATGGTGAAAAGTCCGCCTTCTCTAATGGTGACCCAACGACAACCATGAAGGTAAAAAAAGGCATTCTCTTCTTCCTTCAGTAGATGTTTAGTTATTGATAGATAAAGGTTTCATTATGAGATGCATGATTAGTTATCTACTAAACTGTGCAGTCTCAGTTTTTTATTACACTCATGCAACCATGATTAAGTTGACAGAGAAACACATGTGCTTCAATCATGTAACGTGGTTAATGGTTGAATAATTCAGATTTGTGAACGATGACCTGCATGTCAAATTGTCATCACATACTGCCATACTGCCAAGAGAATCTAAAATTGTTCTTTGGGCATGTATTGTCTCAGGAAAACACATATGCTTCAAATATATGTTGCATCATAGACTATTGTTATAAAACATAGTAAAGGACTTACCAGGTCTTCATAGTTGGATTACTCCAATTCTAGACAATAAAATTCAGTTAAATATTTCCTCCCTGTTTTTTCTCTTACCTTCGTGCCATTTATTAGTCTCACATTTTGTTTTTTTCTCCTTCTTCAGGATGTTCACCATGGAAAGGCTGTGGATTAGTTGAGCAGCAGCTTGCATTCGTACTATTACGGACTATGAACTTAATGTAGTTTATTTTTTTATATTCAGCATACAATTGTGTTTACGAAAAACATGCACGTGGTGGCTCACTGACGCTAGCTTATTATTGGATGTAGCCCCTGATTTTTTTTATGTTGAGATGTAGTTTCATTGCATCTTCTAGGCAAAATGCTATGGATGACCAAGGTTATTGCATCGTACTACCCCAGAGTTTGGTATTTCAATTCTCACATTTATTTCAGTTTTGCCTCAAGTGGTGGTATAGTGCCATTTGAGTGATTAACATTTTCTCTACGTGGCTTAGATAGGGATGATGGCTACAAGCAAGTCAACTTTGGGACCTCATTCTTCTGCTTCAGCACTTATCCTGTTAGTGGTAAGGTGCCATGCTCTCATTCTTACAACCTCCAATTATTCTTGAACCTTGTTATGAGGAAATTGCATTTTCCATTTTTATTTGATTAGTTTTGGTGAATTTCGTGTAAGAAATTTATTTGGGCCATGTACTTATTTATCGATATTCAACAGAACAAATTCTAATGGTTGAGTTTATATGATTCCGGTCGGTGGTGGTGCGAGGACAAGCTCGCCCACAGTGTGTCAATGGTGACGGCGAACATGAGTTCTTTTATGTTTCTTTTTCTTGACAAGTTTATTAATTAGATTAGGCAATTAGCCTTGCACTTTGTTTTTGGAATCATTTGTGTGTAGAACTTCATGGGGGCATGTTGGAGATCCTCTTGGAACTCGCTTCGTCTCAAGCATGCTTTCGGTAGTGTCGACCTGACCAAGAAGACCCCTGTGCCATCTGCATCCGCCCCACTAGGGAGCTCATGTGACAGTCGCTTCGCCTCTATACCCCCACCCGACGCCTCGATATGTGATCTTCTCTTGCTATTGGATATAACCTCAGAGTGTATCGCACCGCTTGATTGTGCAATAATGTGCTTAATTTGCATGGTTGTGCTACGAGAATAAGTCGGTGCTAATGAGGATGGGCAAGTTTACGGCATTACGTACTGCGCCATCCCGCCGGCTCGAAAGATTATGTGCCGATCTCCGAATGCTGTGGTGACCGATCGGTGGTCATCAAGACTTCGGAATGCTCATCAAGTGGATTACCAATAAGAAGCTTGCGGGATGGCTTTAGGAGTGATTCTGAAAGGATCATGAGAGATGTGCAAAAGCGTTGGTGGTTGCCAGTAACCTTGTCCCGATCACTAGACTTTCTTTGCTAGGGTAGGATCACATCTGTATATGTTTGCTTGTTCAGAACTCTTATTAATTGCTAATAAAGGAAAGATGTTTTATTATCAAATGATTTGAGTTGATTTACTTCAATATTGTAAGTTCATGCAATGATGATATTGTAAGTGCACATATTGTTAATATCTGAGACTATATTTGAAGAAGAAATATACATTAGCAAGTTGGTCTATTTCTTGTTCTTGAATCTTTACCCAAGTGCCAATTCCTATCTTACACAATTTAAAGGCGGTGGTATACAGCAAAGGTTCGAAATAACTCGATATAGGTGCTGGAGCTACAGATCTTGATTATACTTTCTTGGTTTGGTAGGTGTTGCATATATATACTGCATTGTGTGTAAGGAGTAATATCATTGTGATAACTTGTGGGAAGATTTCAATGGTCATTGGTGCAGTCCTTAAGCATCCGGGATCATCATATAACATAGAAGACATGGTGTAACGGTGTTGAGATGTTCGAAGACCATGGATGACGCCATGGTGGGGATAATGTCGACTCTTTGCTCTGTGGTATGCGAAGGAAGATATCGAGAGAGGCATGGTGCTAGCAAAGCTGGTTCCATCACACCGCACACTAAGTTTGATCTTTGTTGTATATGTGCTTAAGAAGGAGGAGGGTGGCGGCACTCGCCCTTTTTCCTGGTTACCGCCGTAGTTCTACATGCGGACTCTTGATGTGACAGAAATGTGACAAAGATTATGAATGACAAGGATGAGGAGGCGAAGATGTGCATGCCTGGTGACCGTATCAAGATGGTTGTTGAGCTTATCCAGCCCGTGGCTTGTGAGCAGGGGATGAGATTTGCCATCCGTGAGGGTGGCAAGACCGTCGGTGCCGGACTCATCAATTCGATCATTCAGTAAACTGGATGGAGCATATCCACCATGAGAATTTTCCTCATTTACTCTTTGTGAAATGCTCTGTAGTTGTTATTATTCGTTGAGTTTTAGGGGTTGCTTATGTGAAATTGTAGTGTGGCCCTTTTCTTTTCAAGTGAATTTGCGTGCTTTGTGGTATTCATGACAAAGATACGTCTGTTTACGATTGATTTGGCTAACAGGTGCTGTCTGCTGCATTAGCTATCATTATTTTGCAGCTACTAAATATCGCCGTAGCGTTAGCACGGGCATTATGCTAGTTAAGAATGATGAGAGAGTGGTTGTTCATCTGAAATGGTTCCTTTCCTGTTTTGAGCTTATGTCAGGTTTGAGAATAAATTTTCATAAGTGTGAGTTGATTCCCTTAGGCTATGATGAGAATGAGATTGATCGGTATGCTAAGGTTCTTGGCTGCAAAATTGGTTCTTTCCCCCTTAAATATCTGGGTATTCCTCTCCATTATGACAAAATTAATAGGAAAGATTTGCAACCCTTGATTGATAAGGTTTTGAAAAGAATTGCAGATTGGAGGGGCAAATTACTCTCTTATGGTGGGCAGTTAACTCGTATTAAGGCCTGCTTGTCTAGCATTCTAATGTACTTGTTGTCTTTTTTCAAGTTTCCTAAATGGGCTCTTGATATTTTAAATTCTCATATGGCGAATTGTCTCTAGAATGATTATGAAGGTCATAATAAGCTTCATTTAGCTAATTGGCATTTAGTTTGTATGAAGGACTATGGTGGGCTTAGTATCCCTAATGTTAGAGATTTAAACCTGTGTCTGCTAGCTTCTTGGATTAAAAGGTTATATTCTAATGATAACAAGTGGTGGGTTTATTTGGTTAGATTTAAATTCAAGACTGAGAATCCTAATATTTTTGCTTGTCATCTCGAGCATGCGTCTGTTTTTTAGAAAGGAGTTCTTTGGGCGGCTCAAGCTACTAAGTTTGGTTATAGGTGGTTTGTGGGAAATGGAAAAAGAGTCAGATTTTGAGAAGACATTTGGTTTGGTGTGTTTTGCTTAGCAATTCAGTTTTGGGATCTTTATGCTCTAGTTAATGAAAAAGGTTGCTCGATAGCTGAAATTTGGGATGGGTCTAATGTTAGATGTACCTTTAGAAGGTCCTTTTTAGAAAATTTGATAATTAGATGGTTTGAGTTAGAGGAGGTGGCTAAGAGTATTAATCTTTCTGATGAGGAGAATTTTTTGGTTTGACAGTATTCTAACAAGGGTGTTTACTTCGTTAAGTCTCTTTATGCTTTTATCAATTTTATAGGGGTTGTTCTGGTCTTTATTCCTGCAATTTGGAAGCTAATTGTTCCCCCTAAGGTTCAGATTTTCCTGTGGCTTTTTTGTCATAATAAAATTATGACTAAAAATAACTTGTTGAAGAAAGGTATTGATAAAGGGAGTGCTTGCTACTACTGCAATGAAGTTGAATCGGTTAATCATATATATATATATATATATATATATATATATATATATATATATATATATATATATATATATATATACACACACACACACACACACTAATATATAAATTAGCAGTTGGTGGCAGCGGTCCGTCGTTCTTCCTAGCCTCCCTTCCGGTCATATCCCCAATAATGGCAAGTCATTATAGCTAATTATTCTTTTCTGATTTACAGTCAGCCATATCTCTCTAAATATGGCTGATTATTATTGGCAATTAATAGCCGGCTAATCATTTCTTTTGTATTCATTCAAGATCTCCCATGTAGTGCCACCGCGGCGAATGAATTCGACGAACTGATTAATAAGTGATGGACCGACGTATATGGCCGTGAGGTGCAGGAGGCCGAGCGCCGTGGTCGAGTAATCGCGGCGGCGACAGCAGAGCGCGACACCCACGGTGCCGTGACCCAAAGACGGGCAGTTGGGACGTGAACAAAGCGTCGACAACGGTGCGGTTACTCGGCGACACCGGTGGGACGTCGTCGGCGGTGAGAGAGTCATTGGCATACCCCTTGGAGATAAACGGGTTGATCCCGCTGAACGTCGCGAGAGAGAGAAACGGCGCGGCGGCGCATGGCGTGGAGGGCGCCTCGGCGCTGATGTTTTCTGGTTCACCTTTATGGGCTCCGGCATCATGGCTGGTGAAGTCAGTGATGGCTAAGTACGCCAGAGACATGGAGACGAGTAGGCCGGCAAAGGCGAGAGGGTCATCTGAGAAGAGTAGCGAACCGTCGGCAAGCGGACCACCGCCGAAGCGGAGAAGAGCACGGCACCAAGGGATGTGGCGATCCAGAAGACACGAAGGTGCAAAGGTTGAGTGGCGGCGGTGGTCTCTTTCTCCGAGACGACTGACCATACGGTCATGGCATGAGCGACGAAGTGGGCGGCGAGGAAGGCGGACTCCACAACGTGCACTGCGGGCATGGCGAGAGGAAGAGGAACACGATCTGGTAATATAAATTGCAAAAAGAGATAAAAATGATTGATTGATTTTTGAGATTGGTAATATATATTGCTACATATAATATATTTGGTTTTAATTTGTACCGAAGAAAAAAACATAAAAACTTTTGTAATTGGGAGAAATAGATATTTGATCTTGTAGCACAATTTTCTTTTATTGCTTGATCTTTATGTTTCGTTACCAATTTTATTTTTCATAGCAATGCACGGACATTGATCTAGTATATATATATTTGATTGTGTTGTTGCATAGGCGTCGTGGGTAGGGATGGCAACGGGTCCGGGTACCTCCGGGTCCAGCTTCTATGAACCCGAACCCGAGACCCGAAATTTAGACCCGGACCCAGACCCGAAGTCAGTCACGGGTCTAAACTCGACCAGACCAGACCACCGAATTCGAACCGATGGGTACCGGACCGACCGTCGTCATTTAGTTCCAATGTTCCATTTGATTCATATAATCTCAACAATAAATTTTTGATTCATATAATGATCGATCAATCAGCAAGCTCACTGCGTGTTTTGTTTGTTCATACATAGAGTTACATACGTACGTATGTATACTATGCATGCATGAGGTGATGCACCACTTCCAGCAAGTATGTTTAGCGGAGAGCAGGGACGTCGCTTATGTAGCCTTTTCCCACTCCCAACCACATGAAGTAAGCGATGTGGTACTACTCAACCGAAGCGCTGCATCGGTCTGCGTCTCCGCGGGTGCACGATGCAACGAAGCCACGCCAATTGCACCGAATCCCACGGCGGACACTTGCACCGAAGCCCACGCGGCAAGCCGAGCGGAATCGCGCGACGCGTCGCCGCCACCTCGCCGCGCACAAAACGATTGGGCTGGTTTTCTTTCCACGGCCCATCAGAATAGCATGCCGAATTAACGGGTCCGGGTCTGGATACCCACGGGTCCAAAATGAGACCCGGACCCGAATCCGAAATAATATACCCGTGGGTCCAAATTTGGACCCGGACCCGGACCTGTCGGGTCGGGTACCCGCGGGTATCCGGACCTATGGGTATTTTTGCCATCCCTAGTTGTGGGGTCTCCGTGTGGGCGTTAGGTTTGGGTCGGAGCGGCGGTGGCACATCAAGGTAGCAAATGGCTACAATGGCCGTCTCATCGTTACGGCCGCGGTGCCCGCGACTTTTGGGACAAAAAAGCGGTAGATAGATTTGATGGGCCCCGCCCCGACCTAACTTGACGGGGACGTGTTTGCACACCTACAATCAATATATGGGCAGATGGTACCACTAGTGGGCTGGAAATTGTTGCGCAGGTGTACGTATTCATGAAAGGATGTTTTGATTTGCACACCTACATCAATACATGGGCCGATTATAGCACGAGTCTATAAATTCCCGTATTGATGTAGAGGCTATAAATTCCCGTATTGATGAGAGAAAAATCTATGCTGCTTATCTCGGCGAGTCTAGATTGTAACATCGATTAATCTACATAATATATATTAGATTTTACTGTTGAATGATAAATACAAACTCTATTATCAAATAAAAATATATGCATTGTACTAGTATGTAGTATCTAAATGTATTTGTGGTTTAAATTAGTGAATTTGTACAATAACATCCTACTTCCTATGTAATAATTTTGTGAATTTTATAATAACACCCTACTTCCTATGTAATAATATCACACGAAGTTATTCATTCACGCAGGGTAGCTAACTATTAGCTATATGTATACTACTTTATTTATTTTTCTTTGCCAACCACGTACATTGTTGGCAAACCCAATTTAGCGGCATTACAAATTGCCAAAACAAAGCTCTCGTTTATAGCAATTGGCTTAATTCCCCTTGCAACTGTGTGACGAGATAGTACAACGCACATGTGTACATTGAAACGTAGAGTTGTTATATACTCCCTCTGGTTTATAAAATCTTGTCGATTTGGGATACGTGCAGTCAAACTTTTAAAACTTTAGCTATTGACATCTTTCTAAATATTTAGATTGGATGCAAGAAAATCATATGTGTAGATTCGTCTCGAAACGTACTTTAAAAATATTATAATTTTATTAGATTTTTAAATATATTACAATAAAAATTAGTGGTCAAAGTTGAGTTTTGAGGACCATGTCGATATCCAAAACGATAACTATTTGTAACCGGAGGTAGTAAGTCTAATGCTTATGATGAAATACTGTTGTATTTCTTATACAACTGTTACATCTCTTATATATATCTAATCGATCTGCACCGTTATAATCTAGATCCATCAAAATCAACAATGTAGATCTTCTCATTATTCTTTGGATTAATGAGATAATTTCTATGATTTTTTATTTTTGTATTTATGGATTATTGTGGGATTTTCTAAACCTCTAAAACAAAGAAAGCACCTTGAATATTACTTGTTGTTTGTAGATATATAGATGGTACAGACTCGTATGTTTATATGTTGTCAAGGTTGAATTACTCTATCTTGAAGCGAATACTCCCTCTGGTTCACAAAAACTTGTCGGTTTGGAATATGTGCATCAAACTTTTAAAACTTTAGCTATCTATATCTTTTTAAATATTTAGAATGGATGCTTGAAAATCATACATGTAGATTCATCTTGAAAGGTACTTTCGTAATGCTATAATTTTATTGGACTTTAAATATATTTTAATAGAAATTAGTGGTCAAAGTTAAGTTTTGGGGACTGTGTTGATGTCCAAAACGATAACTATTTGTGACAAGAAGGAGTACCTAGTAGTGTCCGCCACCTCCACCGAGCCATACCCATACGCAGAGCTGGAGCCATACCTAGAACCTCTGCCTTGGCCACCGCCACCACCGCCGCTTTCCTCTCCTCCACCATTAGTGCCACCTTGCTTCTATCCACCACCCAACCCATAGCCTAAGCCACTACCAGACCCACCACTTTGGCCCTTGGCTGCAGCCCACCGCCGCCACCACCATGTCCACCTCCACCACCACTACCACCACCCACACAAGATCCATACCAGAGTCCTAACCCTCGCCTGACCCATAACCAGATCCCGACACCGCCACTGCCTCCACCACTCCCATAACCATCAACACCCAAAGCACCACCGCCAGATCCGTAGCCAAAGACATACCCTTGCCTAGAACCATACCGAAAGCCAGACCCACCACCTTCACTACCACCAATCTCCACCACCGCCACCATAGTTGTATCCACCACAGCACCTCCACCAGCACCCTTACCATACCCGAACCATACCCGGACCCATACCCCGATTCACAGTTATCACCACCTTCACCACCGCCACCCCTCCACCACCACTACCCCTCCATCTCCACCTTCCCCATTGGCACTGTAATCCAAAAGGGTTCAGACGCTTGTGGTCATGCCTACACTAAGGAGAAATGGTCCAAAACTAAAGATGAATGCTCAATGCACGTAGATATATAGAGTTTGGACACGTTTGGTGTGAAATGAGGACCAGCAGTAGTGTTGTAGTGCTAGTGGTTATCGCCTTTCTTGACATTTTAGAGAGGTGTGTGATCCAAGGTTAAAGATTTCAACAAAATCTGGCGAAATTTCACTAAAAAACCATATTTCAAACCACCCCAAATTTAAAACTATTGGCCAGATTAAATTTTTAATTTTTTTTGAAAATGCTACAGTGATTTCCGTTTTTCAGCGAATTTTTAGTCTGGTTTTCAAAGTTTTAGGGCTAGATTTGACTAGATGTGTTCCAATAACCCTTAAAAAAGTAATATTATTTGAAAATTTGTTGAAAAACCAAAATTTTGAGACATTTTAAAATTTTGGTAGAAACATTATTAGATTTTTGTAAAATTCTATAAGCTTTATAATGATCTAAAAAATTTATGTTACAATATTTCATAGTGTAGGAGCATACATAAAAATGTTCAAAATAAATTAACTTTATTTTTTATCTATAAAAATTTAATACAGAATGAACATAATTGGGACAATAGCCTTGTCAGAATTTTAAAAAAAATTTGTGTGTGGACATGATCTAAAAGTTTTATGAGAGATTAATAATTGACTCAGTACCATTCTATAAAATTTTCAAAAAAATTTAACTTTTTTGTCTGGTCAATCAAATCTATATATACATTGAATTTCATTTGTTATATTATATTTCAAAAACCAAAAAGAGAAAGAACATAAATGGTACTGTGCCTTATAAGAATTTTATAAATTTACTGGAGTGTGATCATGATTCAAAATTTTTATAAGATCTTAAGCATTTCCTTATCACCCTTTTGTAAAATTTTCAAAAATTTTAAACCTTTTTTGTTTTCTAAAGCAAATATATGAATTGGTCATCGGTATTTTATCAGGACATAGCACTTTCAGAATTTTTAAAAATTATTTAAGCATGCTCATCATCTAAAACATTTACATAACCATTAATGATATATCATGACCATCCACAAAAATTTTCAAAATTTTATAGCATGGTTTAGATAATTTTTCATTTCGTTCAATTTTGCCAGTAAGGCTTTTAACAGGACAGTAGGACTGTTCGAATTTTATTTATAATTCTTGACCATCCACAAAAAATTTCAAAATTTTATAACCTCGTCTGTTCTAATTTTCATTCGGTTCAAACTTGCCGGTCAGCGTTTTATCAGGACAGTGACAATGTTTGAATTTTTAAAAATTAGTCAGATTTGATAATAAAACAAAATTTTTATGGAAATATCATCAATGTGTCATGACTCTCTATAAAACAGTTCAAAATTTTTCGTCCTCATTTGTCCCACTTTTCATCCTGTGCAAAATGGCCAAAATTTCAGCAATTTTGCCCAAAATTTCCGTAAATTTCGCCGAAATTTGATTTTTTTCAGTGGCAAACAGACTGGATTTGAATTTTAATTTTGGATTTTCACTAAATTTGTCCGAAATACCAAAATTTTGGATTTCGGCTATACCTGGTATTTTTCCCCAAACGAAACTTGAATCCTTGGTGTGATCTTACTTGTGTTGGGTTTGCTTTATGCTTTCCCTTTTTTCTTGCTTTTCTGTAACCAAATAATTGATGTATTCGTGAAGCTATACATGCATTCACACCAGCTGATCATTAACCACACAATTCAGTTGTTAGCTTCACTCGGGCAACAAATAATATATCCTTGCGGTGGCATGCATACAGATTACCAACCAAAGCAACGAACTGAAACACGTATAAAGTATACATACTAGTACAGATGCCACTGTAAAATTTAATCCCAAAAAGATAGTAGAAGAACTCAACAGAAATTATGTCTGGAGAAAACACATATTTCAGTCGGAGAGATGCACTAATCATGTGACAAACATGATCTTACACTAGACACTGTTTCACTGCTGTGTAGTAGCAGTCGTCAAGCCGCCCGACAAACAGCATGTTACACTGACTGTCGTGTTGCACTAAGCCGCCCAGGAAAAAAAGTCGGACTTGGATGGTAGATTGATAAATTGGGAGATGCAAACAAATTAACAGTGGGAGCAGGTAAAGAAAACCAAAGCATTGTACTGAGTACTGACTGCTGTATTGTCTGATTACTACCTGTTTCAGTTTGGAGAACCAGGTAAAGAACAGCGTACAGAGGAAAAAGAGAAGGAAACAGAGAAGTGGACAAAATGGGAGCAGTACAAGGGCTCCAGCTCTAGCTCCTTCTAATTCTACTCCAACTTCTTCTGGTTCTGATTCTCAAAAGAATCAGGAGTAGTTTGAGAAGGTGTTTGGGAAAGACGGGCTTGGGGCTTCAGATTCTTGAGGGAAGAGATAGTGTCCTTGCGATTGCAAATCCAAATTTGAGTTATTCTCTAATCTGCTGTCAGAACGTATTCTCTAATCTCCATCACACAAGTAACAGATCAGTTTGAAAAAAAACTTGGAAGAGTTCCAGATTTCAGAGTAGCACTGATACAGCTTCTCAAATCCACAATAGTGAGCTGACAAGGACCAAAGCCAGGGGAGAAGTTTGAACGTCGATGCAAGATTGCTTATGACATTTTCCTAAAAGCTTTGGTTAATAAATTGGTTCACGCAACTGCAAAATATTCAGAGAATTCAGAAATAGAGTTTAGTATACGATCATCTGATATCCTTAAGGAATTGTATGCCGTATAATCAATTAATCATCTTGCTTGTAGAAATGGAGCTGAATTTGTGTCCGATTATAACTTCTCTTTGACATGCAACATTTTTTTTAACAGAAAGTCAGGGCACTGCCTAATTCATTAAGAAGAAAGTAAATAACAGTTGTTCACAGACATATATATGCGACATGAATTTAACATTGAGAGGTCGATCGTGCCCGAAAAGCGCAGAAAATTTTTCCTTCTTGCATCATCTACATATTTACTAGGTTGACATATACCGTAAATTCTTTGTGCATGCATATCACACTTCTTCAGTTAAGTAGACAGCTCCATGTATACAGAAGTTTGATCTTATTCCAAAGATCGTTTTATTTATCAAGCTTTGCCAAGGAAGTAAAGCGGCAAGCAGAGTACACTATTACTTATATTAAGAAAAGCACTCCATAAATCAGTGAGAGAGACAAACTCATCACTGATGATATTTTTGACGATAGACTGTTAAACTAGGCTCTAAAAAGAGCTTAGGGATGTCCGTGGCCGCCGCCGCCGCCGGAGCCGTAGCCGTAGCCAGAGCCAGAGCCGGAGCCAGAGCCACCACCTTGTCCACCGCCGCCACCACCACCACCGCTTCCATACCCTCCACCATGAGGACCACCACCCTGTCCATACCCGCCACCAGACCCGGAACCATAGCCCGAGCCGCCGCCGGACCCACCACCTTGGCCACCACCGCCTCCGCCGCCACCACCATGTCCATACCCACCTCCCGCAGCACCCCCACTACCACCTCCCTCACCGTATCCGGACCCAGACCCAGACCCTGATCCACCGTAACCGCCACCACCACCCTCACCGCCACCACCGCCTCCTCCTCCTCCACCGGGGCCATAGCCCAGGAGGCTGCGAGCGCTGGTGGTCATGCCTATGCTAAGGAGGACAAGGATGGCAAGAGCCAAATGCTTAGTGGTAGCCATGGCTGCTAGCTACTTACTTCAGCGAAGGGAGTTGGGGTATTTATAGGGTGCAACCGTACATGGCGTCTGCATGGTCCAAAACGAGAGGCTAACACACGTCGAGTTTGCGTGTGTACGTGGACCAGGGGGGTGCAGCGCTAGTGCTAGTGGTTGTCGCCTTTTCTTGACTTACACCTGATCGAGAGAGCGGTGTGTGATGTTACTAGCTAATTGGTTTTTTTTATGCTTTATATTTTGCTGCTTTTTGTAAAGTAGAGTTATTCGATTTTTATTGCATTAATTCTGTCCATACTTCAAGGTCATCTGACGTTGTTTTCTTGAGGGCGACTTCGGTTCTTAGTTAACGCGAAGTCTCGGCTCGAGTTTAGGCGCGGATACGTGCTTTTATGTGTTCCATGCACTGGGGTTCAGTGATTTGGCAGATGGACTTATCCTGCCCTGATAGTTCCGACGTGGATCTGATTATATTTCATCATCATTTCTAGTTGGAGTCTAGTCATGTTCTTCTCTATCTGGTTTATATGAAACTACTCTGTGAGTTCCTGCGATCAAGCTTTTGAAATTTTGACCATTAGTATATATGTATAGATATTCACTAAATGCAAACAACGTAATTAGATTTTACTCGCAAAATACTTTCATAATATATTATTTTTATTATTATTTATACTTTGTTATGATAAATAACTATATTCAAAGTGCTGCGTACGTTGGAGACTGAAAATTCAGAAACTACATACATGTGTGGACTGATATGTCATCATTTAGTAGAATTTAGCTATCCATGCATGCAAGATGGTTGGTTCATATTTTCGAAGAGAAGGTTTAATGTTTGTAAATTGAAATGGTACAATTAATTGCCAACAGTTCGTTAGACCAAGTGACCAACTGGTGTGACACGCGCGTTAGTTTTTTGGCGCAATGATATTACCACTATATAAGAGCTAGGTATGGAGAATATTCTCTCCGATTCTTTTTATAAGGCGCATTTTGGTTGGGCATGGGGATTAAGAAGCGCAGAAACCAAAAGAACGGTAGAGAGAAATGACGTCCATAGTGTCTTGGTGTTAATATCTCGGAAATAAGAGAGATCGAGGATAGCTGTGTGGATGTTCACTTATAGATGTTGAAGAGATCAGAGGGAAGATTAATGAGGGAAAAAGAGAAAAAAGATCATTAACTCTGCAAGCGCATCTTATATTTTATAACAAGATTGTAAAACTTATAGGTGTTATATTTTTCAAATGGAGTACGATTTTTTTAAAAGGATGTCTAATATAGTGTTATTTTGTAGACAATGAAAAACAAAATATATTACTGCGTCTGCATGGTTAGTAAATATTGCATAGCTAATTAAACAGTTAGAATCGCTTTTATAAAAATCACCACTGTCCCCGGAAGGAGCCTTACCGAAAGAAATTGATGATGAGTGAATCACCACTAGTCAAAAGGAAGTAGTCTTCAACAGAAAATTACTACTCTATCTCATGTGCCGAACTTGATTGGATGTACTTAGAGTTGAAAACGGTAACAAAATTTCATACTGTTTCAGAGAAAAATAGAAACATAAGTCTCTTTTTTTGAAACAGAAACATAAACTTTTTGCCAGAAGCAGAAACGGGAGAGCCAATTCCAACAAAAACAGAAATGGAAACGGAAATTATGTATAAATGAAACAAAAAATTCCATTTTCTAATTTAAATAATACCAAAAATATATATTTTGCTTTATAGAAAATATCAAATAGAGTTAAAAAGTTCTACAAAAATTCTCAAAAATATTTTATAACATTTTGAACTGAGGAAAATTATTTCTAGAAAGATTTTGGTTCTGTTTTTTCAAGTAAATTATTTAGTTAAATCTAAAAATAACAAATATCATTAATTAAATGCTGAAAATTCAGGAAAAAAACATGAAATCTGATTTAAATGATCAATTAAAGAATTTGTAAATTCAAATAGAGTGTTATTTTGTAAATGAAGTATAAATGAAACCAAAAATTCCGTTTTCTAATTTAAATAATACCATAAATTTATATTTTGCTTTATAGAAAATATCAAATAGAGTTAAAAATTCTACAAAAATTTTAAAAAATATTTTATAACATTTTGAACTTAGAAAATTTATTTCTAGAAAGATTTTGGTTTTTTTCTCAAATAAATTATTTAGTTAAATCTAAAAATAGCAAAAAAATCATTAATCTGGGAACATACCTAGATGGAATTTTCCGCTTTCAGTTCCGTGTCCGCTCCGTTCGTCTGCATCCATTTCTAGGGTTTCGATTTCGTTTTTGTTACCGGTAAAAAATATGAAAACATAAATAAAACAATCATTTACCGATCATTTCCGTTCCGTTTTCATCCCTAGATGTACTGATTGATGTACGCCAGCCTGCCTGCGCGTGATCCATCGAATTTCCACATGAAGACTATTTCAGCTTGAGTAATTTGACGCTTTGTGCATGTGAAGTCAATTGTGTCAAAAAAAAAGTTTTCTATTGGTTGGGCCTTTTCAGTTATTCTTTTCTAACGTGGGATATCTTATCATACTTTAGTTGGCGCCCTCCCAAAGCATGGTTTAGTATAAGAGGAAAATAAACAACATGCCATAAAATAATTGGCTCTTAGTGAAGAAGAGACGTACAGTATGGTTAATGATAGAAATTATGCGTCGGTTCAATCGATTTACGAGTGTTGTAGTAGTTCAATCGATCGAAATGTCCCTGCAGCTTATTTGAGATGTTGCAGCACAAAAAAGTTTACACACTTACTCTGTAACTATTGTATACAAGTACTACAAGTCTGTTGTCTGCAGTAATATCCAACAAGCGTCTGATAGTTGGACGTGTGAGATATATGCCTAGGCGCATCGAGGGAGTGTTTATCATTTTGTAAATCAAAATGACTTAAAATGATTATTGACCTAATTTTTTTTAAAAAAAATCATTTATCGATGCTTAGGTGTTCTCGATCACTGTCAAACAGGTTGCATTGCGATAAGAAGCGTAAAGAATCGATGTTCACATCAGAGATAGACTACAAAGTCTGACTGTGTGCAGATTTCTTCAAAGTAACACTTTGATTTTTTAAGGCCCAGACAATTGCTAGCTGAGATAATTTGAGGAAAACTGCTCACTCGACCTCTTATGCCGACTAGGCGTACTCACTGTTTCCATGTCGCCGCGAGCAATGCAATTTCAACATGAACGACCCTTTCGACCAACTAATTTGACGCTATCTGTGCGAGTCAATTGTGCTCTGGAGCGATTGGAATTAGTGTTATATTCTGATACCTCTTTTTATGCGCAATAATCCTTCTAAATCATATTAAAGTTTTTTAAGATAAGATATAAGTGTGCACGCTCTTAAAAATGAAGAAAATGAATCTTGTAGGAAGGGCCAAAATAACGACATTGAAACAACTACAACGAAAGAGAAAAATTTGACGAAACCGACCGCAAATTCTTTAAGTACAATCTCAAAAGAGTATAAGAGATTGTTACTCTTTTACAGCCTCTCGAATCTTTTAGAACTCTCAGATCCTTACCCTATACAAAAATTTAGTGCTAAAAATAACATAGCATACAATCCTCTTATACGCCTTTTGGTCTAAATGAGTTGGCATGTGGCTTTTTGGTTGCTTAGATTGTCCATAACTACCCCTTAGGTTTATATAGTCTTGCTAGTTTTTCTTCAAAACAAATAGGAATCATTTTCCTATTAGAATTAGGAATCCCTCTCATATTAAAAATTCTAATTCTATTAAAATTTATTTAGCACATTTTTTTTAAATTCTAGAAAGCTAAATATAAGTCACCATGTTTAACACTTGAAGACTGTTCTGTACCAACTAACGTGCTTTGAATTGCACGGCATATATGACCCATATATACATACATTGCTAGCCAGTGAAACCTTTCCAAGTACCGAGAAGCCAAATTATCATAGGAGGGAATAATACACGGAACAAGCGAATAAATATTGTACATTTTTTTAATGCGTTTTTGCTTATGTGATTTACACTAATGTTGTGAGGTTAGAAAAGACCAATATATGCAGGTGAGAAAATTGAAGTCTATAACAATATGCAAAATTTAATGGGATTAACCTCACAGATTATGTAACCACATGCCTGATACCAAACGGTTGAGCTTTGGCTCCGCTAACTAGCCACTCACCATAATGAAAGTATCTTAGTAAGAATGTATTTGGTAGAGCTCCATGTAACACCCCGGCGCCAAACGCACCACGAATGCTACCAACACTCTAAACTCTTTAGATCGGCTTAGAAACTAAGCCACCGAAATTTACAAAATTTCGGCATGACTTCTCTAGAAAGTTGGACATCCACTCAGCAGACAGAAACAATTACAGTTATATGATATCATTCTAGCAGGTGCTTAGTTAACCAAACACACATCCCAAGAAAAATTAATAACTCCACCACATAAATTATTACAGGATAGGGAACTTATTAAACATAACCGCAAACAACCTTTTACAAGAATTTTGTGCGAGCTAGTAAGAACAGAACTATAAATGACATGATGGGATGGTGATGATGCAAACGTGAGTGTGCTACTACCCCCATCCATGCATGCCGGCTTCAAAAACACCTACAAACATTAAATAACAAGCGTGAGTCCAAACTCAGCAAAGTACACGAGAATAATAAACCCAATTTATCGCAAGTAAAACAAGAACTTAACCATAAGAGCAAGTAATGCAAATAAAACAATATTCGGTCAATAAGCATTCATACCCATTTAAGACAATAACTTGACTATATCAAAATTACCGCAATCAAGTCATCAACTTGATAATAAACCCATTCCACGCCAAAGAAGCATTACTTATTCTAAATCACAACGCCTCCCGACTCAACTACCCTTTGCTGCAACTCAAATCACTTTCATCAATTGCATTTGCGTTCAAAACTCGACTTCACTCCACGGCATTCACACAGCATACTCAACAAGGCAAAAGAAATGCGCTATTTCATCGAATTCAATTCAATCTCTCCTTTTTGGTTTGAGTCCACGACTCACCCTTCAATTACCCTAATCACCATCCATATGACACACCATTTACCACAACACTCATTATGAAAAATGCAATGCACATGAATGCTCATTTCCATGCACGTACCGGTACTGCCAGTGCCCACCCGTCGGTGTGCACCCTCACGTCCCTTCCATCCCGTAGATGGAAGGTGCCTACTCTTACTGTCTCGCTCCCATTCACCTCGATGAATGGGACTACGAGGTAGGACTTTCGTGTTCACTACGTGTGAACACAGAGGCCCGCATCAGCATGGGTCGCCTCTTCCATTATGAATGCACAAATGCAATTTTCATGAATGAAATGCAACTTTTCATTCAAAGCATACACAAACATACCATATCCACATACACACACATAGCCAATATTCTCACATTCATAACCATAAACACACACAGACATAAACCTAGGCCCAAATTCTCACATTCATAACCATCTAATCCATTCGCACACACTCAGTTCCATTTCCCAAATGGGGTACGATTAAGTACGAGTATCCACGTATCCCATACTCTCTACTCACTGCAATATCAACAAAGGTACAGAAAACTTACCGGGATTAAGGCTTACTAGCGACCGCTCGAATCCAATAGCTATTCACGTCCTCGAAGGGACGTTCACCAATATAACTCCAACTTTCCATAATCAATAGAAATCAGCCATGAATAGATAAATAACAACGAACAACTCATTTATGCACACAACTCGATGTACTTGCCTTTTACCGACGCGTGAGGCAACTCAGGGTCGAGACCACCCCCGAAGACACTCTCCCTGAAAACAACGTTACGCACAAGAACGGATCAAGGTCCGACTCAATACCTCAATACATGACGAAACTCAACTTTTGCCAAAAACAGTCCCAATTCCCACTAATGGGAACTCCGGGCAACCCACTAGACAGCGGACTTTAAACCTTAATAATATGGGAACACAATGACAACTCGCTCAATTTGGGGATCTTATGCCTAACCATTACAAATTAAGCTAATATACAATTGTATGCTCATAATCAAATGGCAGTAAATAATTCTTAACTCACACATTTGAATTGAGCCATACAGAAGTAATAAGGATCAAGTCACAGCATAATATTCACAACCATTACCAGGGTAAGAATGATATTACAGAAGCTCATACACAAATAACACACACATATATATATAACAATCCATAAACAACAGCACATAAAGCCCTCAAGAACCTGATACTGATAAACATATACAGCAATGCAGTAGAACGAATCCACACATACAACTATTACTTACTAACCAAGATTTGTAACTGCTCATCACAGTCTCTATGCACAAAGGCACCAAACCATATACCGTCTAATCACATGAAGATACACAATAAACTGGCTTTAGCCTCAAATATAACCTCTTTTCTTCATGCCCATAGAAATGAATATTGATTTCCATTTATGACCAAAGCATGAACATGATAACATGGCATCAACGACAATTAATCCTCGTCAACGTTGATAAACTAGGGAGCATGATAACAAGGGAATTCTAGCATAATGAAATCATAAAACTTGTAAGCATGACATTAGTGTAATCCCTCCGCTGACTATAGCAGAAATGTGATTTAGTAACATCCATCCCTCACCAAAACTGGGAAGGGGACTTAAATCATGAAATTAGCAGAAGATAAAGAGGCAGTAGCCCTCTAGTTGACCGGTATACAGTAGTACTAAGAGCAATAGTTGAAGCATGAAAAATGAGGACTTACATCATGTAAATATAGCAAGATAAGTAAATGAGGAAGCATGACCACTCAAGATTTTAGCAGTACTAAATGCTACATAATTCTTTTAAGCATAGCATGATCAGAGTACAAGCCCAAGAATTGAGTTGTCACCACATAACAACTAACAGATGCCCATATAACATGTCATGGTAATGGATCAGGTGTTCTCCACTCGTGGAACTCAACCAAATCTCTGCTCGCAAATGACCTAATGTGAAGCCAGAAGGTTTCTGCAGATCGATGGCATCGCCTCACAACCATTTCATCGAACACATGGCATACACAATGAATCAAACCCCCAATTTGATGGTTTAAGCTCTCACCGCAAGGAGGCAAAGGGGGCTGCTGTCGAGTGAGAGGGAGGAGCGCCGGCTGGAGAGGAGGCGCAGGGGAGCTCGGCCCGGAGGCTCATGCCAGGCCGGCCGGGAGGCTGCATTCTTTGGTTCTGAGAGGGAAAGAGGAGCGCCACTTCTTCTTTGCTTTCTTCTTGCTCTCTTTGCTTTCTCTTCTTGGCCTTCTTGAGCCAGGAGAGGAGTCTGAGGAGGAGAGGAGTCAGGAGGAGAGGACCGCCGGGCTGAGGGGGAGAAAACCATGGTGGGGAGACACCAGAAGCTCGGCCCAAGGCTCTTGCCACCAGGCCACCGGTCTCTCTTGGTGAGGAGGATGGTGATCTGGCCTTGAGGAAGGGTAGGGAGGGTTCGGCCGAGCTAAAGAGGAGGCAAGGAGGAGTTGGCCGGGAGGAGCTGGCCGGGAGGAGGAGCTGGGCGCAGGGAACCAGCAACCAGAGAAGGGGAGGAAGAAATGTCGGCCAGGGTGGGGAAAAAAATCAGCTCTCCAAATCATTTTTTTTCAGCCACACACAGGAGAGAGAAAGAGAGGGGTTGGGTGAAAAGTAGGTGGCTTTAGCTCTCTCTCACACACATAACCTTTGCACCTGGCAGATCACCGGCAGGTCCACCCACACTGAGAGCGCGTGCCAGAGGGGCACACACCCCGAACGGAAAATCCCACAACCTGGGAAAAGTCTGAGATATTACACTCCAGATCTGGTGGAGCTAGGTATTCCTAACTCCACTAGATTCGTGGAATTAAAGCTGTGAGTACATTAAGAGTGTTTAGATGGATCATTTTGTTTACATTTTAGGCCAAAAATATAAACTTTATTCACTTTATTTTAGTTTATAAGTTTCAGATCTCAAATGAAATTAGAATATGAAACTCTATCAAACAGACCCTTAGATATACTATACACTTATGCTTCATAACCTATAAACAACTCTGGGCGCAGCTTTGAAAACATCAAGCGATAAGTGAGAGTTGGTGTAAAGTTATAACTAGCGCTACTTTTTGTTAATTCAGATGGCCATGATTGCAACGGTTAATAATAGAGCTCTTTTACAGGTGGATAAAAAATCAATATAAGTCGTCTGTTCCTTTAAATCTAATAATTGAAATCAATTTAGATCTAGTTATACTACTACTTGTAGTATTGGTCGTAAAATTCAAAGAGGGATAAAATGGTAAAAAATTACGTTATACTATTTGTCCTCTATGGTAAAACACGTGATGTGATCCTGATAAATGGCGGATGAATGGATAAGGGACCTCTGAAGATCACCTGGTATTCAGTGAATCCAAAATTGTGAACAAATTAGGAAAAATCTAACATACCCCTGATGAATGGATAGGAAAAATCTAAAATACCCTTAAGGATTAGATGATTAGATTTGATTTCTACTATCACTACTTACTACTTATTTATCCACGGTAAAATTTCTCTAATAAAAAAATTGCACCACTATGAGTGCACGTTAACCAGTACTTCCTCGACAAGTTTATAAAACGTATTTTTTAATGATTTTATTCACAAATATAAGACATATTTTATATTCCAATGTAAAATTAATGTACAATGCTCTCCCTACACTTCTAATAAATATTCACCTTTACTTCATATTCTTTACATACATATATTTATTATAGTCTTTATTATAATAATTAGAGATAAACTAGTTATTTTTAATACATTTTTGTTTTATATGACAAAAGAAATATGTCTTATAAACTTGTACGGGGTGAGAACTTGTCAAATTACTGATTAGCTCACCCTTCTTTCGTTAATCTGAAATCTCTGCGAGAGAATTTCTTCCCTGCCTTTCCCGTCTGCCCTTTTGCCTTTTTGCATGAGGTAAAATCTGGAGCACCATATGTCGCGCTGTTGGTAGTCCCGACATCTCCCGTTGAGATTCGTGCTGGACTAAGCTAGACCTGGCCGGGTTTGTGGTGGACTAGAGTGCAGACAAACAGAGAAAGTACGTAGCTAGGTGATTATTTAGTACTCTCTCTACGTAAGTTTACATAACGTATTTTCTCACGATAGACAGAACAATAAGATATTGAAAATAATTAAACTATCCTAAATAAGTATATCTAAACACTATATTTAGTGCATGCATATAGAGAATATCAAGTAAATCTGGATATTTATTAAGAGTATAATGAAAACAAGAATTTTTAAAAATAATACATGAAAAATAAAAAATACAAAAGTAATAAGTCAAAAAGAAAAATTACATAAGTAGACCACTATTACCTTTCTAACTGGCGGCAGAGTATAGTTGCCAGTCCAATTGGCGATTGAATATTTGTCGCCAATTAGAACATCGACAAAAAGTCAGTCATTGTTTCAACTAGCCATAAATGCGCCAACTCGAAATCATGTCATTAATCTTTAGTTGGACTGGCGACATGCGGTTTCTGCCACCAATCGAAATGGCAACTGACGGTTCACGTTCTCGGTTGCCATTTCAACTAGCAACAGAAAACCGTATTATAAAGCCGTGCAGCTGGTTACCATTTCGCTGAGCGCCCGAGAGAAGAAAAGAGAAGGAAAGGAGAGGAGAGAAGAGAATAGAAGAAAGGAGAGAAGAGGGAGGGGAGGAGGAAGAAGAATGTCTGCATGACATTTGAAGGTTGTTTGTTGATTTCTTTTTTATGTTTTTTGAAACCTAGGTTAGAAAAAGTAATTAGATTTGTAGAGTAGAAATTAGCGTCTAGATATTGGTAGAGTACAAATATTTTTATAGATATGAGTATATTAGAAAATTTTATTTAGATATGTTTAGATTAGAAATATTTATTTACGTATGTTTAGATTATTTGTGTAGATATAAGTAGTAATATTTATTTGTGATGTATGTTATATCACAGACGTGTGATATTGTGTTTTTACTATTTACTGGCTAGCCACCATGTGTGGGTCGAGGAAACTCACCGGTTCTTTCTCTTTTTGTGCTTCAATGATTATGTATTTGTATATACAAAAGCAAGGATCATATATATATATATATATATATATATGTGTGTGTGTGTGTGTGTGTGTGTGTGTGACATTTATTAGTATGACACGAATGTAGACCGTGATTGCAACTAACGCAAGTTATTGTAAGCATCTACTGGCGTTCTATCAGTACGAATAGCTATTACCACGACATCACTTCTTTAGTGGATCAAATTTGTTGATTGAATTGATTTCGATTTTGGTGGTTTAGGATTTGTAAGACCTTATTTGTATTGTACTTTTAGTAAATTTTGAATATATTTGTTATATTTATGATGTTGTGCAACCATTGTATATGATTACAAAGTTATATGTGTAAATTATACACCCCGTTGGAAATTTTAAGGCTTCGCCGCTGATTGACGCGAGCGACGAAGAGGTGCCGGCGGGTAGCGAGCAGCAGAAGCTGCCGACAAGGAGCATTACGCGCCGGCCAACGTACGCTATAAGAACGACCTGCATGCGGCAACGAGAAAAAACTGGACAACCTGACAAGGACGGCGTTCGGAGTATATTATAGTAGTCGCATAGCTACAAACTCCAGAAGCTAAGCCCATGGCACTCTACTTTGCGCCAATGACAGACATATAGCTCGAAGAATAATATGGCAAAATCTTTTGTACGCAATAGCTAGCTGGGATCGTCTTACCTCTTATTTGTAGTAAGAGCTGACCGCATGTAGCAAGTGTCCGTGTATGCACGGATATCTTCAAACGCAAGCGATTGACGGGTCGGTGCTGGTGCCAAATATACATGCACGTAGCAAGCTTAATTAGCTAGGCGCATCAAGGTAGCTAATGGCTACAATGGTCGTCGTCGTTTCGGCCGCGGTGCGCGCGACTTTTGGGACAAAAAAGCAGTAGATAGATTTGATGGGCCCCGCCCCGACCAAACTTGACGGGGACATGTTTGCACACCTATATCAATATATGGGCCGATGATAGCACTAGTGGGCCGAAAATTGTTGTGCAGGTGTACGTATTCACGAAAGGATGCTTTTGATTCATCGGTAAAGGCCGGATAGAATGGCTTCATTCATATTTTTCTATCTGTCGTGCTGTTTGATTGAATAGATAAATAAATGAGACTAGCTAATTCTTAGAAATATTCTTTGTAGATGCTGAATGAGCTTATCCTATGAAATTGGCCGGATGAGCTCATCCAACTTTCATCCCACCCATCTCATCCCTCTAAATTTGAATTCTCATTCTATCCACCATCCAACTCTCATCGCTCCAACTAAGAAAAAAAGTGGTGCTTTGGATCCATAAAGTAATGCTTTGAATTCTCATTCCATCCACCGTGTAGATAGACTCGATGGGCCCCGTCCCGACCAAACTTGACGGGGACGTGTTTCCACACCTACATCAATATATGGGCCGATGATATCACGAGTGAGCCGAAAATTGTTGTGCGGGTATACGTATTCATGAAAGGATGCTTTTGATTCATGGGTAAAGGCCGGATAGAATGGCTCCATTCATATTTTTCTATCTGTCCTACTGTTTGATTAAATAGATAGGTAAATAAGGGTAGCCAATTCTTAAAAATATTTTTTATAGATGCTGAATGAGTCTATCCTATGAAATTGGCCGGATGAGCTCATCCAATTTTCATCCTACCCATCTCATCCCTCTAAATTTGAACTCTCGTTCTACCCACCATCCAACTCTCATCGCTCCAACCAAGAAAAAAAGTGGTGCTTTGGATCCATAAAGTAGTGCTTTCGATCTTCTCAAAAAGAACAAAAGTAATACTGTAGATTACTCGTAGTCAAGCTAGACATGAATCACTTTTAATCTTTACACGGTGCATCTGTTATATTACTAAAATATAGGTTAATAACGAAGCTTCCATGTAGAGGCTATAAATTCCCGTATTGATGAGAGAAAAATCTATGCTGCTTATCTCGGTGACTCTAGATTGTAACATCGATTAATCTACATAATATATATTAGATTTTACTGTTGAATGATAAATACAAACCCTATTATCAAATAAAAATATATGCATTGTACTAGTATGTAGTATCTAAATGTTTTTTGTGGTTTAAATTTGTGAATTTTTACAATAACATCCTTACAGACGGTTTATAGAAATACACGTGCGCAGGCAGTGCGTGCATATGTACATACGTTCGTACGTGCTGGATTGGCATCTGGCTCTGCACGCATGACAGTCGGCGTGCTCACGGCGTGGCTAGCACGGTCGCGTATTTGCGGCATGGGCAGTGCCGGTGCAAGTGGCCGCCCCTGAACCTTAACATTTGCGGACGAGAGTATTAGCAGGGCCGTATTTTGGAGGCCCATGCGTGCATATATGGGACCGTGCAAAATGAGAGGCCCTTCATTTTAGCATGAACATTTATTCTAGCAAGAACATAGTGATACTTTTACGGCCTGTAGCCTATTACTCTCTCCAGCTCACAAAAAGTTGTCTGCTTTGGATACACGCAGTCAAACATTCGAAACATTCGAAAAGTTTTAGGGACCGAGTCGAATTCTAAAACGACAACTATTCGCGACTGGAGGGAGTAAAATTATTAATAAGATTGAGAAAACTACAAGTAGTTACTGCTACTGAGGACAAAACTGTTCTGAAGAACATTACATCGGCCAAATTACGAAAGGAGAGCCACCATCTATTGCCTGCAAACAAACAAGCAAGTTGTAGTTATTATCATCCCTATATTAACGTTGGCAACTTTTCTGTGCTCTCACTTATGCCACGTGTCGCCACTCCATGAATGCCCCTCCAAAAAAAGTAATTACGTTTAGATCCTTTCAGTGATTTTTTACGAAAGGGACCTTTTGGTTCAGCAAAATCGTGAATTTTTCGTGAAAGGACCATAAATAAATGCCGAAAAAGAGCGTAATTACGTTTAGGTCCTTTCGGTGTTTTTTTACAAAAAGAACTTTTTGATTGAGCAAAATCGCGATTCTTTCGTGAAAGGACCCTAAGTGAATGCCGAAAAAGAGCGTAATTATGTTTAGATCGTTTCAGCTATTTTTCGCAAAAAGAACCTTTCGATTTCACACAGTCACGGCCAGTTTTAAAAAAAAACACCGCTGAGAAAAACAATTTTTTTTCAGAAAAAATCCGGGTCAAATTTTTTTTCCGGGCGCGGCATCGTGTGCCTCGTGTCTTCTGTCCGCGAGCGCCCCTCAAAAAATATAATTACGTGTAGATTCTTTCAGCAGTTTTTTTGTGAAAAGGGCTTTTAAAAAGGACTTTTTGGTTTAGCAAGATCGCGAAACTTTCGTGATAGGACCCTAAATATATGCCAAAAAAAAGAAAGTAATTACGTTTAGATCATTCTAGTTGTTTTTAGCGAAAATGACCTTTCATTTTAGCGCAATCGCGGGTGCGCACAGGGTGTCACGCCGCGAAAACATTTCTAGTGATGATTACATAAAGCAATTTTTTCTAACATTTCTAAATGCAAAGCCATTGATAATAGTATCCACGTCAACGTGATGCAACATAACCTTCGGAATGTATAAAGTGGCCACATCATTCAACCTTTCATGTGACATTGATGATCTTAAATAGTTTTTCAGTAACTTCAACTTGGATAGTAAGAAGCACCATGCATGTAATGCCTACATGAGGTGGATTAGATCTGTTGCCAATTGGAGGAATTGAAGATGAGTTAGAAGGAAATTCATGAAATTGGTCTTTCCTCCTCCATTAATGGTGGCTTAAATAGTTTTTCAATAACATCAACTTGCATAGTAAGGCTATTCTCAGTGCATGGTAACATATGTATTTAATGCATGCCACATAAGCATTTTTGATGATGTGGCAAGAGAGTTAAGAGGGAGAGAAGAAAGCTGTATCTTGAGGAAGATACCACTTGGGCACGAAATCATAGACATTGAAACTTGAATCATCTAAGTGGCCCACAATTCATACTCTCATACACATCTAGCATTTAATTATCTTGTGGGGACTAAGAAACAATCCATGATATCATACATTGGGATAGTTGTATCTTCTATAATATCATATGACATGGCAGTTTTGGATATTGTGACAAGATACAATGCACTGTGAATAGCCTAAGTAGCACCATGTATGTAATGCCTACATGAGGTGGATTAGATATGTTGCCAATTGAAGGAATTGAAGACTAGTTAGTTGGAAATTCATGAAATTGGTCTTTCCTCTTCCATTAATGGTGGCAGTCATGCATCGCATTCCACACTTCTTACAAGACTATTAGGAATGGCAACTTAGAACATATTGTTTTTCAGGCTAAATATCATTAGTGTGTCTGGTTGCATCTTGAGGCCAGAATCTTGATTCAGATTATTGTGTTTTTCCGTTCAGTGGATCCTGCATCAGATGTCTCTCCCTCCCCCAATCCCATCCCTTCTATACATATAATAAGAATTAGCCTCAAAAAAAATAATTCATAGGCTTTAGCAGAGTTTTGTTTGTACTAAGTGAGCATGAATATAACCTGAAGAGTCCACTTTAATTTTGAATCATTCAGCAGACCATTTTTAGAGCATCAATTCCCAAAGATGCTCTATCACAGATCAATAACAAAAGCAAAATAATTTAACCAAACAAATATCAGATCAATAGCAATTGCACAAACACAAAGCAATTGAGATAGCAATTGCACAAACTATGCATGCATTGGAGAAAGCAAGAAACACTAGGGAAAAGGGAGAGGAGGCGCACGTGAGTGGGCATTATGAGTTCTCTTCCCATGGAGGCCGCGGCCTGGCCTCCTGCGCGACGGCGATGAGTCCTGCCTCCTGTGCAGGGAGAGATCGGAAACCCTAGGTGTTTAGTGAGCTGAGCGGCGAGATGAACGGAGGTTATGACTCGAGAGCGAGAGAGGGAGGCGGTACCTTAGCTGGGTGACGCTCCCACACCTGAGGTGTAGACCACGGCCGGCGCTGCTCTGTTTACAATAGACATTCCCGATGGTTTTAACTCAAAGCCATAAGTGATATTCAATTATCACGGATGGTTTTAAAAAAACGTTCTATGATTATATATAATAAAAAAACCATATATGATGAACTGTCTAATATAAACCTTTCTATGGTAGTGGCTAAGGTCCAGACGGCCAAGATAACATCAAAAGATAACAAGGTCGGGGAGTTGTTGGAAGACAGAAAGACAAGGAACTGAAACATGAGCTACTGGTGATAGATATGGCAGGCAATGACAAGATGGACTGTGATTATGCTCAAAGAGGAGCCTAGATCTAGAATGATCTAGGAAGCCGGAGGCGTCATAATCAAGCGGACAAGAACATGTAGTGCACCAAATGATTTAGGTCCATTTGCAAGCGAGAAAGATTCAAGGGAGTCAGGACACGTGAGAGCCTTAGCGGCAAATCATTAGGGTCACATGGAAGGTGACGAAGCATGAGAGATGCTTCAAGACGAAGGTAATGACCAGTTGTGGGGCAAATTGGTAGTTTACCTATTACCAGAGATGGAAGCGGTTTGAAATACTGTGACATTGGCCTAAGTGGTTTAGATCAAGCCAAAGTAGAGATGGAGGCGATTCAGGCTTGTGAAGTGAATTGAAGTGTGATAGAAAAGACTATTTTGAGAAGCATTCATGTGAGATTGTAAAACCTAATATGGTGTTGGATTAGTGGGTTAACCCATGCTGAGTGTCGATGAAATCTACTTTGTAACTAGGTTAGGGTTGCCTTCTTTTTCATGTACTCCTGGACAACTTGTAATTTTCGTCCATGGTTTACTTGGACATTATATGTGGATCGAAGAAACACACTGGTGCTTTCTCTTTTTTTCTTCAATAATTATGTATCTATATTTACAAAAGTAAAAATCATACACACACACATACACACACACACACACACACACACATATATATATATACACACACAAACACACACATATATATGTATATGTATATGTGTAAATATATACACACGGAAGCACTAATCTACAGTGCATGTAGAATAGCTATTCTACACCCGTGCTACAACCCCCATCGACCGACTAGTAAATCTGTACAATCCATCAATGAAAGCCCAACCGACTAGAAAATATGCCCCGCTGTTTGTACATGAATATTGTTACCTTTTATTTAGCCATATCTTTTTATTAGTATTTAGTAGCTCCGATTTACAATTGGTTTTCATTATTAACTTACTGTCAACGACATCAACAAAATGATGCAAGTCTCACCACTAAACGCTATATTAATTATAGTAAAAAATATTACTATAGATAGTAAAATGTAACATCCCAAAAATTTAATAAAGTGAAAATGAATAATTTAAATTTGAATATTCTTAATTCTGAGTTTCTTGGCATTATTGAATTTTATTTGGATTTCTTTGGAATTGTTCTTTGTATGAAAAATTCAACAAATTAATGGAAATAAAGAATGAAAAAGAGGAAAAAGGCAAAGATATAAAAAGTAAAAATTTAGAAAATTTGCCATGAGAACCCTGATCATTCAATTGAATCATTTTAGCCAGCAATTGAAATTTTATGCATGGAATAATGAAGAGATAAAATGAAAAGACAACTTTTAAATCGAAATAATGTATTGTCAGAATTTACATAGAATATTGGAATCACAAATGGAGCTGAAAATTTTATAGAAGCATTCTGAGATCAATCCTTTTGAAAAACAAAATTTGAAAAATAATAGATTTCAATTGATCTCAAAGAAAAATCAAAATCCGAAACGAAATTCAATCGCAGTCACCGACGTGTGGGCCAACCATTGCTGTTCCGTTCCGTTGGCGCAATGTTGAAGCTCCCAGTCACTGACAGTGGTCCCAGAACCTTGCTGCCGAACACATCGCCCTCCTCAACTCTGTTCGTTCCACTGAGGCGAAGTCTTCGAAACTCTGAGCGCAACCACACTCGATCACTGCCACGAATCCCACTTAGTTGCCGCATTTCTTGGCTATAAACCGCACCACAAGGACCTCCTCCTCATTCCCCCTGAGTCCTCTTCACTTTCCTCAAGCCAGGCGCAAGAACTCCCTGCCATTTCCGCCATTTCCAGGAACCTCTGGAGCTCGAGCGCGAAGCGAAATCCGGGAGAATGAGTGATCCTCCTTCCAACCCCTCTTAGCTAGAGCATCACCACACTCTTCTGAGCCAAACCCCTCAACAATCCCTGGAACCCTAGTTGCGAAATTGCGCCGCCGCCATGCGCCCTTCTTCTCCAAAGCCGGCCGCCGTGGGTGGAGCTCCACGGAGTTTCTCCTTCCAGGTAAACCCCAAAAATAAACTCCCCAGTGTCCCCTGATGCTCACAAGGCCACCGATTTCACCTCTAACGCCCTGTTCTTCTTCCTCCACGAGCCGCCATTTCTGCCGCCCTAAGCTCATTTGCTCCCCTCTTTGTCTCTTCCGCGAATCAACTTCACCCCGGATCGCCTTGCCGTCTTGATCTTCTTTGGTGCCATCGCGATTCACGGATCACCATCGAGCACCTTCGCCTTGACCCTAGAAGTCCTCTGTTTACATCTCTCTGCTATTTGGGGCCATCGAACTGAGGTAGAAGAAGCGAGTCGAAAGCACTTCCTCGATCAAGAAAGCGTGATTTCACTTTTACGGCAATTTTGGTGACTAATAATTAATCTTTGAATGTGCTTTGAAATATTAATTCAATTCCATAAAATAAATTTGTATATTCATTCAAAATCCGAAGAATCTAAATATGTAAAAATATTTAATTGTTGATCTGCAGAATAATTATTTATATTAAACTTTGATTATAATGCTAATATGGTTTTAATGAGAATTTGTGTATAATAAGTAATAAAATGATGAAATCAATATTCATGAGATTTTAGGATCGAATGTATTCAAATATACAAAATACCAAATTCTTGAGTCACAAAACAATTAGTAAAATTTAATTTAGGAATAAACGTTATTATGGATGTTGTATTCAAAGAAATGTAATTCCAAAAATTATTAAATAAATTTATATGTGTCCTGGAATCATAATAAACTCAAACATGTAAAGATGCTCAATTGTTGAATTAAGTTTATATTGTTTGCTTTGCCATCTTTAATTAACCATGTTATGGCCATTAGCAAAATAATAGCATAATGGCTCATAAAATGATAAAGTAATTTATAGTAAGTTCCTAAAACAGTAAAGACATATGTATGTGAAAATAATTGGAATAAAGTTTAACTTGAATTCCTTTATCATAAAGAAATGTCAAATTATAACAATAAGTAAATAGGTAATATATTACAATTAAAGTTAAAATAATGCCAAACCAGCTTTGAAACAATCCTAGGATGGTATTCTGTTAATTCCTGAAAAATGAATCAAGAATCATGTATAATGTAGTCGCAAACTCAATATGAAACTAGCCGATTTAGCGTTATTCATCGTGATCATTTAGACTATTTCAACGACAAATAAAATAACTCGTCTAAACCCTAAAATACATAAAACTAGTTTAGTAACACTCTACAAAGTTTGTTCTATCAGATTCTAGAAAAATATTTCATTTCCAGTATGCTTTCCATATAAATCAAGCTAGTTCAAAACCCTTAAGTGTTAACCTTTTGTTTCACTTTCCTGCCAATTCCGATTATCGTCAACTTTACAATGCCACTTAAGCCTTTTCAACAATGAATATAATGTCTCATCTACATCGTAAGACTTATAAATCTAGTTTAGAATCACTAGGCGAAGTTCACTCTACCATATCCTAAAGAAATAACTCTATTTCATCAAAGTTTGCATATTAATCCAAATAGCTCAAAATCCTTAAGCATTAATCCTTATTTTCCCCTTCCTGCCGATTTTGAATAGTATAGTCTTTAAGTATAGCATGAACCATTTTAGCGATAAGATTATAGTCTCGCCCAAAATCCTAAAACTTATGGAACTAGTTTAGTGGTGTTCTTTAAAGTATAGACTACCCAAATAGGAAAAGATAATCTCATTCCATTATGTATTGCCTATTAATTTTGATAGCTTAATATCCCTAAGTAATCACATTTCTTTAGACCGTATTATGAATGAACGAATTGTAGTAGCAATGAGGAAACTTGTAGTTAAGTTATTTGTATCACCAGAACCTTCTCTCGTATGATGGAAATGTTATCAGTAGCCTAAATCAGTAGATCTAACTTGTGTAAAACTAATTCTAGGCGAAATCGATCAAAGATAAAGAATTATTCACCCATAGTTTATCGTGATCATTTAAGCTTTTTCATTAACTCGCAAAGCAGCTCATCTAAATCTAAATTTAGTAAAGAACAGCCTAGAAATGATCTTCAAGATATAATCTACTGTAATCTAAGAAAATATCCTTAATTTATCTTGCTTTGACTCTGAATCCTAATAAAGCAAAACCTGTAAGTAATAAGAATTGGCAGAAACTCATAATGTGAATAGTGAATCAATGAAACCTAGCAACTAATGCTTAATTCTATTAATCTTAACCAATTTTAGCATCTTGAATTCATAAAATAAGATTAATAAATTCATATAGAGCAATCCCTGTTTCTTGTAAAGAGTTTTATTTGTTCTTTCTATCTCCTTTCTTTTCGCCCTTATTGAAGTTAGTATTTTGCTATGTTTCCGTTGATCAGCGTGTAGATCCCGACGTCTTTAGCTCCGTCATCGCCGTCGTCAACCGCAATCCTCGTCTTCGCCGTAAGCTATGATTAAGCAAGGCAAGCATCCTTTGACCATATTGATCCCAGTATTTTATATTCCTTTTTGTGCATCAAATTGTTTTATGCATGCGATTACTTTATGTAAATAGCTATCTTGTGGATTTGGTAGTTATACTGTTGCCTCATTAACCTTCTTTGATGATTATGAACATGTGAACCTTGATAACCATAGATTGAGGATAGACACTACTTAATGTCATCATGGGTATATGCGTTCATATTATTCATGCTTAGCCATGCTTTAGAATCAGTAATGTCAATGATCGGATTAAAATTGTTTCCTGAAAATATTTGAAATGCCACTGTTGGTTGCGGATAGTTTAATTAAAAACCCAAAATAAAACTATGCTTGGATGCGGGCGATTATTGGCAATAGCCGGATGTGCGACAGGAATTGCACGTAGTATAGGGGGAGATTATCGCCCGTGTCGGATTAAGGACCGAACATCGTGTTGTATGATCCAAGAAAATCCGTACAAACCACAAGTGCTGGGACGGGGCAGCCTTAAACCGATTAAGTTATCTAGTTTAACTTTGCATTTTGGAAGGCCGAAGTAGTACGGGCTCTCCTTTTTAAGGTTTGCTCGACGGGGTGCCCACACCGAGGTGTTGGGAGCCACGCTTGCCAATACAATGGTGTACGCTATACTTGGGAAGTTCCAACATTTCTATGCTCTGAGTTCTTCTATCATAGTATGGGCTCAACGTCCCGTCGCTGGTGCAAAGTTAAATTAGATAATGTAAAGGTTTTCGTCATGAACATTCTGGCCACCGCGCTTACGCTTGGATGTGAAGCGTGTGGCAAGAAGAAAAGGTCATGTCTTGTGGGTACAGTTGTACACCTCTGCAGAGTTAAATCTAATCGATTAGCCATACCCGCGGTCATGGGTGTCTTGGCGAACTTGCACGAGTTAAATGTTTTATTATTTCAAAAAGGGTTGGTATCATTTGTTTTGCAACTGTACTTTATGTCAAAGGGCCGACATTGATGGATTTCAGGATTTGATGATTCGTCGCTCACGTCATGGAGGACTGTGAGTGTTACTTATGCTTTACTTATTTGTTATCAATCAAATGCTCTTATAAATTCCGTTCGCAAATAACTTGATTTACAAATGAAATTCGCTTTATGCAAATTAAGCGTAGTAGCCTTTCCTTTGAAATGGCTTGCATATATTATAGGTTTTGCTCAAGTCTTCGTAAAGTTGACCTTGCGTAAAATTGTAGTTGAGTTAAGCGCGGCTTCGAGTCTCTTTTCATCGCAGGTTGCGTGATTCTTTTTGAAGCAATCTTTCTAAGGATTTATGCCTCGTCAGTTGCCTGCGGGTTCGGTTGGGCACACTACAAGGCTTCGCTTCTTTGCTGCTGCTTACTCTGAGTTGTAATAATTCTTTGTTCTTATTCGTTTCTGCTTAATTAATATGTTGTATGGTTGTGATTCCAAATGTTGAAATGTGCGTACTAGCTCTTGATCCGAGGATTAATCTTTGCGAGCACATTAGATTTCCATTTTTGCATTCTGTGCTAAAATGGGGGTCGTTACAGTTGGTATCAGAGCTATACTGACCGTAGGATAAACCTTAGATAGAACGGTCGTTAGCATTGGAATAAACCAATTCAAAATCATATTTCTAGAAGCTAGTATAATTGCAAAATGTAGACTTGCTATTCTTTCCTCATTCTTAAGAATCTACTCTTGTCTCTACATTCATTTTGATTTGTAAACAAATTCCCCTTATCTCAAAAACAAATCTCTGCTCATGGTTCATCCTTAGTATTGCTCCTGAAGATGTGCGAGACTTGTCGCTGCCATTCTTCATGCTAACCAATGAAGACTACAGTGTATGCGCCAACATCTCAAGGACGTCAGACAACGCTTCACTACCTTCGTCGAAGCAGAAGTAAAGCTCGAGGATTCTACTTCATGAAGAGTCAGCATCACCCAACCATAAAATGGCAGAAGATTAGAATATCTTACGATCTGTCTTAAGATAAGCACCCATACGCGTAGTATATTATTCTGCTCTTGTTATATGGAGCAACATATCTTGTCGTTATGTCTCGCTACTTGAAGTTGGTTTTTATTTTGAATGTCAGGACTGATTTATGTGTGGACTTGACCTCCAGGTTCAAGTTTCATAATAGATTGTCCTCAGGTATGAAAATCGAAAACTTAACCCATAGGATGAATAAGAAATCATAACATAGTCTGTATCTTCCCTCCATAGAACTTTTTCTGAGCTTATCTCTTCTTCACAGAAATTCTTACTTGTGTAACCATTATAGTCATTAGCCTTTCTTGAAAATTTGATCTCATCAGGATTAGTAGTATAGTCTCTATTATTACTCTTAGCTTTGCTTGAGATCACACCATGCATATATAAACCAAGTTAAGATCTTACCCCATTAGTAACACCAAACTAGCTTATGCTGCTTTAGGCTAGTTAAAAACTTAATGTTCCACTAATAATTTCCAACCATGCCTCACAACTCACCCCATTGCTTTGCCAAAATTATGTACTATGAAACAGAACTAGGACCAGAAAAGTTATGTTCTTCTAAATGGAAACTAGAAAAATTGAAAATCCTATTTTTCTAAAAAGAAATATGAAAAGGATAGCATCAGTTATACATACACTCTTCCCATCTATAGAAATTAATCTTCTTATCTGTATACTCATTCTTCACTCCTAAGTTACTCTTTCTAGAAGTAATTCTTTCCTTATCTGTTGCGAAATGAAAACCACCAACAAATCTTTTGAAAAGAAATTCTGGTAACAAGTCAAGAACATCAAGACGTCTACATCAACAACTTGAAGAAAATAGAAGCAACAAAGCGTCACCACCTCTTCGACTCCATAGAAGCAGCGAAGCATCACAACCTCCCCAACTTCGTCGAAACCTGAGGATACCAACTTCAGCAAGTGGTGCAAAGATTAAAGAAACTCGTCACTGAATAGTCTACTTTGGAACATAGCAGTATACGAGCTACATATTATTCTAGCTATATAGTACACCTTTTACACATGAATACATATGGCCAGTAGAAGGAAAAACCATAGATACCCATCCTATGTACTAAGTTAAATATATGTATAGTATTCTGTGCTATTGAAATTTTGTTGTAAATCTTTTCTATTGCTTCGGGTTGCTCTCGTGAATGTTAAACCACTAGGTTGAAATTTGCGATGTGTTAACCCTGCTTAATAAGAAAATTTTAATTAAAAAGATTTTAAAGAACGAAACGTTGCCTTATAAACCAAACTAAAAACCACTTAGTCCGCATGGAAACCTTTCCTAAAATAATATTTAAAGAACGAAACGTTGCCGTGTAACCCAACAGAATTCCATCTAAGTAACTTTACTCTAATAAATATTGTTGCAGGATGCCTGCGACACAATCCATTAATACATCTACTAAAAGTAATGAGTAATGAAATCTTTAGCCTTATAACTGACCTTCAGCTCTTCCCAAATAAATTTGGTTAAAATGCATCCTTTCGCTCATCTCAAATATTTTAGCATACTCTGTATCTCTCTTTAAATTAACTCATTCTTGCTAATGATTCTCGGTATAAAACGCTAACGCTTCTCATCTACTTCGTGAAACCACGCAAGATACTCAATTGCCAAGAAATGGTAATCCTATCCAAGTCCAACCGAATCTTCTGTATTTAGCTAAAGCACTTCCTTGTCGACCTAACAAACATCATAATTCTCCACTTTTTCAAGGTTCGCAAAAACCCCAAACCAAGAAAAATGATTATCAAGAATCTGTAACCATGGTGTAAATACTCTCCATAATTGAACCAATCACCAAATGCACACCCTACTGTTCTAACAACTCGCACAAAATATTTCTAATATTGGTGCAGCTTCTATCAGAAAAGAAAATGGTTTAGAAAAAGAAAATCTACTTCTATACCTTATTTGATACCTCCACGTTTTTCTTTGAAATGTTGTTAAACCAATCGATCTGAAGATCATGCTCGCACCTGCTAGGGAGAAATGAGACATACTACTAATGAGAGTGCAATCAATTGCTCCAACTGTGAAGAAAATTATTCTCCTGAAAAACGTCCTACAAGTAATACCACTTGTTACCTTCGTGAAGGTCAAGATTTTTGTCCATTTCAATACCCCCTTGATTCATTAACCACCACTGCACTTCAGCCTTAACAAATGAAACTCCAATCCGTGGTTGCTTAGGATTTGGTTATTAGAAAGAAAAAAAATCGGTTGTATAGGAAATATTGCTTAATGAATTAAAGAAATAACACTTGATCCTAATTACCTTCACTAAGAAAATAGTAAATGTTAATCTTCAAATGGCATGTTTCCTGTCCGATAAAGAAAGTCATTAAGCTAAAGAATGTCCTAAGGAACAACAGGCTAAGATTCATAAGGAAAATAATATTAAGCGTACAATTGTACCTAGCAAAACACCATGAGAAAAGCGTGAATGCTTCAACTGTCAAAAAAGAAACCATCTGTCTACAAGTTGGACAAATGTCTCTTACAGCTGCAGACATACCAAGGGTCACACCAGTCAAGATTATAACTGCAAGAGTAGAAGAAATAAAATCTGAAGTAGTTAGCTCGAAGGATCGGATAAAGAAAAGGCGCTTGAGCAAGAACACTTGTTCCAAGAAGAAATTATACTCAACTCCATCTTAATCACAATTAACATCTGTTCATCCCTCCAACAACACCAATGCATAATTGTCTGGTACTCAAAATCAGAAAGCCAATATTAATTGCTTTTGCTATGGTAACATGGGCATTATGCCAACTGTTGCCTAAAGCAAGAAGCAAACTCCCTATCATTCTCAACCCCGAACAGCTGTGCAACAATCTCAAAGGTGACCTCCAGAATTTGAAAACAAATAATTCCTTAGACATATATCAATCCAACTCAAAATGTCAATCCAGTCATTCAAGGAAATTACCTACAGCACTAATTTGCAAAAGAAGTGGATAACCTACGACATAGTACTAGGTATGATACATATGTATCTGAACCTATCATGATTCAAGTTAACTCCTTGATTCTAGTCACTTCCTGATTATCTATTTTATAACATTAGCAAACAACCTCTCTATTGTTTCGAATAAAACGGATAACGTCTTTTGCCTTAACCGAGAAGAACTTGGATATTTCATTAACACCTACCCAAGAACAGTTCTACTTCACCTCATCAAGGAAGACATCAGTAATTTCTAACTATCTCAAAGACTTAGAAAACATTAAGTACTTAAAAACAATCCCTGCCTCGATATCAGGCTCTGAACGTAAACATCTTTCTCATCTGATTGTACCCGGCACTTGTTGTGGTATTAAGTAGTCTTTGTGTATTCAATTTCTGCAGTTGAACATTTGATTCTGTACATTTCATTCCCTTATAGTTGCCAAATCCAAAGAAAATCAACACTCTCTATCTACTAAAATAATCAAACAAATCAAATCATCAGAATCATCTTATAATCCTTTTTCCTCAACCTAATACTTGAATTATCTCTACCTAGTTTTCAATTTAAAGTCAATCCGAAATGACGTTTATTCTCAGTTCATTTCATCAACTAATATCGAACTATGCAAGTCAACCATTGTATTCAAATACCCTTCTTGATGATAACATTCGGTTTTCCCCAAACGAATCTAATGACAATGCAACCTATCTCTCACCTCAAATATTCTAAACATACCTCATACCACTCTCTGAATTAAATTATCCTTATTAACAACCCTAGTTATTCAATCAAAAGAAATATGTAGAAAATATTAGTATCTCTCATCTACTTACCTAAAACTCAAATAGGATTCTTCCCTATTTCTTCTCACGTCAACTTGGAATCGCAAGACGAAGGTCCAGTAAAGCAATTGCAATGAAGACCGACTCAAGGAGAAGTTCCTGACGTCTTCTAGGAATACTTTCCTTTAGACCCACCAAATCTCGGGGTGGAGATTTTTGTAAGGGGGTAGATTTGTAACATCCCAAAAATTTAATAAAGTGAAAATGAATAATTTAAATTTGAATATTCTTAATTCTGAGTTTCTTGGCATTATTGAATTTTATTTGGATTTCTTTGGAATTGTTCTTTGTATGAAAAATTCAACAAATGGAAATAAAGAATGAAAAAGAGGAAAAAGGCAAAAATGTAAAAAGTAAAAATTTAGAAAATTTGCCATGAGAACCCTGATCATTCAATTGAATCATTTTAGCCAGCAATTGAAATTTTATGCAAGGAATAATGAAGAGATAAAATGAAAAGACAACTTTTAAATCGAAATAATGTATTGTCAGAATTTACATAGAATATTGGAATCACAAATGGAGCTGAAAATTCTATAGAAGCATTCTGAGATCAAATCCTTTTGAAAAACAAAATTTGAAAAATAATAGATTTCAATTGATCTCAAAGAAAAATCAAAATCCGAAATGAAATTCAATCGCAGTCACCGACGTGTGGGCCAACCATTGCTATTCCATTCTGTTGGCGCAATGTTGAAGCTCCCAGTCACTGACAGTGGTCCCAGAACCTTGCTGCCGAACGCATCGCCCTCCTCAACTCTGTTCGTTCCACTGAGGCGAAGTCTTCGAAACTCTGAGCGCAACCACACTCGATCACTGCCACGAATCCCACTCAGTTGCCGCATTTCTTGGCTATAAACCGCACCACAAGGACCTCCTCCTCATTCCCCTTGAGTCCTCATCACTTTCCTCAAGCCAGGCGCAAGAACTCCCTGCCATTTCCGCCATTTCCAGGAACCTCTGGAGCTCGAGCGCGAAGCGAAATCCGGGAGAATGAGTGATCCTCCTTCCAACCCCTCTTAGGTTGAGCATCACCACACTCTTCTGAGCCAAACCCCTCAACAATCCCTAGAACCCTAGTTGCGAAATTGCGCCGCCACCGTGAGCCCTTCTTCTCCAAAGCCGGCCGCCGTGGGCGGAGCTCCTCGGAGTTTCTCCTTCCAGGTAAACCCCAAAAATAAACTCCCCAGTGTCCCCTGATGCTCACAAGGCCACCGATTTCACCTCTAACGCCCTGTTCTTCTTCCTCCACGAGCTGCCATTTCCGCCGACGCCCAAGCTCGGCCGCGCCCCTGCCTGTTGTCTCTTCCGCCGAATCAACTTCACCCCCGGATGCACCTTGCCGTGCTGATGCTGCTGGTGCCCTCGCATTCGCCGGATCACCATCGGAGCACCTTCGCCGGCCAGCCCTAGAAGTCCTCTGTTTCTGTCTCTGCGCGCTGGGGCCATCGAGCCTGAGGTAGAAGAAGCCAGAGTCCAGAAGGCACTTCCTCAGTCAAGAAAACGTATTTCACTTTTCTGGCAATTTTCGGCTGACTAATAATTAATCTTTGAATATCCTTTGAAATATTAATTCAATTCCAGTAAAATAAATTTGTATATTCATTCAAAATCCAGAAGAATCTAAATATGTAAAAATATTTAATTGTTGATTTGCAGAATAATTATTTATATTAAACTTTGATTATAATGCTAATATGGTTTTAATGAGAATTTGTGTATAATAAGTAATAAAATGATGAAATCAATATTCATGAGATTTTGGGATCAGAATGTATGCAAATATACAAAATACCAAATTCTTGAGTCACAAAACAATTAGTGAAATTTAATTTAGGAATAAACGTTATTATGGATGTTGTATTCAAAGAAATGTAATTCCAAAAATTATTAAATAAATTTATATGTGTCCTGGAATCATAATAAACTCAAACATGTAAAGATGCTCAATTTTTGAATTAAGTTTATATTGTTTGCTTTGCCTTCTTTAATTAACCATGTTATGGCCATTAGCAAAATAATAGCATAATGGCTCATAGAATGATAAAGTAATTTATAGTAAGTCCCTAAAAACAGTAAAGACATATGTATGTGAAAATAATTGGAATAAAGTTTAACTTGAATTCCTTTATCATAAAGAAATGTCAAATTATAACAATAAGTAAATAGGTAATATATTGCAATTAAAGTTAAAATAATGCCAAACCAGCTTTGAAACAATCCTAGGATGGTATTCTGTTAATTCCTGAAAAATGAATCAAGAATCATGTATAATGTAGTCGCAAACTCAATATGAAACAAGCCGATTTAGCGTTATTCATCGTGATCATTTAGACTATTTCAACGACATATAAAATAACTCGTCTAAACCCTAAAATACATAAAACTAGTTTAGTAACACTCTACAAAGTTTGTTCTACCAGATTCTAGAAAAATATTTCATTTCCAGTATGCTTTCCATATAAATCAAGCTAGTTCAAAACCCTTAAGTGTTAACCTTTTGTTTCACTTTCCTGCCGATTCCGATTATCGTCAACTTTACAATGCCACTTAAGCCTTTTCAACAATGAATATAATGTCTCATCTAAATCGTAAGACTTATAAATCTAGTTTAGAATCACTAGGCGAAGTTCACTCTACCATATCCTAAAGAAATAACTCTATTTCATCAAAGTTTACATATTAATCTAAATAGCTCAAAATCCTTAAGCATTAATCCTTATTTTCCCCTTCCTGCCGATTTTGAATAGTAGTCTTTAAGTATAGCATGAACCATTTTAGCGATAAGATTATAGTCTCGCCCAAAATCCTAAAACTTATGGAACTAGTTTAGTGGTGTTCTTTAAAGTATAGACTACCTAAATAGGAAAAGATAATCTCATTCCATTATGTATTGCCTATTAATTTTGATAGCTTAATATCCCTAAGTAATCACATTTCTTTAGACCGTATTATGAATGAACGAATTGTAGTAGCAATGAGGAAACCAGTAGTTAAGTTATTTGTATCACCGTAACCTTCTCTCGTATGATGGAAATGTTATCGATAGCCTAAATCAGTAGATCTAACTTGTGTAAAACTAATTCTAAGTAAATCGATCAAAGATAAAGAATTATTCACCCATAGTTTATCGTGATCATTTAAGCTTTTCATTAACTCGCAAAGCAGCTTATCTAAATCTAAATTTAGTAAAGAACAACCTAGAAATGATCTTCAAGATATAATCTACTGTAATCTAAGAAAATATCCTTAATTTATCTTGCTTTGACTCTGAATCCTAATAAAGCAAAACCTGTAAGTAATAAGAATTGGCAGAAACTCATAATGTGAATAGTGAATCAATGAAACCTTGCAACTAATGCTTAATTCTATTAATCTTAACCAATTTTAGCATCTTGAATTCGTAAAATAAGATTAATAAATTCATATAGAGCAATCCCTGTTTCTTGTAAAGAGTTTTATTTGTTCTTTCTATCTCCTTTCTTTTCGCCCTTATTGAAGTTAGTATTTTGCTATGTTTCCGTTGATCGGCGTGTAGATCCCGACGTCTTTAGCTCCGTCATCGCCGTCATCAACCGCAATCCTCGTCTTCGCCGTAAGCAATGATTAAGCAAGGCAAGCATCCTTTGACCATATTGATCCCAGTATTTTATATTCCTTTTTGTGCATCAAATTGTTTTATGCATGCGATTACTTTATGTAAATAGCTATCTTGTGGATTTGGTAGTTATACCTGTTGCCTCATTAACCTTCTTTGATGATTATGAACATGTGAACCTTGATTACCATAGATTGAGGATAGACACTACTTAATGTCATCATGGGTATATGCGTTCATATTATTCATGCTTAGCCATGCTTTAGAATCAGTAATGTCAATGATCGGATTAAAATTGTTTCCTGAAAACATTTGAAATGGCACTGTTGGTTGCGGATAGTTTAATTAAAAACCCAAAATAAAACTATGCTTGGATGCGGGCGATTATTGGCAATAGCCGGATGTGCGACAGGAATTGCACGTAGTATAGGGGGAGATTATCGCCGTGTCGGATTAAGGACCGAACATCGTGTTGTATGATCCAAAAAATCCGTACAAACCGAAGTCTTTGGGACGGGCAGCCTTAAACCGATTAAGTTATCTAGTTTAACTTTGCATTTTGGAAGGCAGTAGTACGGGCTCTCCTTTTAAGGTTTGCTTTCGACGGGTGCCCACACCGAGGTGTTGGGAGCCACGCTTGCCAATACAACGGTGTACGCCATACTTGGGAAGTTCCAACATTTCTATGCTCTGAGTTCTTCTATCATAGTTTGGGCTCAACGTCCCGTCGCTGGTGCAAAGTTAAATTAGATAATGTAAAGGTTTTCGTCATGAACATTCTGGCCACCGCGCTTACGCTTGGATGTGAAGCGTGTGGCAAGAAGAAAAGGTCATGTCTTGTGGGTACAGTTGTACACCTCTGCAGAGTTAAATCTAATCGATTAGCCGTACCCGCGGTCATGGGTGTCTTGGCGAACTTGCACGAGTTAAATGTTTTATTATTTCAAAAAGGGTTGGTATCATTTGTTTTGCAACTGTGCTTTATGTCAAAGGGCCGACATTGATGGATTCGAGATTTGATGATTAAATCGCTCACGTCATGGAGGACTGTGAGTGTTACTTATGCTTTACTTATTTGTTATCAATCAAATGCTCTTATAAATTCCGTTCGCAAATAACTTGATTTACAAATGAAATTCGCTTTATGCAAATTAACTGTAGTAGCCTTTCCTTTGAAATGGCCTGCATATATTATAGGTTTTGCTCAAGTCTTGCTGAGTACGTAAAGTACGGTTGAGTTAGCGCGGCTTCGAGTCTCTTTTCATCGCAGGTTGCGGGATTCTTTTTGAAGCGATCTTTCTAAGGATTTATGCCTCGTCAGTTGCCTGCGGGTTCGGTTGGGCACACTACAAGGCTTCGCTTCTTTGCTGCTGCTTACTCTGAGTTGTAATAATTCTTTGTTCTTATTCGTTTCCGCTTAATTAATATGTTGTATGGTTGTGATTCCAAATGTTGAAATGTGCGTACTAGCTACTGATCCAGGGACTAGTACTGCGAGCACATTAGATTTCCATTTTTGCATTCTATGCTAAAATGGGGGTCGTTACATAAAATCAATTGAAACAGATAGTAAAATCTAGTACACAGTCTAACAGCCGTGGAAAAAACAGCAATAACATCAAATACTAACTCAATTACTATTTCATACTTGTAACAATACTGTCTCAACATATTTTTAGGCCTAACCACATCAAACAAATGATGAGATTCTATAATCAAACTTGTAATTGGGTTACAAGTGACAAGCTTACGTCTGACATTTGATGCAAACCCATATGGAAGTTACAAATAATGAGTCATGTCGCTTATTATCTTCCATCTGAAATCTAGAAAAGAATACGTGATTCTCTCATCAAAGTAGACGGAATCGATAGTAAAATCTGGCATCTGCTGAGAGTAGAATCTGAGAGGAAAGTTTTAGTTAATTGAATTGTAATGTCGGATCAACTCCCTGGTTCGTACATGTAATACTGCAAAGCCTCGCACCAAATTTTTGGGCCTTCCGTCGGGTGAGCAGGGGCCCGTCTGGCAGTTATTCTCAGGGGTGTTTGGCACCGCAGGGAGAGTTAGGGCTAAAGATTTAGGTTTGGGAGGGGTATGTTTGGAATTTCCCCTCTCCACCTACCTTTTTACCTAACCTCACCTCCCCATTTCCATGTGTGTGGCTGCCATTTTTTCCCCAATCCAGCTCCTGCCGATTTTTCTCAAGTCTCATGCCGATCCCCATTTCCTCTTCTCTGGCTGTCGATTCCCTTGGGCTGAGCTGCCTCCCTGTCCCTGCCGAGTGCCCTCCAGCCTGCCGGTGCGCCTCCCTGGCCCCAGCTCCTTCTGGCCGGCTCCTCCCCAGCCTCCCTACCGGCGCCTCCTCCCTGCGCCCTTCTCCCCTGCTGGCTGGCGTCGCCTCTGCCCCCTGCTGGCCGGCTCCTCCCTGCGCTCCTCTCCCTGGCTCGGCCAGCAGCCAGCGGCAGAGCCAAGAGACAAGCGGTGAAGCGGCAGCGAAGCGAGCAAGGCAAAGCGGCAGCAGCAGAGCACCAGCCGAAGCATCAACAGAGCACCAGCCGAAGCATCAGCACCAGTACTAGCCAAAGCTGCAGCAGCAGCATTGCCTTCCTCTTGCCTTCCTCCTTTCTCTCCCTTTGTATGGTAAGTGGAGGTAAGGTTATAGTTGTGGATGACTTGTTGTAGTTGAGGTGTTTGATGAAATGTGTACATGCATCTTTTTGTGATGAGATGATATAAGCTCTAGGAATTTCATTTCGTACATGCACTGGAGTCTTGAACGATCATGTTTGTGTTATCCATTGACCTTGTCATTGATTCCTTTGCTGTTCGTTATGTGGATGTTATCTTAGTAATCCGTTTTTCTATTGTCAAGATTGAGTCCTGAATTCTTGATGGATGCTTGCTTGCTATTCACGCCATTTGCTAGCTAGAAACCTTGTCATTTTATCTTCAATGGTAGGATCTATTCAATCCTGTATTGGGCAGTCATATATCTTGAGCATTGAGCTTTTAAGGAATAGAGAAGTAGGGGAGACATATCAACAAGGAAATTTTATAATTGCCTTGAAGTTGTATAGAAAAGATCAAGATAATGAGATTGAGAGACCAAGTTATGTTGGAGAAAGTCCCCTGTACTTTCAAAAATTGTAGCTGCTGTCCTAAGAATACATGACATCGTATATCCTGGATCATTTGTTACTCTTGGTGAAACCAGCAGAAGCGGAACTAGAAATCAGAGACAAATTACCACTTTCACAATGAGTTAAGGCACGATGTTAGTTTCGATTTCACTAGTGTTTAAGTTCAGACTATAGCACAGGTTTGTCATATTATTGGTTGGTTAGGAGCAGCAGTTTTTATCTTGTAACCTTTGCCTGCTGTCAGTCAGGAAATAGTCCTATTTTAGATTATGAATCTGGGGTTCCGTAGTTATGGTATCGGGCATGCTACACATATTTTATTAAATTTGAAAGGATCATGGATAAATGAAGAAGCCAAAGGCAATGTAAAACAGCCTTTTGTGATTGGAGTTTGGAGAAATAAATGGAATTGTTATGCTGTTTGTGCTTTGAATCATTATGTCCTTTCACGGTTCACAAAGATAAACGTGATCAGTCCATCGATCTGTAAATGAAATGGAGATGCCGAATTGTCGAATCTGATTAGGCTAGTATCGCTGGCAACTTATGAATGTGAGTCTTAGCTATGTTTATGTATGTGGTTATGGCTATGTGAGTGTTGGCAATGAATGAAGGGTTGCATTTCATTCATGTAAATTGCATTGTGCATTCATTAAAGGAAGAGGCGACCCATTCTGATGCGGGCCTCTGTGTTCACACGTAGTGAACACGAAAGTCCTACCTCGTAGTCCCATTCATCGAGGTGAATGGGAGCGAGACAGTAAGAGTAGGCACCTTCCACGGGATGGAAGGGTCGTGAGGGTGCACACCGACGGGTGGGCACTTGGCAGTACCGGTACGTGCATCAAGAGAGCATTCATGTCGCATTGCATTATAATGATGATTGTGAGTTAAATGGAAAAGTGTCAAGTTGGGATCGAGTAAGAGATATGTGTAGGCGTTTAGTAATGAAGTGAAACAGGTGAGCATGCATAATGCATTTCATGATTGTAGAAGTGTGATTGATTATTTAGATTATGTATTCTCATGTCTGTGTGATGGATTATGCAGAGTCTGTACTTTCATGTCTGTGTGATGTATTATGCATATTCTGCATTTCCATGTTTGTGTGATGGATTATGCAGATTCTGTACTTTCATGTTTGTGTGATGTATTATGCATATTCTGCATTTCCATGTTTGTGTGATGGATTATGCAGATTCTGTACCTTCATGTCTGTGTGATGTATTATGCAGATTCTGTATTTCCATGTCTGTGTGATGGATTATTCAGATTATGTATTTTCATGTCTAGTTGCAAGATATGATTTATGTTTTCAGGTTATATGTTATGCTTCATTGTCGTGGAGTTGTGAACTCCATCAAAGACGAGCCTGGGGTTGGTTTTGGAGAATTAGTGGTGATACTTCTGTTTTATGTGCTTGCTTTACTTATGTAAGGATGGATGTTATACTCTTATGTAGGACAATACGATTGATTAGGAAGTTATTCTTTGTTGTACTTCGTTGAGTCATCGACTCACGCTGGTTATTTGTATTGTTGCAGGTACCTCGAACCGGCATGCATTGGTGGGGGTAGTAGCACAATCACATGTACATCATCACCGTTCCATCATTGGTTTATAGTTATGTTATTGATAGCTCGAGAAAATTCTTTTAAGGTGTTGTTTGCAATTATGTTTGTTGAGTTCCTGTCCTGTAATAAGTTATGTGGTGGAGTTTATTAGTTTCCATTGGATGTGTGATTGGTTAACTAAGGACCTGCTAGAATGATATCATAGCTGCAAATGTTTTCATCTCACGAGTGGATGTCCCTATTTCTAGAGAGGTCATGCGAAATTTTGTAAAATTTCGGTGGCTTAATTTAGAAAAAAGCGGTTTTAGGAGTTTAGAAAGTTGGTAGCATCCGTGGCGCGTTTGGCGTCGGGGTGTTACAGTACATCTGAGTAATATGGATGTTGTTGATGGCGTTTCAAGCATCATAAACCCAGGTACAAAATATGACGCCAGACGTAGAAGTGGATTTCCTTTGTTAAAATTATTGTAATAAGTTATGTGGTGGAGTTTATTAGTTTCCATTGGATGTGTGATTGGTTAACGACCCTCTAGAATGATATTGAAACGATCCATTCTTGATTGTCGAGGAAATTTGCTTGGCGTCGGGGTGTTCTCGATACATCTAATTATGATGTCCGTACAAAATATCGATGGCACAAGTTACATCGTAAATCTATTATATGTCCGTACTCGATGGCACAAGTTACATCCTATTAGGTATATTTATTTACGAGAAATGCAACAGAAATATACTATAATTTAGATTTTGCTATGAAATATACTTAATTTACTGGTTACGTTTTTAGATTTTATTGTCGAAACTCACCGTGGCGTATTATAGTCATGCGATATATTTAATTCAAAGTTACCCAAATGCACTCTAATTTACTCTCTGTATATATAGATTTTACTATCATGTCGGAGTGTTCAGCAGCCTATGCAGTTTGTGTAGTAGTAAAATCTATATATACGGTCAGTAAATTAGTGTTCATTTGATAGTAAAATCTATATATTATAGTATAAATAAGGAAACATATTTACTAGGTGGTTGCAACTAAGCTAGCTTGGTGTGTTTGTTGTACCAGTGAACATGCATTCTATCGGCGAAGCAAAATGTCAGGCGTCCATCTTAACGGATAGATAGCTGCTATGACTAGATCGGGATCCTCCAGCTGCTACAGTTTGAACCGTATGTTGAGATATTATTATTATTATTGTTTATCGAGAGAGATAGATTCTTTTACCAGCTGCTTGATGAGCTAGCTACACCTCTGTTGTCTGCACCTTAGTGTTTTCGATCGTTCAGTCCGTATTGGTTAAAAGACTTGCACTGTTACGTAAAATTATACACGAAGAATGGAAGATATAGCTCTGATATGAATGACGAGATGCTTGATTAGATATAAAGTTACAGGTCAAGTATATATCCATTAGCTGCACCGCCCTATGAGCAAACCAGGCAAAAATAGTAGCTCTCCCACTCATCTATATATTGTTTACTATCCATTTATATAGAGTTTACTATCCATGTAGTGTAAGAATTTATTACTGTACAGACTATATAGACTTATGAACCCTCTATATGATAGTAAAATCTATGTATAAGGACAATAAAAATCTATCTACATGAAAAGTAAAATATGTCATGAGACATCAAAAATAACTATTTATTAGAGAGACTTATATCATTTTGTTTCTCTCGTCATCAGTAAGTTACCAATAAAATTTGATCGTGAATCAGAGCTATGAATAAAAAGTTATGACTAAAACAAATAAAATAAAAGATTCATATACAACCGTGGTCCAACCGGCCACCGTACATGGTCCAAGCGAGCTAATTTTTGGATCTGTAGTTGTATGGGCTATTTAGATCTACAAGCTACCACTACTACAGAATAGGTCATCACTGCCGGTTCGTCCACGCCATTACTGCCGGTTATGGGCGCCGGCGATGATTGATCGCTGATGATACTCGGGGTTATCACTTGCGGCTCAGAACCGCGATGATAATATATATCCACTACTGAGAAAAGCGGAGTTTTTAAATCGGCCACATGCCGGCGAAAATAAAGTATTCGACGAAAACGTTTTTTAAATCGGTTTGCTTAACAAAAAATAAACCGGCGAAATAAAATAAGCGAAAACAGATTGTTTTTCGTTGGTTACCGACGAAAATAATGTGTTTTCGTCGGCCCCACCTAGCCGACGAAAATAAAACCCGTTGGCAGGACCGCCATGCCATGTCAGCACTATTTTCGTCGGCCCCACCTAGCCGACGACGAAAATATTGGAGTTCACGTTTTCGGACCGCTGTGAGGCATGCCGATATTTTAAATCGGCCCCCACCCGGCGAGCGAAAATCTGGGGCTCTCCCCATTTTCAGACGTTTTCGGGCAGCTACTAGCAGGGCGAAGTATTTTCGTCGGCCCCACCGGCAAGCGAAAATCTTGGAGGTACCTCTATGTCTGTTTCCTTTTGCTCGTTTTGAGTTCTGAAAATGCAGTTTTCACGCAAATTGACATACACTGAAGCATATTACTCAGAACAATCACAAAATCGTATGAACATTACATTCGCAAATGCATTACATTAATATCGCAAATACACCAACATATATATATATATATCAATCCAAAACATATCACGAGTTTTATCCAGCTAGAACATACATATGCATCACATTACTATCACGAGTTTTATCACAAGTCTCCCATCCATCACAACAATGTACAATCCTAACCCTCGGGGTTGTTTGAATTATTGGCACTACCTCCAGAGGCAAAAAGCCGTCGACTTACGGATTAGGGTGTCTTGAGCTTGAACTCTGACGGTTGCGCACCGTGGTGGAGGCGGAAGCAGGTGCCACGCTTGAAGGAAGTGAGAACCTGTAGAGTCATGAAATTTCACGTTAGTCTGAATTGCAAATAATTAATGAAGCAAGTTTTTTTGATTTAACAATAGGATATTATTGTTCAGTAGTGATACCAATTCAACACACACAACGAATATATATATATGGAGATTCTGAATTAATCTAAAGCATATGTACCTGCGGTGCTTGCTCTCAGTGGCGAGAATACTAGTAGAATGGTGAGGAGGTGAGAACCCTATAGAGTAGTTATGAAATTTCATGTTAGTCTAGAATTACAAATAATTTTCAAACCGAATTAACCTAAAGCATAATTACTGCGGTGCCCTTACAGAGGTGGATACGAAGAACGGCGGAGGAGGTGAAACATAGGCAAGCCGTGTTGAGTGCCTGATTTATGTCTGATTCTGCATATAGTCAAAGTGTTAGATCCGCAATAGTAAAAATTAATCGATATGTTGACATTTGAGCTTTTACTGAAGAGCTCCTGGAAATGCGTCTGTGTTTGCCTTAATCGCCATCTCCGCCGTGCTTAGCTATCGGCTCACGTTGTTGGCTAGCCTCCTCCACGCATTTGCGAGCACTGCTCCTCGTACTCCATGAACCTCGCATTATCCTGGAGTAGCGAGAGCTGCTCTGTGAGACAAGCGCTCTTCCTTGGGACGAGGCGACATCCGAGTCCACAACCCGTTGAACATGGAGAACACGCAAACATATATGAAGCGGAAGGCATTAATAAAAGGGGATTATACACAAATAAGGGGATTATTTCACCTTCCATGTCTCTTGCCCCACCACTCTGGTATATTTGAGACATCGAGGTCCTCTCCTCCTCGGTTGTACTCCGGGCCATGGCGCCAAGCCATTTCATCCCCATATTGCTCTGCATGCCGACAATCTTGAAACAACGGTTTGAAGACATAAATTTCATCAAAGTAGGTCGAACAACTCACAATCCTCTGAGTCATTGTTGGGTGCCTGGCTATCGGCGACTCGGATTCGGCGCCGGTGTCCCGAAGATAAACATCGATGTAGCTCGAGCACGCGCCACTTTCGACCTCTGTAATCCAAAGTTAGCGACATGCATTCAAAAGCATCTTGAACTAAGGGTAGATACTTACCATGCGCCTCGCTAAGCGGAGGTGTCCATCCGCGCCGTCGGTGCAACAGGGTCACTGCCGCTCTGTTGCCTCGCTTCTTGTTGGACCTAGCAACAAAGTCACCGACGCCCCCGATCGTGCACAAGTACTGAAAGCTTGGGGCACTTCATCGGCCGAGGATGGGCGCTGGAGGTACTCATCCTCAGCAGTAGATCTTGGAGGCCCCGAGCTTCTTGGTTATTTTCTCCTTTTCACCCCCTTGTAGTAGGAACACACCGCTTTGGATCGTGCATTGGACATCATGTCCTTCACGACCTTATGGGCCGCCTTGTTGAAGACTTTTCGGCCCTCTCTTGATTTATGGGACATCCCGTCCTCGAGCAGTACCTCTCCTACAAAAGCAATTATTGAGCTAGCGACATATCACTACAAATGAATGAATCAGTAAGAGGTAAGGAACTCACCCGAAATCGTGCGAAACAGCGTCAAGTGGGTGCATGACAGCGCCTCGAGAACCAACTGTAGTGCTCCCACTTTAGGGCCGCTGCGGCACCTGCTGATGGTCACCAAACCGGGTAGTGGTGGCGCGGAGAGCTCCCAAGACCGCGTTAACTTGCGATCGCTGGTGCCTACCCTCCCATGCCACGTCATCCCATTGCCTACAATTAATGAAATCAAACCGGTTAGATTCTCGACAAGTTACTTTTTCAAAATGAGAAAACTAACTTACCAATCCCCATGGGGCCTGATCACCCTCCGCTGGTTAGGTTCAGCTCTTGGGGGGATGTTGTTGGATCCCCGGAACCTGAAAAATGCCAAAAATGAGAATCACAAGTCTAGGCATACAAAAATTAACATTGAAAACACGAATACCTGAAACGCTGTGAAGAAGGCGCCGCTGCATCCTCCGCGATCTCTTCGTTACCATCGTCCTCCGCCAACTCTTCCGCTACCTCCTCCTCTTGTTGCTTTGCTAAGTCCTCGACTCGTCGAGGACTCGGGAAGAAAAAAGCGTACTCCTCGTTGGCCTCTCGTGCCTGCTCCATGCACCCCAGGAGCTGCTGCTGCCTCTGCCTGCTCTGGACAGTCCCTTGGAAGAGGCTGTCCTGACTCCTCGAGGACTCCTGTCCACTGGACCCCTGACTCTTCCCCTTACCCCCACTCCTGGAGGTAGATCTAGTGAGCTTACCAACAATCTTATCCTTCGCGTGCCTGAACATCTGCAAAAGTTTGAATAGAGTAAGATTGCACATTTATAACAAATTATAGAAACAATGTGGAAGTAGTAAGAAATATAATCAAAGTAGTATTACAACAATAAGAGGATATGTACTTATCAAAACTCATCAGCGTCTCGAGGTTCATTGGTGACTCGTTGTCTAGAAAGATGTGTTTTCACAGAATCCCGATGTCGTTTCTTTGATGGGCCGAGGCTCAACTATTAGAGTGCGTGGCATCGATGGCTACGACGAAGGTCATCCCCATGAGCAACCCGAAAAGATCTTGGCGGACCTTCTTCTGGTAGACATCCGTTTCCTCATTGTCCATCGTCTTTGTCGGCGTAGTCGGCATCCCGAGGAGGATATAACCGTTCACGTGGGTTAACTTTATATGCTACCCACCAAGCATGCAATTTGGGATGAGGATAGTTTAGGTAGTACACTTGCTCAACTTTGGTGAGCAAGCCGAAATTGTCATGGCCTTGAAGCCTTGGTGGTGCTTGACCTCTGTCATGCCAAATTAAATCGACACGTGTGCCATTGTTAGGATCAAACCAATCACATTCAAAAACTACTCTCAGTTCTTTAGGCCCCCAAACTTGTACTCAATTATGTTTTGAAGAACACCATAGTAGTTAATTACGTGTCCACTTGCATCATGACGCCTTAGTTACCACTCCATTGTTCACGGTGGCGCAAGTGGGCGTCTACGCTTCCAATGTTCTTTGTTAGGAAGCGAAACCCATTAACATCATGAACGTTGAAGTTCCTTGCCGAATGCGGTGCCGTGTGATAGCTGCTGAGGTCATCATGGACGTCGGCATCGAGCATGCATTGCATAGATTAAGACATCCTTACTAGGTGCAACGGAAATAATTTGAAGTTTAGGGTTAGAAAATTGGGAGGAGGATAAAATTACATGCTTTGGAACCGATAGCGAAACTAGGGCCGTTGTTTAACCCCTCGCGTCGTAGCTTATCCAGCTGCTTACTAGTAGGTTGGCGGCGATTTCAATGTTGTTGATCAAACAATCTGGCGTGGACCGACCAAATGAGAATAGGTTCAGGATTACACAATTCAATACAAAATACGAATCGTTACTTACTCGAAATATTTTTCCATTTCATCCATGTTGGAGTACATATAAAGCAAAGCCGAGTTCCACTCTGTTGGTGACACCTCATGTGGAGTAGAAGCGCAAGCAGATTTACCCTTCCATTGAAAAATTTGAAGGTTACTCGGGGTGCTTCTACCGCGATATGATACAGCGTTGTAGGAGCATTAACATTGTGCTCATGTGCGAAATCGTGCTTGAGAAGTACGATATCTCTTTTAGAGCATTCGCCTCGGCGATGCACCCTTCAACTCGGCCTTGTTGCGTCACGGTTGCCTGAGCTTTTTCAATTCTCTTTCCTCGCAATACATCCACGAATTGCATAGGTCCTCAACCTCCGCTTCCCGGGCAAATGCACCAGCAGATGTTGCATCACGTTCATAAAACCGGTGGGAATACTGTTCCATTTTACATACAAGTACCAGGTATTTCTCTCTGCAACTTTCGCATCATCTTCTTGAGATTTCCTTAGCACATAGCGCCTATAGAAGTAACTAAGCTCATAAACATTCTCCACAACTCATCCTTCAAGTAGCCACGAAACATTACAGGAGTAGTCTTTCCATTATGATGTGGTAATCATGGCTCTTAAGCCCATTTAGCTTCCGGTCTTGACATTCCTTTGCCGCTTTATGTTAGTTGCATAGCGATCTGGGAATTTAAGGGTTTTCAACCACCGAATATCTGTTTCTTGTCTTGAGGTTTCACGATCACGGAGCTCGTGGCACGGCAATTAGTCGCCAGGATCTTATACGATCTCGGCGCGATCGATCACAAATCTCGGCTAAGTCTCTTCGTGCCTTCACATTGTCTTTTGTTTTGTCTTTGAAATCAAAGCACATGCTTACGATGCTTTCGCGACATTACGCTCTTGGTGCATCACATCTATATTGTCGGTAGAATCAATGCCGCACAATAAAGGAGCTCCCAAATTGCACGATATGAGTCGGTTGTGCTCCACTTTGAAACCTTGAACCCTCCATCGTCTTTTACTACGAGCTGCCTATGCCAAGCAGCTATCTCTCCAGGTCAAAGCGCATCGGCGGGCCCTTTATAATGATGGTGTTCTTTCGAATGCATTGGACATCCTTTGAAAGGGTGATTCGATGGTAGGAATAAATCGATGGCAATCAAAAGCAGAATTTTCCACCATGCGGCACCGGAATGCATCTGAGTCATACATACAAATGGGACAACAAAGGCGACCATGAACACTCCAATCGGACCATATGCCATCTGCAGTAGATCGTGGACCGACCACGGTATGCGACACGCAAGGTAAAGTTTACTTTTACCGTAGGCATCATATGCCTCTACCCTCTCCATAACTCTTTCAACTCTTCCATTAACGGCCGCATGAACATATTGAGGTGCTTCCTGGATGATCGGGACCGGAATCACAAGTGCTAGATATATGTACTCCTTCAAACACAAGCGGTGGTAGGTTGTGCGGCAAGATGAAAACCGGCCAACAAGAATACGGGTAGCACTTGTACTAAAAGGTGTGAACCCATCATCGCCAACCCAATGCGAACACTCCTAGGGTCACTTGCAAATTCGAGGTCGAAGCGGTCCAATGCCTTCCACGCCTCGCCATCTGCTTTGGATGCACCATCACGCCATCGATCTCACGGACACCTTCTTTATGCCACCTCATATGCCTAATTTGTTTTTTAGATAAATCAGACGTTTAATCCTATCCGTGATTGGCATGTATCGGGCTGCTTCATCGCGACTTTTGTAAATCACCGTTATCCCTCATCATTTACCACCTCGACATATCTAGACTTGTTGCGGTACCTACAACGAGTGTCGTTGGCATGTTCCTTCCAAAACAACATGCAATTATCCTCGCAAACATCAATCTTCTCATATTTCATCCCAAGGCGGACAACATCTTCTTGGTGGTACATGTCCTTCGGCATCTTATGGTTCGCGGAAGGATATCACTAATCGAGTTGGACCATATCGTTTGTAGCACTTGTTAGAAAAGTTGTGCTTGACTTCATTGACATGAGCCGTGTCACCGTCTGTAGGGCGGTCACCTTAGTGAACTCATGCAATTTCTCTTCCGAGGCGAAAGGAGCCTATAAAATCTTTGCACCTCGGCCCGGGCTCCTCTTCGAATTAACCTCAAACTCCCTACCAATATCATTGAGCATCTCATCCATCTGTCTTCATCCTCATGGTCCGACTCAACAATGGGCTCCGCCTCACCATGTTACGCACCATATCAAATAGTCGGGCATGAAACCAAACTTGCACAGATGCCGCTCTACATCCGACTTCACGTGGTAAGAATAGTTGCGGCACTTGCTACAGGCACTGCGACACCACCGGCAGCCCTGTGAATGCATGGTCCTGACGCACTTTGTCGGCAGACGGCCCATTCTCTTGAGTGCGCCTGATCTTACTCAACCATCATACATCCACCTTCGATCATCACCCATTCTCGAATCTAAACACATGCACGATATCAACCACAATGCAGAGTTGCGAACAAGGGCTCTCTTGGGAAAGATAGGTCCTAAACCCACCCAGAATGGGCGCTTGAGCACGGTTTATCTTGAGCCTTACGGCCGAATGGAATTTCGGCGGATAACTTATTGTTCTCCGAATGCCGCCCGATCTTGGTGCATCGGAGAACAAGCTGGATCATCTTTGCCGAGATTCGTTTGGACCGTTGGGCTCGTCATAAATCGACATATGCTCTAGCGTCCATTCCTAAGGTATCCAAATTAAATGGACAATTCGAACGACACACCTCACAAGTAAATGTGAGGCGTCGTTCGAGCGAAATGGTGACGCCTAGGCTTGGTGACAAAATCGATTCTACTTAATTAAATCATGTTCTACTGACTCTAACCCTCAACTAATCATGGCCCAAACAAAATAAAATATGAATTTTAAATTCGGCTCATTTGCTTGGCGGCGAAAATAGCCCTATAATTAAAATTAATAAAGCAATCATCTAATTAAATCATGTTCTACCGAGCTTTAACCCCAACTAATCATGGCCCAAACAAAATAAAATATGAATTTTAAATCGGCTCATTGCTTGGCCAGCGAAAATATACTGTTAAAATTAATAAAACAATCATCTAATTAAATCATGTTCTCCGACTTTAACCCCAACTAATCATGGCCCAAACAAAATAAAATATGAATTTTAAATTAGGCTCATTTGCTTGGCCAAGCGAAAATAGCCCTACTTAATTAAAATTAATAAAGCAATCATCTAATCAACTATTAAATGACGAAAAACTCACCTTACTTGACAGGCGTCTTGTGGAAAGGCGGTGGTAGGTGGCCTGGTTCTCTGGCGCTGGGCGTGCGCAGCGGCGGCGTGGCGAAGCGAGATGACCACGAGGAGGAGCGGCCGACGGGGCTGCCGTCGCCGTGGCGTGTGAGGGAGGCCTTGGCGGCGCTGCTCGGGGAGGCGGCGGCGGGAGGAGGCAAGCGGCGACGATAATGTAGCCTTGGGAAAGGCACAGTGACGCAATAGGCATGAGGCGCGAAGCGGCGGCGTAGGGCAGTAGCGGCGGCAGCGTGGGCAGCAGCGAATGGATTCGCGAAGGGCGGTTCACGGCTTATCGCCTTATTTTCGCGGCCCGCGGCGGCGGCGATAATAAGTGCTACGTGAAATTTTCATATTTTAAAGTGCGGCTAAATAGACCAAGCGAAAATAAGCCTCGAACACGTGGCGCCAAGCGAATGGGACAACAATATTTTTAAATCGGCGGGTAAGCAAGCGAAAAAATTTTGAAATTGTTTGTCATACAGGCACGATTATTTTAAATCGGCTTCAGCGACTGGCCGTGATAATATAGTTATTTTAAATCGGTTTGTCTCGATGGTGGCGAAAATAAAAGGTTTTTTTCATCGGTTTGATCTAGACCAAGCGAAAATTTAAAAAGTATTACCGTCGGCTTAAGTGAAGCCGATTTAAAAAATATGCTGGTAAGCGAACAAATGTCGTTTTCTGTAGTGATCACTTCTTGGGTTAGTTATACAACGGCGGTGATATTGAACTATCTCTGCGGTTTACACTAGAACCCGGCGGTGATATATAGATCTCTGCCGGTTCAAACTAGGATCCGTTGATATATAGAGATCTCTGGCTTATCGAAGAACCGGCGGTGATATATATATATCACTGCCGGTTCTGGGCGAACGGCGGTGACAATTTAGAATCTGAAAAAATTTGTTGATGTACTTCATAGATTACTCTACCTATGTGTAAAATTGTAGGTTCAAATTCAATACATATCGGGACTTACAAAAAAGAAATTTTCTCTTTTTTGTAAGTCCCGATATGTATTGAATTTGAACCTATTACATAAATAAATATCTATGAAGTACATCTACAATTTTTTTCGTAGTTTTCATGATTGACTTTTATTAGTTGGTGTGCACGATGTGTACAGGGAAACTGTGTGCACATGATATGTTGCCTTGAAATATATAGTATATAAAGCGTCGTTAGATCATAATTAAAATATATTAAAGCATCACAATATTTAGTTTTTACAATAGTACATTTACAAATGTAGTGTGAGTACATCTCGTTCACTTTGGATCGAGGATGTCGCGTGGAACTTCGCCTTTTGGATTGATGATCGATTGTCAATGAATCCAAATGATCTGCTCTTGAATTGCTAAAATTTCATTGGCGATAACTTATTGGTTCTCATCTTGGAGCGCTGTTATTGAAGAAAAAGAAATTTAATTAATGATGATAGATGTTAAATGAAAGAAAAGTAAGCATGAATGTGTAATTATATACCATGGCCGTTATAGCCGACACTCTTCGTGACAATTGCGTGTATATTTGTACATACGTAGTATGCGATAAACTATTTCACAGTCTGTCTCATGCATGGAAAATCATTATTATTTTGAAAGTTTTCTGAAGGGACGATCACGGACCACCTTTCTTGCAATACCGTGTGAATGCCCTGTGAATGATTTTAAATAGTAATTAACCTTAAATACAATAGAATAAAATATTACTAGAGCAATAGCATAGCGATCGAGTTTACTGTTCATCATGTCCCAAAATTATGTTGATACTCATCAAGTTCTTTTCTCATCGAGTCCAAGACAAAAACCACGCTAGCTTCTAACTCGATGACGAGGAGGACCCAAAGGATAACTAGACATATATGTTAACATAGCCTATTAGTCCCACACGTATCACGCAAAAATAGTAAAACAATATTAGAAGTAGGGTAATACGTCTTTGAAAGTTATAGGGTAAAAGTATGGAGGTTTTCTTTTTAGCTTGAAGAAAGTTTTAAATAAATAGTCTTCAACAAACTTTGGGTTATCACGGACGAGTGTCTCGTTGACAAGCCCCGGATCGAGAAATCCTAAATTTTCATCCTCATTTCTTCTACATATCTGTATCTCCATTCTACATATATAAAAAGAAGTTAGACATCTGAGTTGAGCGGTACAAGAATATACAATAATATAAATAGAGACTTACAAAGTCCATAGTCGACCAATGCCGCGCCCGAGCATCCGCCTAAGACAACATATACAATTAGTAGAACTCTACCTGAACATGTTATCCCCATTGTGAAAATCCGAATCTTTGTATTTCACTTGGGCGCCACATACCCTTTACCGCCTTTCGCGCCAACCCAACCGTCGCTTTGCTGTTCTCTCGCTGTTCTTGCGTTCTCTGCAGGCCATGCTATTGCGCTTCACATTCTCTCGCTAATTGTAGCCCTTCCCATTACGCCTCTATATAATGCCACTATTGTTGCAAGAATGGCACCCTCCACACAATCCACTATTGTTGCAAAAATGGCACCCCCCAAGAAGCGAGCACGTGTTGGGCAAAGCCCCGCTCCGTCGCTAGAGAAGGAGGAGAAGAAGGAGGAGGAGAAGGAGGAGGTGGAAGCGGAGGAGGAGGAAGAGGAGGCAAAGGAGGAGAAGGAGGAGGAGGCGGCAGCGGCGGCAGATGGCAGCGGCGAGAACCTGCGGCGTTGGGGCAAGACCAACTCTGCCACCGAATCGGATTTGGAGGAGAAGGAGGACGAGCACCGCCGCAACTCCGATCAGTCATCAAGCGGCGATTCCATGAGGAGGAGGGGCAGCAGCGGCAGCGACTTTTGGATATAGGGCTTCACGCCATTGGCCTATTATAATTAGGACTAAATATGTAATAATAGGCGATATACCTAATTATGTTTTGTAAATGTTCTGTATTTTAATTAATACATATCCCATAAATTACAAATTTGCTTTCATATATTCATTTTTTAACTAATTATGCTTTCATATATTACATTTTTTAACTAATTATGCTTTCATATGTTACATGCGAGATAAATTACAATGTTTCTTATATTACATGTCGAACTAATAATGGGGAACGATAATATCCTTGCCATTCTATAGTAAAACCGGCAGTGAAAATGGTCTTATCTTTGCGGTTTATAGACAAACCGCAATGATAAATCACTACCGGTTTTACATATAAACCGGCAATGATATCTTCTTATCCTTGCGGTTCTCTATTAAACGGCAATGATATTGCCTCCATTCCTCGGAAATTTATACTATTCTTATCTTTGCCGATTGAAGTTAGAACCGGCGGTGATAATATCACCGCCGATTGAAGTTAGAACGGCGGTGATAATGTTATCAATGCGGCTCATACCTACGGCGATGATGGGAAATCGCGGATGAGGCGATGCAGTAGTAGTGTACAGCATACCAACAAGTTAATGCTTTCATTGTTTGTACACAAATTTGATTTTTCTTTGTTTTAGCTATAACTTTTATCGGTAGTTCCAGTTCATAAACGGTTTTTATCAGTAGTTTACTAACGATAAGAAGAATAAATTGACATAAGTCTTACCAATAAAAGCAGCATAAATCAAATTTGCTGTGAATAAAAACATCAATTTACTACAGTATGATAGTATATATATATATATATATATATGAATAGTATATTGAAGTGTAATTCGCAGAAACTATAGAATAAATCTATTACATGATTATAATATGTCATAGTGAGGTGTGGCAATAAATTAAATCTAAAGACATGTCTAGTTTTTTTGACAGTAAAAGTTAGTATATGCTGTTATTTAGCACTTTGTGATTTTCATATCTCTCAAATATGACTGAGTTTGATCTTCAAATTTTAAAGGTTTGTAGAATATCACCTCCCTTACGTGTGAAAATTTTTAAAGAATTGTTCATAGTAAAATGTTGTTTTTTGACAGCAAAAGATAGTATGTGCTGCTGTTTGGCACATTATTATTTTCATATCTCTCAAATCCGATTGAGTTTAGTCTTCAAATTTTACAAGATTACTGAACTTTACATCAGCAATATTGTGCGATTGCATGGAGTCCCAAAAATAATTGTATCAGATCGTAGCTCACAATTCACATCCCGTTTTTGGGAGAAGCTGCATAATCTTCTAGGAACCTAGGACATACGGTGAAGCTCTAGACCGAATCAATTTGAATGATTAGTAACAGATGTGCTCAAATCGTGGTTTTCCCCCTTTTTGGGTTCTTGAGAAGATGGTGAAGAAGAACGGCTTTGATTGAGTTGTTTGGCTCAGAAGAAGTTCGAAGGAATGTAGGGGGTCTCAATGTGATGCTGAATCAATACTTATAGGCGGCATTTGATAGGTTTATAGTGTTTGAACGCAAGAGCTAAGGTTGCGACTGTTCTGTGCAAAAATGACGAGGTGGCGCCGACAAGGTATTCCAATAAAAATTCAAAAATGCCATAAAAATTCAGAAATGGTCACAATAAAATTAAAAATATTTATTTATATTTTATTTTGTTTTTTTAGGATGTTACAGATTTACCCCCTTACAAAAATCTCGACCTCGAGATTTGGTGTGTCTAAAAGAAACTGGATATAAAAGAAATCAGGAAATACTTCTTTAAGACGTTCTTCTCATTCCCACGTTGTTTCCTTTTTTGTGTGATTACTCCACTAGACTTTTATCATCTCGTGGGACTTATTTCGGGTATGACGTTTAGCTTCTTCAAAGATCTTGATGGGATGCTCTCGATTGGTTAAATTAGGTTGAAGATCGATTTCTTCTAGTTAAGTGAGTTCAGAAGGATTGCGAAGACATTTCTTCTGTTCTGATACATGGAAGATATTGTGAACACTGGATAATTGAGGTGGTAATTCTAATTTGTATGCCTTCTCTCCCATCTTCTCAAGAACAAAATATAGTCCAATATATCGTGGTGCTAATTTTCCTCGAATTTGGAATCGATGAACACCACGAAGTGACGAGATTTTTAGGTAGACATAATCATCAACTTCAATACTTAAGTCACATCAACGATTGTTGGGATAACTTTTTTGTCGAGATTGGGCTTCTTTCAGTCGACTTCTGATTAAGTCCACTTCCTCTTGAGCTTCCTGAATAAGGTCTAGACCAAAGAATTATCTTTCTCCTACTTCAGACTAGAAAAGAGGTGTTCGGCACTTTCTTCCATAGAGTGCTTCGAATAGTGATATTTGCATACTTGATTGGAAACTGTTATTATATGAAAATTCAGCAAATACCAAACATTTTTCCAAGTTTGTCGGGACCCGAATATACAAATCCGGACCCTCTGTGTATAATGCACTAGTCCAGGATCACGCTAGTGCACACAGGCTCAACACTAGTGAATATCACAATCATACACAGCGGAAATAAGATAAAAGACATTATATACTAAATATTACAAGTTGCATGACCTTATGGTCAACTTACATAACATTGCCTCACAAGGCTGAACAGCAAATTAAACTGCAGCGGAATGAAGACGTAGGAAACCCCTCAGTATACCACAGGCAACTGACAAGGCTCGCACCCTAAACATTCGTCCCTTCATGGTACACTTTCTTCAGCACTGGTGATGTTGTAGGCAAGGGTGAGTACATAAAGCACTCAACAAGTTGTGCACAGAATGCAATTCTAACATAACTATATACAAGGCTTATTCCAAAGGAATGGCTAACAATGGCTATTTGCAGTAAAGCAGTATTTATGAACAAGTATGGTATATAGGTTGAAAAGATACTAATAAAACAAATAACAATAATAGATAGATTCAGCATTTCTCAAGTAAACCAAGTTTTCCATCATAAGTCAAGAATCAACTTCCCATGGCAACCTGCCACCCATTCCAAGTTTTATTCTGCAAAAGTCCAACCCTTGACAGTAATTCCCGAGCTATGCTCAATACCGTGAGCACGGCTATTCGAATAGATTGTACACTCTGCAGAGGTTATGCACTTTACCCACACGACATGATCATCTCTTGTTGCCAAGCTATTGGCACACTTCCTTTGGTGTACCGGCAGAGAAATCATGACAAAGCCTTTACAATACTCTGCCTTAACCCAGTACTACCCGCTGAGGTTTCAACACTAATGGGCTGAACCACCACAACAGGGCCCCCTCTTGCGCCATGTGAGTTGATCCGTGAACCCGGACTCACACCACCAAAGCAGTACTAAAGCTAAGACATTGCAAATTAATTGGCTAGGCTGCCCCACAACAGACATGTGGTTGCATGACTGACTCAGGTCAAAGGCTCGTAAGGTTAAGTCCTTAGGGTTGATTAAAGCAAGACTTGCACATACCCCTCCGCCCATCGGGCCCACCTAGGCACACTTGCCCTTGCCACTTGCTCGATCTAAATCATAACCACCCCAGTTGATTACCAAGCACCACGTGCCATCAACAATTCAATATCGTTGCGTGACATCCATCGCCACAACAACTCATTCTCATCGTGTGACCACACATGACACACAAATTCATAACATTGTTCCATATTCCATTAGTCAAGATTATTTATCAATGATTCAAGTACATGTGATGACGTGGCATGGCTAAGCAATCTAATCCGGTCTAACCATCCCATGTTGATTTTATTATTAACCAACTGTAGTAAACCAATCTAAGGTGACAAGTGGATCATGGCATGCAATCGACAAGGTAGGATGTAATTCAAAGGGTATGATATCTAAATCCCAATTTAGATTGAAATCATTTATACACATGAAATAATATGCAATATCGTAAATCAAAATAGCAACTTTGCAAAAAAGTGTTCAACATGATCAAAGCACAACTTGCCTTAGGAAAACCCTTATCCATGCTCTGGACCTCGGTCTTGAGTTGATGAATCTCCCCCGGTTGCGTCGCACAATTTATCATCTACGCGAAACGAAAGAGAATGCAAAATAAATACCAAAACAGAGAGCAACCAAACTCCCAAAAATCAAATAAAATTCACCACTGGATAGATCTCAATTTTATAAATTTTTACAAATTTGAATCACCTCAATCGGAGTTCGTATGAGGGAGAACGAGCTCTCGGAAGATTCAAATTCCTAAAAATTCAGAAAATTGGAAAATCAAATATTAACCAAATTATTTTATAAAAGAAAAATCTCTTTATTGCGTCATGCTGATGTCAGCATCGGACCCGAACCAACCGTGCGCTGACACGTGGCACATGGCATTGTTTCGTGGATCCGGTGTACCGTGGACTCAGTCCACCGTGGACCATGGCACTGTGCCGTGCACTGGCTTATGCCAGCATGATGTCAGCCGACACGTGTCGCCACCCGATTGGTTAGATCCAAGATCGTCGATGCGCGCGCTTTGGATCCGGCAGTCCATCGATCGAGGGTTCCACGGCGCAATCCCAAGCGCTCATCTGCCAATGAACAGTGATCCTTACCCGAACGGTTTACTGACGACCTAATCGACGCGGCGCAATCGTCACCGCTCATCTAAGATCAGACGACGATCCCTTACCCGAGCGATACACTATTCAATCCACGACGTGGCTCACCTCTGGAGGTCCGATGATGATCCGACGGCTAGAAGCTTCCGGTCTTCGTGATGGCAGCACGGCGGCGTGGTTCCACCGGGGTTGAAGAAGACGACGAGCCCGACAGCGTTCCGGCGCCCTCCGGTGACCACCAAACGACGGAGCAGGTGCGACGCGACGCGACGAGTTCATATCTGGGGCCCACGTGGCGGAAGGAGGCTTCCCACGGCGGCAATGGCGCGGCGAAGGTTCTCAGGCTCCGCCGAAGCTTGAGCGCGAAACCTAGGGCTCCTCAGGCTACGGCGCTGCACACGGATGATGCGGCGGGCTGTAACATCCCAATTTTTGAATTTTTAATTATTAAATATTATTTTATTTCAATTTATGATTTTTGTGAATTTTTCTGGATTTAATTGGATTTTCTGAGATTTATTTGAAATATTTTGAATTAATATATAATGCCTTTTTTAAGAAATAATTATAAAGAGAATTATTTAAAATAAAGTTTTGCCAAAATATTTTATTTAAGTCCAGAATGTCTCAAAGTATTTTTGAGAATTTTCCTAGAATTTTTAGAGCATATTTAGTGCACTAAATAAATCAAATGAATTTTTCAATTAATTTAAATCGAAAATTCCGGGAAATTCTTATGAACAGTGTTGGGCCCGGCCCATTACTGTGCGGATCGACTGTTGAGTCGGGAGGATTAGCGCCGACCGTTGGATCGGGATCCAAGGGCTAGTATCGCGCCACGTCAATTAATGAAAACCCTAGCTCCTATCGCCGCTGGATCGTCATCGTGCGGTCGTTATTAGTCGGTACCGATTCGGACTATGTCTTCTATCGTGGCCATCGGATTGTGATCGAGTGGTTGCCGTTCATCGTGTTTGAGAAGGACTCGGAGTCCTGTTCACCTGCGCCGCCGCCGCCGTGTCTGAGAGGACTTTCCATGGATGCGCACAAGCCTCGGGGTATTTAAGGCCGTGCGACTCTTCCCGAGACTCATCTCAACTCGCCGCGCCTTTTTGCTGTTGCGTCATCGCCGGAGAAGCACTGAGGAGGTAGCGGGAGCTCGCCGGAGTCCGAGAAGGAAGCCGGGATTCGTCGTCGCCGGAAACTCTTCCGTGGAACCAAGCTCGGATTTGAGTTCGCCGAGTTGTGCCGCATCTGCGCCACCGTCCGTTGGTCACCGGAGTGCGCCAAATCACCGTCGCCGTGGTCATCTTCTCCGAGTCCGGCCGTCTGCACCGCCGGGTTTTCATCCGCCGATCGGGAGCTCCGTGCGCCGTTAGATTTCCACCGGACGATCGAGAATCAGCCGCGTCATGACAAGGAACAGGAAATGACACAGGTAAGTTCAACTGTTGGATCAAGATCGAAGGGTTAGGAGTCGTCCACATCATTAAGTGCATAGTAAAACCCTAGGGTTAATCTTGATCGTCGGATTGAAATCTAACGATCGATATTAAGCCACGTCGGTAGTTTAACCGGAGCCGATAGATTAGGATCCAAGGGTCCAGATTTAGCCACATCGTATCCGTACATTCCGGGCGGGAAAAATCGGAATTTTCTTAATAAAAATAATTCAATTAAATCGGAATTTATTAATTTAAGGATTTTTCAGGATTTTTAAAACTTCAAAATGCTATAACTTTTGCATATGAACTCCGATTGAGATGATTCAAATTCCTAAAAATTTGTCAAATTGAGATCTTTCTAATGGTGGATTTTATTTGAATTTTTGAGTTCATTTGTTCTTTGGTTTTGGTGTTTATTTGCTATTTCTTCTCGATTCGCGTAGACGTTGAGTTGAGCAAGGTTTCGGAGGAGGAATTATCATTTCAAGAGCAATCTTTGGAGCAATACCAGGAGCTTAAGCAAGGCAAGTTGTGCTTTGATCATGTTGCACCCATGTTTGCAAAAATTGCTATTTTGATTTACTTTATTGCATGATATTTTATGTGTATAAATGGTTTTAAACTAAATTTGGCATTAGTTAATGTACCTTTGAATTACACCCTACCTTGTTATTTGTATGCCATAATCCACTTGTAACCCTAGGTTGGTTCACTATAGTTGGTTAATACTGAAATCAACATGGATGGTTAGAATGGAATAGAATTGCTTAGCCATGCTACGTCATCACATGTTCATGAATTATTGGTTATTAATATTGATTAATGGAACAATGATGTTAATTTGTGTGTCATGTGTGGTCACACAAAGAGATTGAGTTGTCGTGGCGGGGAGGTCACACAACGAGGTTGAATTGTGTATAGCATGTGATGCTTGGTAATTAACCGGGTTGGTATTCATTTTAAGATTGAAGCAAGTGGAAGGGGCAAGTGTGCCAAGGTGGGCTCAGAGGAGCTGAGGGTATGTGCAAGTCTTGCTTTAATCAATTCTAAGGACTTAACCTTGCGAGCCTTTGACCTGAGTCAATCTTGCAACCACATGTCTGTTATGGGGCAGCCTAGTTGACTAATTTGCAAATGCTTAACTTGAGTGCTATCGTGGTGGCGTGAGACCCGGGTGGTGGTAACCAGTCCATGCTTGGGGTGGCTCACATGGCGCAAGAGGGGGGCCCTGGGTGTGGTAACCAGTCCCTCCAGTGTTGAAACCTCAGCGGGTAGCACTGGGTTAAGAGGATGCATTGTAAAGGCTTTGTTATGATCATTTGCCTGTGTGGTGCATGGTTGTTTCATGTGGGTAAAGTGCATAACCTCTGCAGAGTGTACAAACTATTCGAATAGCCGTGCTCACGGTATTGAGCAATGCTCGGGAATTACAGTCAAAGAGTAGTTAATTAAAACTTGACAACTGTTTGGGATGGCAGGATGCCATGAGGATAATGGAAGTTGACTTAGGTTGGAAACTTGGGTTTATTTGAGAATCACTGAATCTATTTACTTGATATTATTTGTTTTACTGTCTTTTCAATCTATGTATTGTACATGTTTACAAATGCTGCTTTACTGCAAATGAAACCTTAGCCATTCCTTTGGAATAAGCCTGCATATAGCTATGATAGAACTGCATTTTGTGCACAACTTGTTGAGTACGTGTTGGTGTACTCACCCTTGCTTAACAACCAACAACAGTGGAAGAATCATCGTCATTCTTGGAGAAGGACTTTCAGGTGGACACGGGTCACTAGGCCAATCCTAGTCAGCTGCCTGTGGTGTGCTGATGGGACATCTACGTTTTCTACTACTTTCCGCTGCATCTGTCTCAATGGTCTTACTATTGCCTTGTGAGGCTGAATATTGTAAGTGATCATAAGATCGTACACTAGTTATATTCAATGAATAAAGTCTTATTTTTCTTATCGTTGTGTATGATATGATGCTTACCGATGTTAAGCTGTGTGCGGTAAAACACAGTGGATTCGAATTGGTCCTAGGACTAGTGCGGTAAAACACAGTGGATTCGAATTGGTGAATTCGGGTCCTTACAGAGGTGGTATCAGAGCATACTGACTGTAGGACTTGGCCCTAGCTTGGTAGAGTGTCCAAAACTATTTTCTAAAGGAAAAACTTAAAATGAATTAAGATAACACTCTTGACTTATCTCATTCTCTGATCCTTACCTTTGCTGAAGACTATCTCAAATTTTGCGGAGTGGCCGTTTGAAGTCGAAGACTTATCTATTGTTCTTTTAAATAGATGAAGAGGACACAGTCGTACGTGGAGTGCGAGAGTGGTTACGCCACAGAGCTTTGGAGGGTGCTTCAAGTTTTGGGAGGTTTCGCCAAACCAACGTACCAAGGCCGAGATTGGATCGTCAACGGAGCCACAAGGGGAGTGGTGTGCAAACTTCTAATTTACGCCAGCAAGGGTGAAGGATCAAGCCAACCTATCAGCATCACAGTGAGAAGAGCCACTTGGGAGATCAGTATCCAGGAGGCATCACGACTCGCTCTACGAAGGATCTGCTACGACTACTACCAGGAACTGGAAGACACGGTGTTCAGACTCCACCCCATGGTTCGAGATTCATGGCGTTCATACGTCACACGGAAGGAGGATGCTACCACAGTACAGTTAGCACGATTTACCGCTGTTCAAGAGACCCATGTCCACGACACCGACACGGAATTAAGAACAGCCTACGAAGCACTTAGAGTTGTGGAGAAGGAACTATATGAGACCCGAGTAGCCTACGAGGAGAGAATCATGGAGCTCGAGGAGGCATTGCAAGAGAGAGGTCGCGCTACACCATCATCGGAGGAGGAGATGAAGTCTGAATTCGAGGAGCCGGAAGCGTCACCAGTTGCAGGACACCGAGATCAATTCGCGCCAAGACTAGTTAAATCGCCATGAGATACCCACGGGAAGTTCTCGTGGAGGATGGCTCGAGGAGTGAGAGTCTTAGTTTAAGTTGAGACTCGAGTATTGAGTCGCGTCATTAGAATAGTCATACCCAAATGTAATAGACGTTAAGGTTGAGTGTTTAGTTTGGATTTTTAATGATTGTTGAGTGTGCAGTATGCGTTGCAAAGCTTTTAGGCTTTTGTAAGCAACCATACCAAGTTAATTAATAAAGATATAAAGTTTTGGGTTTAACCTAATCCCCCGCTTTAGAAATTCTTACATCTTATCTATGCTAATTCTATCTATCCTAAACCTGAAAACAAATCAAGCAAATGGTGAACACTCGCGGTAACAATGGAGCTTCAGGAAGTGGACTTCGTAGGAATGATAATCCTAATGAGGGAACACCAACACCATTAGCACCACCAGTAGATGTGCAGAACTTAGGAGCTTTCATAGCAGCACAGACCCAACTTATGCAGACAATGATGTAGCAAATGCAGAATATGAGCAACCAAGCTGTAGGAAATAACAATATGCAGCAAGGCAATTATGGGCAGCGTTCTCACTCTAAACTGTCAGATTTCATGAGAACCCGTCCTCCAACATTCTCGGGTAATGCTAATCCTTTAGAGGCCGATGATTGGTTAAGAACTATTGAGAGAAAGTTGCATATCACGCAATGTGAGGGCAATGAGAAGGTGTTGTATGCTTCGCTTTTGACTAGAAAAGGTACTTGGCGGAATGGTGGGAGAACTATTGCGCAGCACATGAAGCGCCACAGGAGATTACTTGGGAGGAATTTTCAGTTGCTTTCCGTCAGTATCATGTGCCTGAAGGAATGATGGATCTCAAGAAGGAAGAATTCAGGGCTCTGGAGCAATTAGGCCAGTCAGTGGCTGAATACTTAAACAAGTTTACCCAGTTAGCACGATATGCACCAGAAGATGTAGCTATAGATAAGGCTCGACAGTCTCGTTTCTTGAAGGGTTTAACTTCTGGATTACAGGTGGGACTGATCACCCACAATTTCCCTGATTTCCAAGAATTAGTTAATAAAGCTTTGATCCTTGAGGATAAGCGCAAGAAGTTGGGTGAAGATCGTAAGCGCAGAATGGCTAGTCAAGCAGGAAGACCTACTCAGTTCAGGTTAAGGATGACACCCCAGCAATTTGCTAGGATTCAGCCGCAGTTGCCAGGCAAGACATCTACCACATCATCTCGCCCTGTTAGTCAGAATTTTCAAACACCAGCACCAGTAGGCAATGCACAGGCAGGAAGTCAGCAATCTGCTGTCAAGAAATGCTTTTCTTGTAATGAGCCGAGACATTTTGCTAACAAGTGTCCGAAGAAGGGAAATGTTATTCCGGTTCGATTTAATTTGAGCACTACCCCATCCACGGCTCCAGTGACAGGAAGTAATCAAGTACCAGTGCAGTCAGGAGCATCGCCTCGACGATGACACGTGGAAGAATCAACCATATCACTGCTGATGAAGCTCAAGGAGCAACGGATGTTGTACTGGGAAGGTTCTTGGTTAACTCAGTACCCGCTACAGTTTTATTTGATTCTGGAGCTTCACATTCGTTTGTTTCTCGGAGTTTCGCCATGAGGAATGGATTTGCTGTTCAGAATCTTAAGTGTGTGCTTTTAGTCCAAGCCCCAGGATCTGAACTTCGATCTAGCCTTGGATGTTTGGGAGTTAAGTTGCTTATGAATGGGATAGAATTCCTAGCAAATCTTATTCTATTAGATACTCAAACCTTGGATGTTATTCTAGGAATGGATTGGTTAACCAAGCATAAGGCTGTTTTGGATTGTGGACAAAGGATGGTATCTCTAGAGAGCCCTAGCGGTAAGAAAGTGGAGATACATGCAACCGCAGTTCGCGATGGCCAGTTAATGATCAATAGTGTGAAAGTCGTTAACCTTGAAGATGTGCCAGTGGTTAGAGATTTTCCGGAAGTATTTCCTAAAGATTTACCAGGTTTGCCGCCAGATCGAGACATCGAATTCGTCATTGAGTTGGTGCCTGGAACAGCACCAATAGCAAAGAGGCCGTACCGGATGCCAGCCGATGAGCTAGTGGAAATGAAGAAGCAAATTGAGGAATTGCTTGAGAAAGGGTTTATTAGACCAAGTTCTTCCCCGTGGGGAGCGCCAGTATTGTTCGTCAGGAAGAAAGATGAAAGTTTGAGGATGTGCATTGATTATCGTGCACTTAATGAGGTGACGATTAAGAATAAGTACCCTTTGCCAAGGATTGATGATTTGTTCGATCAGTTGAGAGGAGCGGGAGTTTTCTCCAAGATAGATCTTCGATCAGGGTATCATCAGTTGAAGATTCGGGAAGAAGATATTCCAAAGACTGCATTCTCTACTCGTTATGGGCATTATGAGTTTACAGTTATGTCCTTTGGATTAACCAATACCCCTGCATATTTCATGAACATGATGAACAAAGTATTCATGGAGTATTTGGATAAATTCGTGGTTGTCTTTATAAATGATATCCTTGTGTATTCCAAGTCAAAAGAAGAGCACGCAGAACATTTGCGATTAGTTTTGGAGAAGTTGCAAGAACAGCAGTTATGTGCCAAATTTAGCAAATGTGACTTTTGGAAGGAGAAGGTAGAATTCCTTGGTCATGTAATGACAGCTAAAGGAGTTGTCGTGGACCCAAGTAAAGTGGAAGCTGTGTTACATTGGGAGCAGCCAAAGACAGTTACTCAGATCCATAGTTTCCTGGGAATGGCCGGATATTATCATCGGTTCATAGAAGGATTCTCAACGATTGCGAGACCTCTTACGCAACTGTTGAAGAAAGAAAGGAAATTTGCATGGACGCTAGAGTGCGAAAAGAGTTTTCAGGAGTTAAAGAAGCGATTAACATCTGCACCTGTGTTGGTATTGCCAGATGTACAGTGCAGTTTTGACATATATTGTGATGCATCAAGACAGGGTCTCGGTTGTGTGTTAATGCAAAATGGCAAGGTCGTAGCCTACGCATCAAGGCAGTTGAGGCCGCATGAAGGGAATTATCCGACTCATGATCTGGAGTTAGCTGCCGTGGTGCATGCTTTAAAGATATGACATCATTATCTCATTGGAAATAGATGTGAGATATATATGGATCATAAGAGTTTAAAGTACATATTCACCCAATCAGATCTTAATATGAGACAAAGAAGATGGCTGGAATTGATTAAGGATTATAATGTGGGAATTCATTATCATCCTGGAAAAGCTAACGTGGTAGCCGACGCCTTGAGTCGTAAAAGCCACAGTATAAACACAATAGAAGCCAGCGATCAACCGGAGTTGTGTGAGGAATTCCAGAAGTTGAGATTAGAGGTTGTGCCGCAAGGATTCGTAGCTGCCTTAGAAGTAAAACCAACCCTAGAGGATCAAATTAAGGAAAAGCAAAGTAATGATGAGAAGATCAGTAGGATCAGGGCTAAGAAGGAAGAGGGTTTAGCTGAAGATTTCTCGGTAGATGAGCAAGGAACCCTATGGTTTAAAGGACGAATTTGTGTGCCAAATGAGAAGGAACTTAAACAGTTGATTCTAGAAGAAGCACATGATTCCAAGTATTCCATCCATCCCGGAAGTGCCAAAATGTATCAAGACCTTAAAAAGAGATTCTGGTGGCCGAGTATGAAGCGTGAAGTTGCAGAACATGTTGCATTATGTGATGTATGCCAGAGGGTAAAGGCAATGCATCAAAAGCCTGCAGGACTGTTGCAGCCATTAAAGATTCTAGAATGGAAATGGGAGGAGATTGGTAGGGATTTTATCATGGGGTTACCCAAGACTCAGAGGGGTTATGATTCCATATGGGTTATCATTGACCGGTTGACTAAAGTTGCTCACTTCATTCCGGTGAAAACAACCTATTCAGGAGATCGATTGGCAGAATTGTATATGTCCAGGATCGTATGTTTACATGGTGTGCCTAAGAAAATAGTATCGGATCGAGGTACCCAATTTACCTCAAGATTCTGGGATAAGTTGCATGAAGCAATGGGAACTCGTCTGAATTAAAGTACTGCTTATCATCCACAGACAGATGGTCAGACAGAAAGAGTTAACCAGATTTTAGAGGACATGTTGAGAGCTTGTGCAATAACTTATAGTACCTCATGGGATAAAAGTTTGCCATATGCAGAGTTTAGCTACAACAATAGTTATCAGGCTGGTTTGCAAATGTCACCATTTGAAGCCTTGTATGGTTGGGCTTGTCGTACCCGTTAAATTGGAATGAAACGGGAGAGCGTTCGGTATTTGGGCCTGAGATGCTCAGGGAGGCTGAAGAACAAGTTGCCATGATCAGTGAGAGATTGAAAACAGCACAGTCGAGGCAGAAGAGTTATGCTGATAATCGCCGTCGTGATTTGAGTTTCGAACCCAATGATTTCGTATATCTTAGGGTTACTCCTCTTAAAGGTGTGAAAAGATTTCAAGTCAAAGGGAAACTTGCACCTAGATATGTAGGACCATTTAAGATCTTGAGCCGCAGAGGAGAGGTTGCGTATCAGTTGGAGTTGCCACAGTCTCTAGCAGGAGTTCATGATGTGTTCCATGTGTCTCAGCTTAAGAAATGCCTTAGAGTGCCAACAGAACAAACGCCATTAGAAGCTATCGAGTTGCAGGAGGATTTGACTTATAAAGAGCAGCCTATTAAGATTTTGGATGTAATGGAGCGCAGGACCAGAAATAAGTCTACTCGCTTTTGTAGAGTTCAGTGGAGTAATCATTCAGAAAATGAAGCAACCTGGGAGCGTGAAGAAGATCTGAAGAAAGAATTTCCAAACCTATTCTCTAGCTAGCCCTGAATCTCGGGGTAGAGATTTCGTTAAGGGGGAGAGGTTTGTAACATCCCAATTTTTGAATTTTTAATTATTAAATATTATTTTATTGCAATTTATTGTTTTTGTGAATTTTTCTGGATTTAATTGGATTTTTTGAGATTTATTTGAATTATTTTGAATTAATATATAATGCCTTTTTTTAAGAAATAATTATAAAGAGAATTATTTAAAATAAAGTTTTGCCAAAAATATTTTATTTAAGTCCAGAATGTCTCAAAGTATTTTTGAGAATTTTCCTGGAATTTTTAGAGCATATTTAGTGCACTAAATAAATCAAATGAATTTTCTGAATTAATTTAACTCGAAAATTCCGGGAAATTTTTATGAACAGTGTTGGGCCCGGCCCATTACTGTGCGGATCGACTGTTGAGTCGGGAGGATTAGCGTCGACCGTTGGATTGTGATCAAAGGGCTAGTATCGCGCCACGTCAATTAATGAAAACCCTAGCTCCTATCGCCGCTGGATCGTCATCGTGCGGTCGTTATTAGTCAGTACCGATTCGGACTCTGTCTTCTATCGTGGCCGTCGGATTGTGATCGAGTGGTTGCCGTTCATCATGTTCGAGAAGGACTCGGAGTCTTGTTCACCTGCGCCGCCGCCGTCGTCTGAGAGGACTTTCCATGGATGCGCTAGCCTCGGGGTATTTAAGGCCGTGCGACTCTTCCCGAGACTCATCTCAACTCGCCACGCCTTTTTGCTGTTGCGTCGTCGCCGGAGAAGCACTGAGGAGGTAGCGGGAGCTCGCCGGATTCCGAGAAGGAAGCCGGGATTCGTCGTTGCCGAAAACTCTTCCGTGGAACCAAGCTCGGATTCGAGGTCGCCGAGTTGTGCCGCATCTGCGCCACCGTCTGTTGGTCACCGGAGTGTGCCAAATCGCCGTCGCCATGGTCATCTTCTCCGAGTCCGGCCGTCTGCACCGCCGGGTTTTCATCCGCCGATCGGGAGCTCCGTGCGCCGTCAGATTTCCACCGGACGATCGAGAATCACCCGCGTCATCACAAGGAACAGGAAACCACACGGGTAAGTTCAACCGTTGGATCAAGATCGAAGGGTTAGGAGTCGTCCACGTCATTAAGTGCACAGTAAAACCCTAGGGTTAATCTTGATCGTCGGATTGAAATCTAACGATCGATATTAAGCCACGTCGGTAGTTTAACCGGAGCCGATAGATTACGATCCAAGGGTCCAGATTTAGCCACGTCGTATCCGTACATTCCGGGCGGGAAAAATCAGAATTTTCTTAATAAAAATAATTCAATTAAATCGGAATTTATTAATTTAAGGATTTTTCAGGATTTTTAAAACTTCAAAATGCTATAACTTTTGCATATGAACTCCGATTGAGGTGATTCAAAATCCTAAAAATTTGTAAAATTGAGATCATTCTAATGGTGGCTTTTATTTGAATTTTTAAGTTCATTTGTTCTTTGGTTTTGGTGTTTATTTGCTATTTCTTCTCGATTCGCGTAGACGTTGAGTTGAGCAAGGTTTCGGAGGAGGAATTATCATTTCAAGAGCAATCTTCGGAGCAATACCAAGAGCTTAAGCAAGGCAAGTTGTGCTTTGATCATGTTGCACCCATGTTTGCAAAAATTGCTATTTTGATTTACTTTATTGCATGATATTTTATGTGTATAAATGGTTATAAAATAAATTTGGGATTAGTTAATGTACCTTTGAATTACACCCTACCTTGTTATTTGTATGCCATAATCCACTTGTAACCCTAGGTTGGTTCACTATAGTTGGTTAATACTGAAATCAACATGGATGGTTAGAACGGAATAGAATTGCTTTGCCATGCTACGTCATCACATGTTCATGAATTATTGGTTATTAATCTTGATTAATGGAATATGGAACAATGATGTTAATTTGTGTGTCATGTGTAGTCACACAAAGAGATTGAGTTGTCGTGGCGGGGAGGTCACACAACGAGGTTGAATTGTGTATAGCATGTGATGCTTGGTAACCAACCGGGTTGGTATTCATTTTAAGATTGAAGAAAGTGGAAGGGGCAAGTGTGCCAGGGTGGGCTCAGAGGAGCTGAGGGTATGTGCAAGTCTTGCTTTAATCAATTCTAAGGACTTAACCTTGCGAGCCTTTGACTGAGTCAATCTTGCAACCACATGTTCATTATGGGGCGACCTTAGTGACTAATTTGCAAATGCTTAACTTGAGTGCTATCGTGGTGGCGTGAGACCCGGTGTTGGTAACCATCCATGCTTGGGGTGGCTCACATGGCGCAAGAGGGGGGCCCTGGGTGTGGTAACCAGTCCCTCCAGTGTTGAAACCTCAGCGGGTAGCACTGGGTTAAGAGGATGCATTGTAAAGGCTTTGTTATGATCATTCGCCTATGTGGTGCATGGTTGTATCATGTGGGTAAAGTGCATAACCTCTGCAGAGTGTACAAACTATTCGGATAGCCGTGCTCACGGTATTGAGCAATGCTCGGGAATTACAGTCAAGGGGTAGTTAATTAAAACTTGACAACTGTTTGGGATGGCAGGATGCCATGAGGATAATGGAAGTTGACTTAGGTTGGAAACTTGGGTTTATTTGAGAATCACTGAATCTATTTACTTGATATTATTTGTTTTACTGTCTTTTCAATCTATGTATTGTACATGTTTACAAATGCTGCTTTACTGCAAATGAAACCTTAGCCATTCCTTTGGAATAAGCCTGCATATAGCTATGATAGAACTGCATTTTGTGCACAACTTGTTGAGTACGTGTTGGTGTACTCACCCTTGCTTAACAACCAACAACAGTGGAGGAATCATCATCATTCTTGGAGAAGGACTTTCAGGTGGACACGAGTCACTAGGCCAATCCTAGTCAGCTGCATGTGGTGTGCTGATGGGACATCTACGTTTTCTACTACTTTCCGTTGCATCTATCTCATTGGTCTTACTATTGCCTTGTGAGGCTGAATATTGTAAGTGATCATAAGATCGTACACTAGTTATATTCAGTGAATAAAGTCTTATTATTCTTATCGTTGTGTATGATATGATGCTTACCGATGTTAAGTTGTGTGCACTAGCGATTGATCCTAGGACTAGTGCGGTAAAACACAGTGGATTCGAATTGGTGAATTCGGGTCCTTACACGGGCTTTGGCGATTCTCGGGGACCCCGCACCCCTATTTATACCCACGGCAAACGCGCGGAATTAGGGATTCTAACGGCGAACGGCGGTGGCGTGCACGAGCTGGACTCGGAGCCCTAATCCGAGATGACGACGGCGCACCGCACGATTGCGATCGAACGGTCACGCGAGACTCCCAACGCGGCACGATCCCCCCCGATCAACGCATCAAACGGCCAAGATTAGATATGGCTGAAACGGCACGGTTTAATCTCCACCGTGCGATAACGATCCAACGGCAATGGGCGCTAGGGTTTACTTGGCAAAGCGCGAAATGACTTGATGAAGGCCCTTGGATCATATTCCGACGGCAGGCGATGAGGCTTCTAGAAGGCGGTTGTAATGGGCCGACCAAACTGGTCATTGCGAGCAGGGCCTTAGCGACGAAGGCCGGGCTCGACCCGAGATCGCTCAAACCGAATTTCGAGTTTTAGCTTTTAAAATAATTAGAGAAAATACTTTGATTTATTTAAGGCAATATAAATACCAGCAAAAATCCCAGAAAAATTTCAAATATACTTTGAGACATTCTGGACCCAAATAAAATACTTTTGGCAAAACTTTATTTAAACTTTATCTATTTATAATTAGTCTTTGGCAAAAAGCAATATACTTTAATTTAAAATAATTCAAATAAATCCCAGAAAATCCAAATAAATCCAGAAAATTCACAAAATGCACAAATTGCAAATAAACACTATTAACTAAATAAAAAGTCCAAAATTTGGGATGTTACAAAGTTAGTGCTATATAATAGCACACAAGGTCTCAACATATTGTAACGTCCCGAAATTTGCCCGATTTTAATTTTTGGATTTAATTGAATTTTTCTAGATTTTTGGGAATTTATTCGATTTAAATAAAATTAAATTGAATTATCCTTCTCTTGATTAATTAATATCAGAAAAAATATTTATCAAAAATAAATGAAAATATTTTATTTATGCTCTAAATACCTTGAAATATTTTCTGGAATTTTTCTAGAATTTTTTGAGTATTTATAGTGCCCTAAATAATTACTTTGAATTTCTGTATTTATTTTTATTGGAAAAACCGGAAAACCCTAACGCCGCTTCGCCGAAAAACTGTGCTGTCGCCGAAAAACCCTAACGCCGCTTCGCCGAAAAACCGAGCCCAACACTGTGCTGTCGCCGAAAAACCCTAACGCCGCTTCGCTCCGCGCCGTCGGATCAAGATCGGACGGTCGGACACGACCGATCAGTCTCGGGAGTAGGCGACTGTGCACCGCCGTCCACCGCTGGGTGCCGGAGATCTTGTCAAGGATTTTGCGCGTGCCTCGAGGCATGTCCGGGCGAGTGAAGTACACCCCCGTGCTCAGCACTCCATTCCGCTCACTTCGCCCCATCTCTCGCTCTCAGCCACCCTCTATAGACCTCGCTAGAGCTCACCGTAGCAACTACTCACCTCTGCTTCGGTTTCCTTTGTGTCTCGCCGCCGTCCACCGCTCTCCGCCGTCGCCGAGACCTCACCGAAGTTCACCAAGCTATTAAGGCGCATCCGCTGGTTACTTCTTCCGACCGAGAAGCTCAAACGCCGTCAACCGCGTCGTCTTCTCCAAGTCCGTGACACCGCCACCGCTTCTTCCTCGGCGCCTCGCGAGCAACCACAAACCGCCGATCTTCATCCAACGCCGAGGTGAGGCCACGTGGTGATTAACGATGTATCCTCGGGTAGTTTCGCGCGTCGGATTGAATCCAACAATCCGAAAATCGCGATGCGTGGCTTGATGCTTCCTCGCCGCGTGTTAACTTGGTTGGTCCAAGCATCATTCACCGCCCACTTGTCGATGGGTGGACCGCGATCAGGCCGACGCCAAGATGACGTCATCCGCCCGCATGTCAGTGTCCGTACCGGCGTGGAAGTCCCTGGTGCCGACACGTGTCGCCGAGTGGGAAATTAATCCGGATTTCAGTAGGAAAATAAATAAAGTAATTCGGTTATATATTTATTTGAATTTCAGAAAACTTGAAAATGCTATAACTTTTGCATTTTAACTCGGATTTGGGTGATTCCAGTGCCCAAAAATTTGTAAAAATGTAAACTATTTAATGGTGATTTTTATTTTATTTTTGTGATGATATTGCTATCTGTTTAGTATATTTATTGTGTGCACACTTGTACCGATTAGACTCCGAGTTGCCGGAATTCGCCGAGGGAGAATTCGAAGACCCGTCGCAGACCTCGGACCAGAACCAACTGCTGTTTGAAGGCAAGTCATGCTTTGACCATATTGCCCCTAGATTTTAAAAATGTATTTCGATTCAATTTATGCATGCTATATTAATTAAAAATGATATTGCTTATTATGGGAAAGGTAGCTAAAATACCATTTTGATTATGCCACCTTGTTAATGTCATTGTATGCCCTGAACACCTTGTCACCCTAGAATGTTTAATTATGTTGGTTGCTATATTAATGCCAACACGGGAGGCTAGACCGTGATTAGTCGCTTAGCCTGCTTGTATGCGTTGAATGTCTTTTACATAGCAAATCAATACTGACTAAACAATTATGGAACGCATTTTGGAATAATGCGATGATGTCATGAAATGGAATTGAGGGTAGCGACTGTGTGGTTCTACTTGAGCAATGAAGTGGGCATTGGCATGTGTTGCAATAATGCAAGCCGGGTGGGAAATGATTTGGACCGGGGCAAGTGGCGAGGCGGCTTCGTGCTGTGGGCTGTGTGGCAGCAGGTTGTATGAAAGATTGTGAAGGTGTGTGCCGAGAAGTATAAAATGGAAGTCTTGCCCGGGACAGCTAAGGACTTCACCTTGCGAGCCTTTGATCTGAGTTTCTCGTACAACCACTTGTCCGGAATGGGACGGACCTAGTTGAGTAGGTCTCTAATATCTTTCCTTTGACACCTCGGGGCGACTGTTACACGAAAATGTAACAGTATGGGGGAGCGTACCTCTGCTGCGGCTTGGTACCCATCTAACGGTATGTGCCTGTTCTAAACTTTGGCTCTGTGTGAGGGAAGTGTTGGAAAGGCAATGCTGGAGAGGTTCACTGGTTAAGTGTTAGTCTCTGAAAGACTTTGTTGCAATCAATCACCTGTGTGGTGAGCGACTGTATCCTGTGGGTAAAGTGTACAGCCTCTGCAGAGTGTGTGTGTGAATCTATTCGAATAGCCGTGTCCGCGGTACTGGACAATGCTCGGTGATTACAGTCAAGGGTTAGATTTTAAAAATAAAAGATGTGGAATGGGTGGCTGTGTGCCAAAAGCTGATGAATCAAACTAGGGCTGTGTGCCAAACTCTTGGAAAAGAATTGAGAAATTAATTATTAATAATATTGGTTTTACCGCTTTTAATCTAATAGGATTACTGTTAAAAGAAATCTTTGCTTTAAGCAAAATAACCAATTAAGCCTTTCCTTTGGATAAGCCATGCATGTAGTAATAGATCGCATTGTGCATGACTTGTTGAGTATGTTGTATACTCACCCTTGCATCGACAAAAACCTCGGAAGAAGCATGCGGCTTGGGAGGAGGAGTTCATCGAAGGCCGGGAGGACTAAGGGGTTGAGCCGCACTCGGCCAGTTCGTGGCTATGAGGGTTCATTGTTTTACTTTTGCTTCCGCTGATAAACTTGTGCTACTTTGATATTTATCACCCTGCGTGGCGAATTATTGTAAGGTGGCCATAAGGCCGTGTAACTCGATTATATTATGCTTGAATGTCGGGACCCGAATTCACAATCCGGAAACCCTCTGTGTTTTCAGCACTAGTCCCAGGATCAGTAGCTAGTGCCCACAGTTAACAAAGATGAATATCACAATCATACACAACGGAATAATAAATAAAGAATTCATCTTTTAATATAACATGTTGAACAACCTTAAGGTCAACTTACAATTGTGAAGCCTAGATGGCTTCAACTCAGAGTAAAATGAACAAAGAATGAACGAAGAGCGTCGGTGAATCCCATCAAAATACCACGGGCATTTGACAAGGTTCAACTCCTAGATATTCGCCTTCTTGCGAACTTCTCATTCTTCAAGACAAAGACTTCTCCTCAACTGGTGATGTTTTGTTAAAGCAAGGGTGAGTACACAACCGTACTCAACAAGTCATGCATGTAATGCGGTTCTATTACTACATGCATGGCTTATTCCAAAGGAATGGTGAATGGTTCTTTTGCAATAAAGCAAAGCATTCACAAATAATCATAATAGATAGAAAAGCAAGAAACAATAATACCCATAATAAATTTCGTAATCATTCTCCGAGAAAGCATTTCTCATCCTTAACAAATTTCCATATCACATTGTCCACATTCCCAACCTCATTTTTATCAAAATCTAACCCTTGATTGTAATCCCCGAGCAATGTTCAATACCGTAAACACGGCTATTCGAATAGTTTTTACACTCTGCAGAGGTTATACACTTTACCCACAAGATATAATCAACTCACCACGTCAGCCGTGAATCGCCATACAATAGTATGCGAATGAGTGATCATAACAAAGCCTTTCCAAAGATCCGTCTAAACCCAAGATCTTTGCCGCTAAGGTTTCAACACTGGTGGGACTGGTTACCACATCCAGGGCCCCCCTCTTGCGCCTGTGAGTTTTACTACCCGCACAGTCGGGACTCACTCCACCATGACAGTACCGAAGAATAGATTTCACAATTTACTCAGCTAGGTCCGTCCCATTTCGGAACTTGTGGTTGTATGAATGACTCAGGTCAAAGGCTCGCAAGGTTAAGTCCTTAGTTGACCGAGGCAAGACTAACCAAAAGTTCATCACATCAACATGTCATAAAACCAAATGTGACCGCCCAATTGCCACTCTTGGCCCACCAGAAACAATCTAAAACCAAATGCGACCGCCCAATTGCCACTCTTGGCCCACCGAAAACAATCTTAAACCAAATGCGACCGCCCGATTGCCACTCTTGGCCCACCAAAAACAATCTTGCCACTTGCCTCAGTCTAAATCACTTTCCCACCCCAGTCCTTTACCATGCACCACGTGCCATCATCAACTCAATAACCCATGTCTCATTCTCAAAAACATGTTCCATATCTCATTAAGTCAATATTAACTTTAATTTTCCAAAATCATGATAAATCTATGTGGCAGGGCTAAGCACACTACATACGGTCTAATTAACCCATGTTGGCAAATTATTAATGTCCAACTATTAATCCACAATCTAGGGTGACCAATGAATCATGGCATACAAATAATAGAGACAAGGTGGCAATAACAAGTAGGTTGATTATCTAATCCTAGATTATTTGAAATCAGTTTATTTCAAACTAGCATGCAATAATTTCAAATGAAGTAATTTTAAAACATGGGATCAATATGGTCAAAGCACAACTTGCCTGGCCCTTGCAATTTTTATTATTCTTTACTCTTTATCTTCGATCGTTGATCCTCGATCTTCAATCTCCGCTTGCTTGATCCTCAGCTCCTTCGAGCGACTTCCGGCAACGCGTCTAACGATAAACAAGCACAGATACAACAAAACTCAAAAAGCAAATCAAGTAAACTCCAAATTAAGAACAAATAGCATTGGGCACAACGGCTTAGATGAAATTAGGAACTTGAATGGAAAGAAGGAATGATATTCCGAAGAATATTATATTGGTTAGATCGCCGATGACATATGGACTCTCGATCTATAGACCGGGTCCACGATGATACGTTAGTTCGCCATGAACTAAGCAGATGCTCGAGGTTGACTTTTGTTGATTGAACGGCACAGTCAACCAAAAGAAAGATAGACTGATAGACTAGGTCTGGCACAAGAATATGACATATGGCTAATGGTCTATCGACCAAGACCACGAATGAATTCTAGGTTAATGGCAGATTAGATTTTCAGGGATAAGACAAGGACGGATGGGATCGACATCCACTACGGTTCGATCCGGAGGTTATTCTTACATCGAGGACGGAACTCGACAACGACGAGGCGGTGATGACAGGAATATGAGACTGAACTCAACGAGATGGGCTAAATCACAATAAGGCAATAGAAAAAGGTAAGGACATCTCATTAGGGCTTTCACTTGCGTGCACCCATGCGATGACAACGATACAATAAGAGCAAAGTGTTAACGGCGGGTTGTTAACGACGGAACGTTAACGATGGAACATTAACGGCAAAACGTTAACGACGAAACGTTAACAGCGGAACGTTAACGACGGAACGTTAACGGCGAAACGTTAACGATGAAGGTGAAGCGATGACGGAACGCTCATGGAATAACAAGGTGGCGCCCGTCGGTGCAATGACATGGCAGCGATAGAATGCTAACAAGGACAGCTAACTGGGACGCGAATCGATAACAAAGAACTAGGTTGAAAAGACGACGGTTATAAACCGGAACAAGGCTCTGACGGCAAACGGGGACCCAAATGAACTTCGCCGATGGGCAAAACAGTGAATGACGATCCACCGGATAGGACAACATGGCCGAAGCGAACTAAATTGGGTGGCGGCAAAAGACGGCGCGCGGCGGTGGCAAAAGGCGGCAGCCGACGAATAAAAAGAATTTTGGTAGATGCAACAGCAAAGGGGAAATGTCCATCGCGTAGAACGCGGCGACACGAACTCAACGATATTGCCGGATTTGGCAGCAACTCAACGGATTGATCACAAACTGCCGATGAACGGCTCCTGGAGCTAATAGATCAAACGATCATAACTATTAAAGTACTGCACGAAACCTAACCAAATTTTACAGAGAGCTATCTGGAAACATTTGGCACAAAGTGATGCAAACAGATATGAGTTTTACCTTCTGGATCAACGGGGAACGCGCGACGAAGTTTTCTGCCGTCTGCAACGCAGTCTGATCGGAGAAAAGAATTTTTTGTGCAAAGTTATGAGGATAAAACCATGGGTTAGGGTGAGAACCATGTAGGGGACATCACCAGAAGTCTACCATAAAAATTTCACGGCCAAACTCGCAAAAACGAGGGAGAACGGGCAAAAACATGATTTGACATTGGAACGGCCATAACTTTTGATTCCATGAACCAAATTGCATGAAATTTCAAAGGACGACAGAGGGTACCATAGAGCACAAGATGACGTAGGTGGATCACCAAAAATCGCGACGAGCCGACTAGGAACGCGACGCCAAAACAGACCGACGTGGGGGCGGCGCTCGGGGCGATGCGGCAGCGCGGCTGCTCTGTTTGGAATTTTCCAAAACTGTTTCACAGGGGTATTGCAAATATCATGGAGGTACTCCACAAAAAAATTTGAGGATGAACGGAGATCGGGAGCGCCCGGTAGAGCTCGCCGAATTTCTCACCGGAGTTGGGGAAGAAGGCTTGCCGAGGGAAATTTGTTGCGATTCTGATACTAATCTTTGAGTATGATGTGGGGAATGAGGAGAGTAGTCTAGGGTTCAATTTTCAGCTACAAAGGAGCGGCGGATCAACAGTAAAAGCTCACCGGAGTTGGGAAAGGAATCGGTGGCTGAAGGTGCTCCGGTAGGTATTTTCAAAATCTGATTTTACTGGAGGTAGAGGACAGCAAGAGGAAGCTCTGGAAAACATTTCAGATCAAAATAAGTTCGGGAGTGAACAGAAGAGCTCGTCGAAGTTTTCGCCGGAGTTGAAAAGAATGTCTCATACAGGACGATCCAGAACTTGGATGGGGAAACTTCCAATTGGATTGTAAAGAGAACGCACGTAAGAATCTGTGGTTCAATTTATACGGCGATCGGACCAGTGGATCGTCAGGAAACGCTCGCCGGAGTTATGACTAGAAACTGACTGGAAACTGCCGGAATTACTGTAGTGTTACTGTTTATTTAATCTGAATTATCCAATAAAATCAAAATAAATAGCAAACGATGGTTCAAAAATCCGGGAAAAATCTGAAACATCACTCACAGCCTTGGTAACACAAATAAAATATTATTACATAATATAATAATTTTATTCGTGTACAGTAAATACTTTTATATTTTTTTAAATATCTTTTTAATTTAGAAAATACTAAAACAACCCCAAAAATTCTAAGAAAATTCAGGGAGTTTAATTAGGACATTTTGAGATCAACTAAAATATTTTGGTACTACCAAATATTTTATTTTTATATCAACATATATTTTTATTTTGTTAAAGCTTTTGGAAAGGCTTTAGGAAATATATAATTTGATAATTGTAGGAAATTTCGCAGAAATTCCCTTAGGTTTATTTATATTAAATAAGATAGTTTTAGCAAAACCAAATCTTTTATTTTGTCTCCAAATTATATTTTTAATTGATGAGACTTTTGGAAATGTTTTGAAATGGAATTTGGATATAGAATTGCTTAACAATTAATAATTCGAATTAAAAATCCAAATAAAAATCCAATTAACATCCAAATGTTTAATTTAATAATTTTAATTAATTTTTAACAAATATCAACTTTGGAAAATTCCCTGAGATATAAAGAACACTGTAAATCTCAATTTTAAGTTACTTGATATAAACAAAAGGCACATTAAATTGTTTTAGATTTAGAAAATTCTAGATTAAACTTCTTTAATGAATTAAAATCAATAGAAATTTTTGGAAAGCTAATTTAAATATAAATTTTTGAAAACCTAAATTTTGGGATGTTACAAACCTCCCCCCCTTAACAGAATCTCGTCCCCGAGATTCGGGCTGACTAAAGAATAGGTTCGGGGAAACTCGATCTTCAAGACTCTTTGCACTTGCAGTCAACTGCGCATATGATTCTTTGTTTCTCTTGGAAACTAGACAAGCTACTCCTGACGGCGAAAACGACTTGCTATTATGCGGTCTTGGTCAAAGATTGAACATTATTTCTATTGAGTTGGTTCTTGAGAACAGCTCTTGATCTGAGGAACTCAAGCTGATTGATAATTGCTTCACGGCATTTCAAAGTCTTGAACGATTCCTTGATCCTTGCAACTTCACTACCAATGACCTTCAAGGTAAGAGACATTGATCAAAATGAATCTGGTAACTTTTAACATCATGACTGAGAACTCAGGCTCTATGGCCAACATACACATGAACATTATCTAGTAAAGTGAATGCTCAAAGACATATCAAATCCTTTATTGCCCTTAATACTTTTGATTTAGAATTCGGTACATTTATTCATAAATAGGAATTACTAAGAGAATTCTTTGACATTACTCTTATAGACTAGAGTATGGCATCACGGCTTCTGAAACTTATTGGTAGCTTCATCAGTTAACCGTCTTTTCTTCAACTGCTTCTTGGAACAATCGCCTTCTGTTGTTGCTTCAGCATACTTGGCAATACAGCTCAACCGAGGTAGCCGGAGGATAATTTCAATTCCACAAGGTACTTCATATTTGAACAGGCATTGCTTGGCAAAGTGACCTCTTTTACGACAGGCATAGCATAATCAATTCTTTGATGCTGCACCATGCGATCTTGGTGATATACTTTGAACTGAACTGACTTCTGGAATGACTGAAGGCAAAGTGGATGCTTGATGCTTCTAGGGACATTGTCTGGCATAGTGACCTTGTTTACCACAAAGGAAACAACTTCCTAGTGACTTTGACTTGCTTCTTTTCTGCGGTAGCTTGCTAGATTCTTGGTATTTCGCTTTTAACTGTTCCTATGACAAGGCATGGGTAGATGACAACATGCCTTTTTTTGCTAACTCTTGATCCACAGTGGCTCAGAAATTATCTCGTTGACGTTGCATTGTAGAGGTCAACACTAAATACATAGCACACTGGCTTGGGCAATGATCTTGGCCTTCACAAAGAAAACATGAAATCTTATTATTCGGACATTCTCCAAGAGGATGGTTTCCTTCATAACTGGAACAATTGATATGATGCTCGTCCGAGGTATGTCCTATTACTCCACAATGGGTACATGCACGATCCTCTGACTTGCCTAGTTCTATGAACTTTGCAAACTTGCACTGAGAATGCACTGTTGAATTTTCAACCGGTGGAACTGAAGGTTGCTTTTGGTCAACATCTGCTCTAATACTGATACTGGCGGCAACATCCGAACTGACTTGGACTGCTTCAGGAATACTACCAAGGTTGATACTAGATAATTTCTCCATCTGTTGACTGTCCAAGGTTAATTATGTTGGTGTTATGCCCTTGAGACAGTCATATAGATGATTGTAATATAACTATGCTTATGAATAATAATATGATTATTGGTCCAATGAATGTATATCATTATATTGATCGCAAGTATGTGACTTGTTTATGAAACTCTCTACTTATTGATATAATTACGTAAGTATCTCGATCGGATATCATCGTATAGGACAACGATGAATAGATCAAGACATGTATTGATCGATGATTATGTTTCATAGATCATAGGATATGGAGATATCATCAATACATTGTGAACTCATGATGAAGAACATGGGTTAGATAGACTGCAATGGGACACCGCGAGAATGTTACATTCTTATGTGTCATCGTGCATCTCATACATAGTGGATGTATGATCCTTAGACTTGAGATTGTCACATTCCTACATGTGTAATAGTTTACCTTGGGGCCACCAAACACTATTTCCTAACCGGATAGTTATAAAGGTAGCTTTCATGTTTACTATGAAACATGCAGAGGAAGTGAGCAAATCAAGATGGAATTTGCCACTCCGTAATCGGAGATATATGTCTAGGCCACTCGTGTGATATGATTAAGGAAGTGCATGGCCATGCCGTGATTGAGAAGTCAATCACAACTTATTAATATATCACGGATACGAGAGATGGATTGAACTATCAAAGGATGACATACTTCTCGCCTTGAGTTCGATCTTCATATAGTTTGGCAAAGGGATTATTACATGAGTACTTTTGAAAGGTTCCATCTGATTTGATCATATGTATTTGGGAGTTGGCATGCTCTGCAAGGAACTGCTACCAACTATTGGATTGGAAAAAGGGGTTTTCGAATCTATGTCCAAATGTACATGAACCTACAGGGTCACACACTTAACGGGCTGGGATGCATTAATTCGGATTGGATTTGTAATTAATGGACCTCGTGGGCTTAACGCGCTGATGGGCCCTGGCTTAGGGTTTCGTCGCATGGCTATATAAGGAGAGGGGAAGGGTGGGCGTGTATGTCGTTGTTCACGTCCAGAACCCTAGCCTCCACCTCTCATTGCCCTTGCCGAGCGACACGGTGCTTGCACACCGATGCACGGCGTTCCATCCCGGGACGTGTGGACTGCTGTGGTGACGCTGCTGCTACTGCGGCGTGGTGAGGACAAACCGCAGCGAGGACGAACCGCAGCGAGGATGATCCGCGTGAGGACGATCCGTGAGGACGATGAGGACGATCCACGGCGAGGACGATCCGTGTGAGGACGATCCACGGCGAGGACGATCCACTACACCAACGCGCGAAGGATTCCGCAACTGCGCGTCTAGTGGTAATCCAATCTGTGATCCCTTTCTTGCGAGTAGCTTTTCTGGTTATGCGGTAGAAATTTTAATTTGTGCTAGCGTAGCATACCGCGTTCCCCAACAAATTCGGGGCACGACAGGGATGGTATCAGAGCCATACTGACTGTAGGACTTAACCCTAGTTAGACTGGCCGTTTTAGAAAGGGTAAAAGCTAATTTCTAAAGGATAAAAGTTTGACAAGAATAATAAATGAAATCTTGACTTATCCCTTCTTCCTTACTTCATACCTCTGCTGTATTTTGCTATTACTTTTGTATTCTTTTAAAATTGTTGTTCTAACGCGTTGCTTTGGCAGATGCGGATGGTTCACTCCTTTGGCGAGCGTCACGGTGGCTACGCTGCAGAGCTCTGGAGGATGCTCCAGGTGTTGGGAGGCCTCGACCGTCCTCTCTACCGGTCCCGCACTTGGATAGTCAACGGGATCAGTCGCGGTTGGGTGACGACCTTCACTCTGTATGCGCGGGAGGATGCTCGTGCCAGTCGTTCGCTCCACCTCTCGGTGAAGCGAGCTAGCTACGAGGTGGGTATACAGGAGTGTGCCCGGGTAGCGCTGCGCAGGGTTAGCAGGGACTACGGCTTCGAGCTGTGGGACACCGCTTTCCGTGTGCACCCGCACGCAGGAGGACCTCTTCAGGCGCGCTTGGAGCTGGAGGACGACGCCGCCGTCGTGCACCTGGGCCGGTTTGCTGCTGCTCAAGAGGAGGTCATGGACGCCACAACTTCGGAGCTTCAGGCTGTGTACCGCGTTCTGGAGGAGACCGAGGAGGCCCTGCGAGAGACCAGGATGCATGTCGTCCAGAGGATTGCCGAGCTGGAGGAGGCTCTCTACGGTCAGGGGGAGCCGGATGTCGTCATGGAGCTCGACGACGACGACGAGGAGGAGCCGGAGGAGCAGGAGCCAGCCAGCCAGAGAACCAAGAATGGAGGTGCCCCACTGCACCAGTGGGAGGGCATGGGGATCAGTTTGCCCCGATGCCAGCTCACCCGCCGGTTTACGTGATCGGCGAGCCAGAGCTAGGATGGTTGGAAGAGTGATTTCTTTCAGAGTCGTAATGGTTAGCTTTTGCGTCAAGACTCAGTTGTTTTGAGTCGCGTCTTTAATTCCAAACTTAGCTATGCGATGTGATGTAATGAACAATTTGATGTGATGTTGTGACTGCTGTGTGGTTGCATAGTCCCTAGACTATGTAATAAACCATACCTAATTATTATTTATGCTTGAATGATTAATGGGTTTTAAGTTACACCTGTTTCCCCGTATAAGTTCCTATACTTGCCTATTCTTTTCCCCCTTATCTCTAAACCCCCGAAGCAATCAACAGATGGTGAACACTCGCAACAACGGAGCAGGAGGCAGTGGTTCGCACTCAGAGCGACAGAGCAAGACAAAGACCACCCAGCAAAGACCGCCAATCGACATGCAGAATCTAGGAGCATTTCTCGCAGCACAGACTCAATTAATGCAGACTATGATGGCAACAGTGCAACAAATCAACACTCAGGCAATCGCCAACAATCAAGTTAATAACAATGTACCCCGACCCTACTCAAGACTATCTGAATTTATGAGAACACGACCGCCTACTTTCTCGGGGAATGCCAGTCCATTAGAGGCACACGATTGGTTGAGAACCATCGAAAGGAAATTGCATATAACGCAGTGTGAAGGAAACGAGAGGGTACTTTATGCCTCTCACCAGCTTGAAGGAACAGCAGCTGAATGGTGGGAAAACTACTGCGCGTCGTAGGAGAACCCGCAGGAGATTACATGGGAAGAATTCACCATAGCTTTTCGTCAATACCATGTGCCGGACGGTATCATGGAGTTGAAAAAAGAGGAATTCCGAGCGCTGAAGCAAGGAGGCCAGACAGTGGCCGACTATCTAAATAAATTCACTCAACTAGCATGCTACGCTCCAGAAGACGTAGCAACGGATAAGGCTAGGCAGTCTCGCTTTATGAAGGGACTTAACACCAGATTGCAGGTGGGATTGATCACCCACACTTTTCTGAATTTTCAAGAGTTAGTAAACAAGGCGCTCATACTGGAAGACAAGCGCAAGGAACTTGACGACAATCGCAAACGCCGCATGGCTCAGCAAGGAGGATGCCATGGTCAACAGAAAACAAGAATGATACCCTAGCAGTACCCTAGATTTCAGCCAGGGAACAGTATCAGGACACCGCCGCAAATGCCAAGGCCAGTTGGACAAACCCCTCAGACCCCAGTCAAGGTTGTTAACCAGAGCGGAGGAAATCAGCAGATGTCAGGAAGACGCTGCTATAATTGCAATGAGATCGGGCATTTCGCCAATATGTGCCCAAAGAAAGGAGGTGTGATGCCAGTGCGCTTCAATTTAGGGAACACCCCAGCTAAGACCCCTACCCAAGGAGGAAGCCGAGGACCTGCTCAAGCTGGAGCTACACCACAAGCATTCACGCGAGGCCGAATCAACCATATCTCCGCAGACGAAGTCCAGAATGCTACGGACGTCGTGCTCGGTAAGTTCCTAGTCAACTCAGTGCCAGCTACAGTGTTATTTGATTCCAGAGCTTCACATTCGTTCGTTTCTCGAGATTTTGCTGTGACAAATGATCTGGATATTGTTAACCTTAAAAGTACACTTCTAGTTCAATCCCCTGGATCAGAACTCCGTTCTAAGGTCGGATGTTCTAGAGTTAAGTTACTAATAAAAGGAGTAGAGTTCCTAGCGAACCTTATTATATTAGATACCCAAACCCTGGACATAATCCTGGGAATGGATTGGTTGACCAAGCATAAGGCTGTATTAGACTGCGGGCGAAGAGTTGTGTCTATTGAGAGCCCTGAAGGTAGGAAGGTGGAATTTCAAGTAGTGGCAGTTCGAGAAGGTCAAATGTTGGTAAACAATTTGGAGACCGTCAGTATAAGAGATGTACCAGTAGTCGGTGAATACCCAGATTTTTTTCCTGAGGAATTACCAGAATGCCACCGCACAGAGACATAGAGTTCAGAATTGACTTAGTGCTCGAACAAAGACCGATAGCAAAGAGACCATATCGGATGTCCACCGAAGAGTTGGTAGAAATGAAAAAGCAGATTAAGGAGTTATTGGGAAAAGGATTCATCAGGCCGAGCTCGTCACCATGGGGAGCACCGGTTCTGTTCGTTAAGAAGAAAGATGGGAGTTTTCGGATGTGTATAGACTATCGTGCACTTAACGAAGTGACGATAAAGAATAAATACCCGTTACCCCGGATAGATGATCTTTTCGATCAATTAAGAGGAGCAGGAGTATTCTCTAAGATCGACCTTAGGTCATGATACCACCAGTTGAAAATCAAGACAGAGAACATACCCAAGACTGCATTTTCTTCAAGATATGGACACTATGAGTTCACTGTTATGTCATTTGGATTGACAAATGCGCCTGCTTACTTTATGAACCTAATGAATAAAGTATTTATGGAATACTTAGATAAATTTGTGGTCGTATTCATAGATGATATTCTGGTTTATTCAAGGACGGATGAAGAGCACGCCCAACATTTGAGATTAGTGCTGGAGAAACTAAGAGAGCAACAACTGTATGCAAAATTCAGTAAATGTGATTTCTGGAAGAGTAAGGTAGATTTCCTAGGGCATGTAATGACCATGAGGGAATTGCGAGACCCAAGCAAGGTTGAGACAAGATCGCATTGGGAATCGCCAAGACGATTCGTGAGTTCGAGTTTTCTTGGGATGGCTGGTTATTACCGCCGATTTATCGAAGGATTCTCGACAATTGCTAGACCAATTACGCAATTGCTAAAGAAAGAGAAGAAGTTTGTTTGGACACCGGATTGTGAGAAGAGTTTTCAAGAATTGAAGAAACGACTGACATCAGCGCCGGTGTTAGTGCAACCAGATGTGCATCAGAGTTTTGACATTTACTGTGACGCATCACGCCAAGGGCTTGGATGCATCAAGGCAATTAAGGCCACATGAAGGGAATTACCCAACGCACGATCTAGAATTAGCAGCTGTAGTGCATGCCTTGAAGATATGGCGTCATTATCTTATTGGTAACAGGTGTGAGGTGTATACAGATCATATATAAGAGCCTTAAGTACATTTTCACCCAATCGGACCTAAACATGAGACAAAGGAGATGGTTGGAGCTGATCAAGGACTACAACATGGGTATCCATTATCATCCCAGCAAGGCCAATGTAGTGGCTGATGCCTTGAGTCGGAAAAGTCATAGCCTGAATATGATAGAAGGAGAAAGCTAGAGAGAATTGTGCAAGGATCTTCAGAGATTGAAATTGGAAGTTGTTCCGGAAGAATTTGTAGCCTCTTTAGAGGTGAAGCCTATCTTGGAAGACCATATTAGAGAAGGTCAGAAGAATGACGAGAAGATCGAGAGAATCAAAGCCAAGATGGAAGAAGGACAAGCGAAAGAATTTAAGCTAGACGAACAAGGCACGTTATGGATGAAGGAGCGTATTTGTGTACCAAACAAAAAGGAGTTAAAGTAGTTAATACTGGAGGAAGCTCACGACTCCAAGTATTTGATTCACCCAGGAAGTGCAAAAATGTACCAAGATTTAAAAGAAAGGTTCTGGTGGCCAAATATGAAGAGAGAGGTTGCTGAACATGTAGCACTATGCGACGTATGCCAGCTAGTCAAAGCTATGCATCAGAGACCAGCAGGACTGCTGCAGCCATTAAAAATACCAGAGTGGAAATGAGAAGAAATCGGAATGGATTTCATTACCGGACTACCAAGAACGCAAGGAGGTTATGACTCCATATGGGTCATCGTGGATAGATTGACAAAGGTCGCGCATTTCATACCGGTAAAGACAACCTATTCAGGAGATAAGTTGGCAGAGCTATACATGGCAAGGATCGTTTGCTTGCATGGAGTGCCAAAGAAGATAGTATCGGACAGAGGTACCCAATTTACCTCAAGATTTTGGGATAAATTGCATACAGCGATGGGCACCCGCTTAAACTTCAGTACAGCATATCACCCGCGGACGGATGGACAGACTGAAAGAGTCAACCAGATATTAGAAGATATGTTAAGTGCCTGTGCGTTGGCATATGCATCGACTTGGGATAAATGTTTGCCGTATGCTGAATTTAGTTACAACAACAGCTATCAGGCTAGTCTTCAGATGTCACCTTTCGCAGCTTTGTATGGTCGACCCTGCAGAACTCCGTTAAATTGGAATGAGACTGGTGAGCGTCGTGTCTTCGGACCAGACATACTCCAAGAAGCTGAAAGGCAAATAGCACTGATCAGAGAAAGGTTGAAAATCGCGCAGTCAAGGCAGAAGAGTTACCCGGACAATCGCCGCTGAGATTTGAGCTTTGAACATGAAGATTATGTGTATCTCAGAGTTACGCCTCTTAAAGGAGTCCAGAGGTTTCACAAAAAGGGAAAACCTGCACCAAGATGTGTAGGGCCGTTCAAGATCATGAGCCGTAAAGGCGAGGTCGCGTATCAACTGGAGTTACCGCAGTCATTGGCAGGAGTACACAATGTCTTTCATATATCGCAACTCAAGAAGTGTCTCCGAGTGCCTGAAGAACAGACATCACTAGAAGAAGTCGAACTACAGGAGGATTTGACTTATAAAGAACAGCCGATAAAAATTTTGGATACAGTGGATCGGAGAACCAGGAGCAAGACAACCCGTTTTTGCAGAGTTCAGTGGAGCAACCACACAGAAAGCGAAGCCACATGGGAGTGAGAGGAAGATCTGAAAAAGGAGTTTCCAAACCTATTCTATAGTTAAGCTTCGAATCTCGGGGACGAGATTCTATTAAGGGGGGTAGGTTTGTAACGTCCCAAAATTTGCCCCGATTTTAATTTTTGGATTTAATTGAATTTTTGTGGATTTTTGGGAATTTATTAGATTTAAATAAAATTAAATTGAATTATCCTTCTCTTGATTAATTAATATCAGAAAAAGTATTTATCAAAAATAAATGAAAATATTTTATTTAAGCTCTAAATACCTTGAAATATTTTCTGGAATTTTTTTAGAATTTTTTGAGTATTTATAGTGCCCTAAATAATTACTTTGAATTTCTGCATTTATTTTTATTGGAAAAACCGGAAAATCCCGTAGCTACAGTGTCGGGATGAGCCCAACACTGTGCTGTCGCCGAAAAACCCTAACGCCGCTTCGCTCCGCACCGTCGGATCAAGATCGGACGGTTGAACGCGACCGATCAGTCTCGGGAGTAGGCGACTGTGCACCGCCGTCCGCCGTTGGGTGCCGGAGATCTTGTCAGGGATTTTGCACGTGCCTCGAGGCATGTTCGGGCGAGTGAAGTACACCCCCGTGCTCAGCACTCCATTCCGCTCACTTCGCCCCATCTCTCACTCTCAGCCACCCTCTGTAGACCTTGCTAGAGCTCGCCGTAGCAACTACTCACCTCCGCTTCGGTTTCCTTCGTGTCTCGCCGCCGTCCACCGCTCTCCGCCGTCGCCGAGACCCTCACCGAGTTCACCAAGCCAAGGCGCATCCGCTGGGTTACTTCTTACGACCGGAGAAGCTCAGAAACGCCGTCGACCGCGTCGTCTTCTCCAAATCCGGCGACCAGCGCCACCGCTTCTTCCTCGACGCCTCGCGAGCAACCACAGCCGTCGGATCTTCATCCAACGCTCGAGGTGAGGCCACGTAGGCTGATTAACAGTGTATCGCTCGGGTAGTTTTCGCGCCGTCGGATTCGAATCCAACAATCCAAAAATCGCGTATGCGTGGCTTGATGCTTCCTCGCCGCGTGTCAGCTTCTGGTTGGTCCAAGCACTGTTCACCGAGCCCACTTGTCAGTGGGTGGACCGCCGGTCGTGCTGACGTCAGCATGACGTCATCCGGGCTCGCATGTTAGTGTCCGTACCGACGTGGAAGTCCCTGGTGCCGACACGTGTCGCCGAGTGGGAAATTAATCCGGATTTCAGTTGGAAAATAAATAAAGTAATTCGGTTATATATTTATTTGAATTTTAGAAAACTTGAAAATGCTATAACTTTCGCATTTTAACTCGGATTTGGGTGATTCTAGTGCCCAAAAATTTGTAAAAATGTAAACTATTTAATGGTGATTTTTATTTTATTTTTGTGATGATATTGCGGTGTATTTAGTATATTTATTGTGTGCACACTTGTACCGATTAGACTCCGAGTTGCCAGAATTCGCCGCGGGAGAATTCGAAGACCCGTCGTAGACCTCGGACCAGAACCAACTACTGTTTGAAGGCAAGTCATGCTTTGACCATATTGCCCCTAGATTTTAAAAATGTATTTCGATTCAATTTATGCATGCTATATTAATTAAAAATGATATTGCTTATTATGTGAAAGGTAGCTAAAATACCATTTTGATTATGCCACCTTGTTAATGTCATTGTATGCCCTGAACACCTTGTCACCCTAGAATGTTTAATTATGTTGGTTGCTATATTAATGCCAACACGGGAGGCTAGACCGTGATTAGTCGCTTAGCCTGCTTGTATGCGTTGAATGTCTTTTACATAGCAAATCAATACTGACTAAACAATTATGGAATGCATTTTGGAATAATGCGATGATGTCATGAAATGGAATTGAGGGTAGCGACCTGTGTGGTTCTACTCGAGCAATGAAGTGGGCATTGGCATGTGTTGCAATAATGCAAACTGGGGTGGGAAATGATTTGGACCGGGGCAAGTGGCGAGGCGGCTTCGTGCCAGGTGGGCCTGTGTGGCAACGGGTTGTATGAAAGATTGTGAAGGCTGTGTGCCGAGAAGTATAAAATGGAAGTCTTGCCCGGGACAGCTAAGGACTTCACCTTGCGAGCCTTTGATCTGAGTTTCTCGTACAACCACTTGTCCGGAATGGGACGGACCTAGCTGAGTAGGTCTCTAGTATCTTTCCTTTGACACCTCGGGGCGACTGTTACACGAAAATGTAACAGTATGGGGGAACGTACCTGTGGTGCGGCTTGGTACCCATCTAACGGTATGTGCCTGTTCTAAACTTTGGCTCTGTGTGAGGGAAGTGTTGGAAAGGCAATGCTGGAGAGGTTCACTGGTTAAGTGTTAGTCTCTGAAAGACTTTGTTGCAATCAATCACCTGTGTGGTGAGCGATCAGATCCTGTGGGTAAAGTGTACAGCCTCTGCAGAGTGTGTGTGTGAATCTATTCGAATAGCCGTGTCCGCGGTACTGGACAATGCTCGGTGATTACAGTCAAGGGTTAGATTTTAAAAATAAAAGATGTGGAATGGGTGGCTGTGTGCCAAAAGCTAATGAATCAAACTAGGGCTGTGTGCCAAACTCTTGGAAAAGAATTGAGAAATTAATTATTAATAATATTGGTTTTACTGCTTTTAATCTAATAGGTTTACCTGTTAAAAGAAATGCTGCTTTAAGCAAAATAACCAATTAAGCCTTTCCTTTGGATAAGCCATGCATGTAGTAATAGATCTGCATTGTGCATGACTTGTTGAGTATGTTGTATACTCACCCTTGCATCGACAAAAACCTCAGAAAAGAAGCTGTGCCAGCTTGGGAGGAGGAGTTCATCGAAGGCCAGGAGGACTAAGGGGTTGAGCCGCACTCAGTTGCCTGTGGCTATGAGGGTTCATTGTTTTACTTTTGCTTCCGCTGATAAACTTGTGCTACTTTGATATTTATCGCCCTGCGTGGCGAATTATTGTAAGGTGGCCATAAGGCCGTGTAACTCGATTATATTATGCTTGAAGTACTTTATTATTAATTTCCGCTGTGTATGATTGTGGTACTTCAACCTGTTTATACTGTGTGCACTAGCGTGATCCGGGACTAGTGCGGAATACACAGAGTGTCCGAATCCGTAAATTCGGGGCACGACACATATTCTCAAGTATCTAATTTATTCTTTCAGTCTGTCCATCAGCTTGAGGATGATATGCAGCCCTACAAAAATTAATTTTTTGTATCACATTGTACCACGACGACATTCTCAATACTACCTCAAACAACTGCTGCAGCCCTACAAAAATTAATTTTTTTTGTATCACATTGTATCTCGCGTAATTCTTGCAGACATTGTATCTCTCATAATTCTTGCAGGTTTTTATATCCATAACTATTATAACTCTATACAACAAATTACTTACAAACCTAAATAATCCGATCGCTAACTCATCAATTTAAATAAACTACTGGCAGTTTACACAGCTAATTACTTATAACCCTAATTAATCTCATTCGTATATCATCTTTCTGAATAATTATTACTCTACAAACGTAATTACTTACC